>OZ025293.1:440878631-441227737 GCA_964019185.1 Maratus speculifer
CACAAGTGTCACTGAAATCGCTTCAAGGAAAGTGAAGCTATCAGCTGTAACAAAAGGTTGCATTCTTCAAGAAGTTTAATATTCACAAATATTACAATTTTGAAAGAAAATAAACAAATAAGGTCCCATCTGGAACAATCGATGTCTTTCTATTTTGTATCATGGAAAGGAAAGCTTTCGCTGAAGTTACGCTATTTATTTAAAGAAATAAAACCTAAACAGATGTTTTTCGCATGAATAGTTCGTAAAACGGGCGAAACTTGTACTAGAAAATTATCATTCAATTTACATAATTTTGATAAGACATTTTCGCGATATGTTAAATGATATGTGGGGTGTTAAATATCGCAGAATATTCGGAATATAACAACTTTAGGAAATAGAGGCAATCGAATCCACTTTACAAAATATCGATCAACACTTTAACGTTTAAGCTATATTAAAGTTTGAATTAAAGCCAGATTAAAAAAAATATGTACGTAGAACATTTAAGAAATAAGCATTACTCAATCTAATGTTAAGTAAAGACACTTTTTAATACGCTATTAAAAGATACTAGTGCAACGTATTTCGAATAAACTAATGATTCTTCATTCATCGCGAAAACATGTACGAAAGCAGAAGAAAAATTAAAACAATAGGTAATGCCCAAGCAAATAAAACTAAAAACACCACAACGAGAAACTCAGAAGAATAAAAAATGTAATACTGTATGGTAATGGCCAAAATTATTAAAAATTTAAGTATTAGAATAATTAAGGGAGAAAAAAGCACCCATTAAACATGAAAAATTGAGCACAAACATGGCTATTTCATCCAAACAATCTTAAATCTTCTTTTAAATTCAAAGATTTTTCAGATTTACAATGCTACGTATCTCCAACAGGAAAACTCCACTTATCAGTTCTCCAAAAAGAGTGTCCCGTACATTTGGCATTATTTGAATATTAGCAATCATATCAACACTGAAAATCAAATTATGTATATCGTCCTTATATACCAAAGGCGCCAATATAATACTAAGCACATAGGCACACAATAACATAACTTCCACACAGTCTATCTTATTATGAAGTCAAAATATAAATCGTTGAAAATTATGAAGTTATAAGATTTAAAATACAGAAATGTTAAAATTCTCAAATATTTAATAAAAATACAAGTTTAGAAACCTATATTTTTAAAGTATCTTTTAAAATATCAAACTCATTAAAATTGAGAATGCATTGTTTCTTATGTTACGATTCCCCTCTCCCCATTTCCCAACTTTTAACTGTTGAAAAATCCCTTCTCGGCTTGCATCTCGGTTAAAATTTTTATTCTTTCAGCACGCCAGTGATTCCAAGTAGAAGATTTTTTCTAATTTAATCGCAGAGACGTTATGCAATTAAATGAGAAGAAATCTACTGTTAAAAGTTTCTGATTCTAAAAATTGGGAATTTTACGCACACTATACGCAACCTGTATACATGACGCTCTTTACTAAAGGTTTAAAATACTGTCTTAAAATTTAAGGCTGTTCTCAAGTTAAAAAGCGCGAAAATTTTCGACACAATCACAGATTCATTTTTGAATGTTAAGGTATGAAGTTGACAAGATTGACTTTGGAAGCGATTTCAAATCGAAATATTTTTTTTCATTTTTTGATAAATAAATTCCCTATTGAGTTATAAGCAATTGTGATTAAGTGAAAACACCTTTTTCTCCCCTTCCCTTATTCGTTTTTGAACTTTCGCTGAATTCTTTTCAAAATAATCACTTTCACAATATATTCTGAAAAATCTATTGCATTTACAAAAATAAATAAATAAATAAGGAAAACGTCTCTCGATTGCACAGTTTCTGAATAAAAACGGCTGCCCTTTTCATACGTCTCCGAACAAAAATGAATTCAAACTTACCTCATAAAATTGTCCCTTTTGATTTGAGAACAGTCTTAAAAGAAACATTTACTAATTTTATTTTTATAAAAAGATTCCAGAAAGCTTAATTAGTATTTAGAAAATGCATTATTAAAATTATTACTATTTAATATAACATTGCAAATGCTTTTATTTATAAATATCTAAACGATCCAATTAAAAGAAAAAAAACATTAGTACATCGTGCAACCGCTATTCCCTAATTCATCGGATATCTCTACTTGAAACAACTTGAAAATAATAAATAAAGGGATATATTCATTGATTCCTCATAAATCAGTCAGGTATCTTTTCGCTGCAGAATATGAATGGCGTACTATCGAATATTTAAGATTCCAAATCAAAAAAGCCTTCCCTCTGCAACTGATAAACAAGCCCATTTATTACCAATCTTTCACTGTTGAGTTCTCACTAGGTTTTCAAAAAGTTATTCTTCGGAAACCTAGGCTGTCGGAAATTACAAAGGGATATTTAGCGAAATACTTTCCTTGGCCGTCCTCTCAAGTTAATTAAATGTTACAGTTAACTGCGACCTGGGACTTTAAATTCCAGAGGAATCGCCTTCTATTAATACTTTGTCACTTTACGCTTTATTAGTAAAATATCCTTTTCATTAGATATTCGTGCTGAAAAGTGAAAACAGGTTTGATGTGTTGAAAATTCTTCCTAAACTTATTTAACACGTTCGCTGCCGCTTACGTGAAGATGTGATGATAGTTAATGCTGCACTGTAGAAGTGGGTTTTTCCCAAAAGCCGATTTACTTTTTATAACAAAGAATCAGTGAAAAATTTTCCCGCGCCAACGCGTGACTGGCTATTGGGCATCACCCTACATCACGCGCTGGCACGTGAGTGGCCCCTTAACGTTGGCACCATATCACGCGCTGGCGCGTGATTGGCAGCGAATGTGTTAAGAGGGCCCAGGACACATTAAAAAAATTTTTACTTTCTTCTATCGTTACAAGAAGAAAGTATTGGATTCGTGAAAATTCCGATTTTTGACGGATTTCCACGTTTTAGGCGTCTGTGATTCCAAAAGACATGTGTGATTCCATTTTTACAAAATGTCTGTCTGTGAGCCTCTGACTCTTTCTCTCTGTATGTGACATACATTTTTTTAGCCCTTCTATCTCAAGAACTATCTAATTCACGGAATTTCGCAAAAAACTATATTCAGGTAGTTCCTGATATAAAAAGTAGCTAATTTTTGTTAAAAACCGCTTAAGAGGTGGCACTAATATGCTGCAATTTTTATGATTTACGAAACAGTTCTATCTCAATAAATAATACACGGACTTCTATCAATTCCGTGCAATATCAAACTTCAGATTCAGTTAGACCTTGATATAAATTGATACTGTTTACATTTTGGTGTTAATCGCTCAACAGGTGGCGTATTTTCTGTGCTGCATTTTTTACGATTTCCGCTATAGCTGTGTCATAAAAATTAATGCACGGGTTTTAAACAAACTTCAGATTCAGTTTCAGATTTGAAAAAAGCCTTAAAAGAAACATTTACTAATTTTATTTTTATAAGAAGATTCCAGAAAGTTTAACGGGTATTTAAAAAATGCATTATTAAAACTATTACAACTTAACTATAAAATTGCGATGCTTTTATTTATAAATATCTAAATGATCCAATTAAATTTCACGATAAATAAATTTAAATGCCTACTATGATCTTATTTTCTGAAAAATCCATTACGTTTACAAGAAAAAAAGAGGAAAACGTGTGTGGATTACATAGCTTCTGAATTACAACGTCTGCCGTTTGCACCCGTTTCCGAACAAAAACGTATTAAAACTTACGTTATAAAATTGCTCTTTTGAATTCGACAACAGTTTTAAGAGGAAAATTTACTAATGTTATTTTTACAAGATTCCAGAATATTTAACTTGAATTTAGGAAATTTATTATTAAAATTATTACTATTTAAGTATAAACTTGAAATGCTCTTTTTTATAAATACTTAAAGGTCCAATTAAATTTCATGAAAAATAAATTTAGTAAATCGTGCTATCACTATTCCCTAATCCATTGTACCACTATACTTGAAACAACATGAAAATGAAAAATAAAGGAATATTTTCATTCTTTCCCCATAAACCAGCCAGGTATCTTTTCGCTGCAGAATATTAATGGTGTACTATCGAATAATTAAGGATTCAAATTAAAAAAAATCCTTCCCTCTGAAACTCATAAACAAGTCCATCTATTACCAATCTTTCACTGCCTGAGGTCTCATTGGGTCTTCAAAAAGTAATTCTTCGGAAACCTAGGTTGTAGGAAATTCCAAAGGGATATTTAGCGAATTACTTTCCCTGGCCGTCATCTCAAATTAATTAAATGTTACAGTTAACTGTGACCCGGGACTTCAAATTTCACAGGAATTGCCTTCTACTATTACTTTGTCACTTTAAGTTTTATGTAGGTGTAAAATATTCTTTTCATTAGAAATTCATGCTGAAAAGTGAAAACAAGTTAGATCTGTTGCACATTCCTCCTAAACTTATATAATGGGGTTCGAGACACATTAAAAAATTAAGTAAAATATTTTTTACTTTCTTCTGTCTTTACAAGAAGAGTGATCCAATTAAATTTCAAGAACACCGCTATTTCCTACTCCCTTGGATCACTATACTTGAAACAACTTGAAAATGAAAATTAAAGTTATATTTTCATTGATTATTCATAAACCAGCCAAATATCTTTTCGCTGCAGAATATGAATGGCGTACTATCGAATAATTAAGATTCAAAATCAAAAAATCCTTCCCTCTGTAACTGTAAACAAGCCCATTTATTACCAATCTTTCAATGATTCAGGTCTCATAGTGTCTTCAAAAAGTAATTTTTCTGAAACCTAGGTTGTAGGAAATTCCAAAGGGATATTTAGCGAAATACTTTCCCTGGCCGTCCTCACAAGTTAATTAAATGTTACAGTTAACTGTGACCCGGGACTTCAAATTTCACAGGAATTGCCTTCTACTATTACTTTGTCACTTTAAGTTTTATGTAGGTGTAAAATATTCTTTTCATTAGAAATTCATGCTGAAAAGTGAAAACAAGTTAGATCTGTTGCACATTCCTCCTAAACTTATATAATGGGGTTCGAGACACATTAAAAAATTTTCTTTCTTTCTTATTTCTTAGCAAGAAGAAAGTATTGGATTTGCGAAAACTTTCGAATTCCGGTTGTTGATGGATTTACACGTTTTAGGAGTCAGAGATTCCAAAGAACACATTTTTACAAAATCTCTGTCTGTTACTCTGTCTGACTATGTGACATAAATTCTGTGGCCAGTCTATCATGCACGGAATTTGACAAAAATTTATGTCCAAGTTGTCCCTAATGTAAATTGATGCTGATTAGTTTCTAATATAAATCGCTCAACAGGTAGAACTGCTAAGCCGCCTTTTTTACGATATTTTTTATAACTGTATCATACTTTGCATTCATTCATTTTTGTATAAGACTTTAACAGCTATTGGATCAAAATCTGAATACTTATAAAAAACGTTATATTACGAACGTACCTCATTTGTCAAGTTTGAGGTGCCATTTCCAATTTGTTTTTAAATGTAAAGGTATGAAATTGACAAGCTTGACTTTGGAAGCAATTTCGAATTGAAGGGATTTTTTCATTTTTTGATAGATAAATTATCTATTGAGTTATAAGCAAAATTGATCACGCGAGAAGGCCCTTTCTCCCTTTACCTAACTGGTTATTGAACTTTATTTTGGAAATTTGGTTCAAAATGCACAATTTAAAAGTATTGTCTAAAAAATCTATTGCGTTTCCAAAAAAAAAAAAAAAGAATAAATAAATAAATAAATAAAAAAAAGAATAAATAAATAAATAAATAAATAAATAAAAGTATTTGGATTACATAGTTTCTGAATTAAAACGCCTGCCATTTTCGTTCGTTTCCGACTAAAAATAGAATTAAAACTTACGTTCTAAAATTGCTCCTTCTATTTTGAAACAAATCTGAAAAAAAAAAAATAGTTACAAATTTTATTTTTATAGGAAGACTAAAGAAAGTTTAACTAGTGTTTAGAAATTGTATCATTATTATTATTACTATTACTATTTAACTATAAATTTGCGATGCTTTTATTTATCAATACCTAAATGATCCAATTAAATTTCCAGAAAAATAAATTTAGTATATCATGCTACGGCTATTCCCTAATCCATTAAATCATTATACTTGAAACAACATGAAAATGAAAAATAAAACGATATTTTCATTGATTCCCCATAAATCAGCCAGGTATCTTTTCGCTGCAGAATATTAATGGCGTACTATCGAATAATTAAGATTCCAAATCAAAAAATCTTTCCCTGAGCAACTGATAAACAAGTCCACACTGTAAAAATTTTTTGTAAAATTCCAGTAGATGTACCGTAAATTTCACGGTACTTCTACCATTTTCACTCTTTACGGTATGAATACCGTATTTCTAAGGTATATTAAGTGTAAAAAACAGTTTTTTGTACTGTTTCGATTAAAAACGGTATTTACACAGTAAAATTATTATTTTTCCGCAAAAACTCGGTATTTATACCGTAAAATAATTATTTTTCAATAAGAAAAACGACATTGTAAAAATTTTCGTAGCATTTCAATAGATGTACCTAAATTTTACGGTAAGTCTACTGTTATCATTCTTTACTGTATGAGTACCGTATTTCTAAGATATATTAGGCATTAAAAAACCATTTTCTGTGCTATTTCGATTATAAACAGTATTTATACCATAAAATGACCAATTTCTGTGCTATTTCAATTATAAACGGTATTTTTACCATAAAATGATTGTTTTTCAGTAAAAAGGCGATATTTATACTGAAAAAAATTATATTTCAGTAAGGGAAAATATGGTATCCTCGCCTCGGTGTACGGCATTTTCTCAAGCGATGTTCTTGTTGTTGCTAGGTAAATGCGCGCAGGTCTGAGGAGATGGGGGGGGGGGAGTGCAGCCGTTAACTTGTTTTGGAGTCCAAAAATCTCAAAGGGTCACAACTCCTGCAATACACACTGTTTATTATAATTTTTATGGATACCATAATGTAACAATAAAAAAAGAGAAAGGACTGTATTTACTTTTGTTAAATAGTATTAAAGAAGAATAGATAACTATTAGAATATATAATTATTATCTTTAACTACAAGAAAATAAATAATGTAATTTATGAAAGATGACTAAAGTAGTCTACAAAGTAGACGAGGCTTTATTAAAGATTCACATGCATTTTATGTGTCTTGCGTGTTTGTGTAAGGGGGGGGGGGACTGATTCTGGGCCCTTCACGGTTCTCGACGGCCTGAATAGATGTTGTCTTTCTAGTGGGAACTTTTAATCTATCATATTGAATGATGTCAAATCCATCCTTAATTTTTATTGGAGAATTATTAAATTCATAAAAGTGAAATTCTAAGATTTTATACTAGTTTAATTAATCACTTATTCATAGTCATGCAATTGAAATTGTAATATTATGTACGATTGAATATATATACCAGTGATATTCTTATATGTTAAAAGAGTTTGTTCAACTTTGTGTATGCTCTTTGTGTTTCATTCAGTTGGATCCTCATACCGGACGTGCAGGACAAAGAAGTATGTAACATTTTAACTATTTTTAAGTGAAAGTAACTATTATGCATGTATTTTTATTACATTTTTAACTTGCATTAGTTCTTAATAAACTTCTTCTTTACTGTTATATATTTGTCTTATTAATTTATTTTGGGTTTAAAAATTATGACATTAATAATTAATATTTTTTTAGGTATGACAAATAACAAATTTTTCAGCTAAAAATTATTTGAAATTAAAAGTTCTTTAAAAAAGAATCTATTAATACAATGTGAAAAATTTCCGTGGTGGAATTTCAAAGTGGAGTCTATTCATGAAGTAAAATAAAGAGAAGCACCGACATATGGTACTGCTTATTTTTTGAAAACTCCAAGCTGGGCAACACGAAGCGTTTTACCTTTTTCTTTTTCCTTATTCAGCGACACACTAGTAACACGCATTTTCACGTTCTCTACAATTCTAATGTATCGAACGTCGCCTCTCTCAAATAATGAAGATCGGCGGCTAGTAAGTTGTCTGTTAAAAAAAAAATGATATGGTATAACGTATCGTGTGTGCTCAGATGGTGAAATTTTGGAGCCTATAAAGACCCATCCCCCGCGAATCCCCACGTTCAAAATTTAGACAAAATTATCATAAAACTAGAAAAAAATACATCCTTATCAGAAAAAATAATAAAATACGAAACAGTCAGTTGGCTTAGATTTACGCTTAAACCACCGGTAAAACTGCAAACACCGGTCCTCTTTCCTCTACCAACCTCATAAATAACTAAAAATCAAAAATCTTTTTCGCTTACGTTGTTAGAATTTTATCGAACTCAGACCCCAATCTCGATGAGCTCAGGAATTTCGTAATTAACAATTCTGTTGATCTAATCCTTAAAAAGGTGGTAAAGTTCAAAAACTCTAAAAATCGCAAATCAAAATTTTAGAACCTATCTCACTCGACGCTCTTTCTCCATACGGCTCAGTATTGAATTCAGACACTTTACTCCGGGAGGGACTTCTGTGGCTCCGGGGGGTGGGGGAATGAAACCTTTTTCCCCAGTGAAAACACAAGAACTCTATTTTTCCGGGGGGAACATTTCATTGCACTGGGGGGGTTCCCTCTGGGGCACCCCATTTATTCAACACTGATATGGCAAGACTGTTATTTTTGTTAAAAGAAAGGTCTCTCATTCGGTAACTCAATCTCTCCCCTCCAAATTTTGGAAAATTAAACACTAAAAACCATTTAGACAGTTTAAGTTAATTCACAGTCTCATCCATATGTCTTCAAACCTTGGACAATGCCCCCTCCCCCGATCTCTCTTCAGTCCGGCTTGGATAAACTATTCAGACTAGATGTTGAATGATATTTTCAGGTTACTTCAGTGGTCATCAGTGGAATTTTGATGCAAACACTACCACTGATGTTTTTAAAAGAAATAGTCGATGCCTCCTACCCGATTCAGTATGATCCATCGGATGGATCGACCTTGCTCAGTTAAAGATGTTTGTAAAATAATGATTCCCTATTCCCTGATTTTGCACTCACTTTACCATATTTCAAGTAAATTATAGAAACGCGGTTAATGTTAAACGCGGTATAACGTTATTTACTTTTTGGTAATTTTGGACCCTTTCCCTCCCTTTAAATATTATACGTTACTTCCATCAAACTCCCTTGCCCGGTAATGATATCGTTATCAAAGTGTAAAAAATTTTTTTAGAATTTAGTTCTTTTGTTTTGATTAACATACAAAACGGGTTAAATTTATTTTTCGCAAACTTTATTGATTCAATTGAAGATAATTTAATAAAATATCGCTTTATTCAAAGAAAAATAGTTAACAAAATAAAAAAGAGATAATGTACTATTTTGAACAAAATACCACGTTACAGAGAAAAAGAGATAATTATAATTGGGTCAAAAATGATATCGATATCAAAAGGCAAATCCCCCCCTTCCTCTAGAGATATCTTACGATATCATGTGTCAGACCCTCCCTCCCCCCTAAAAGAATAATGTTATATATGCACAGCACCTAATAAAAAAAGTTAATATATCATTCTTGTTTCTAGTAAAACCATCGTAAATATTGACTGAGCAAAACATTTTCTTTGAAAATGTCTGATTATAGGCAAGATAATACAGAGCGTGAAAGTTTGCTTTCGGCCGAAGTAATGGTGTCAGATTTTCGAGGCAAAAGCCTTCTTTACGGGTAGCAGCATAAGTTTCGTATTTACCAACCAACCAACAAATCTAATGGCGTCAGTTTGTTGATTTCGGGCAATGGGGAACTTGAGATCCAGTTATTCATATTTAAGTAAGTTAATCGGCTGTATTTCTTGTTTTCCTTTAACTTACATAATTAGATAACTAATTTGAACTATACATGTTTTAAATTGTTTTTTCTTAAAAGTATGTTATTCATTTCTTTGGCTAAGTTATATAAAAATTGGAAAATAAATTACTTTGTTTTTGAAATGTGCGTGTTGGATTAAATTGCGTTAAAAATAGCAAACTGACATCTATAAAATTTTGAATATTTTCTGTTCAATATTTCAACTATTTCCTTTTAAATTTAATCATTTTTACTAGAATATTTGAGTAATATTAGTAATTTACATTTATCTTATTCAAAAGAAGGAATTCGACTTATTTCATTCCTCCTTTTGCTAGACTGTCCCACGCCCCTCCGCTATTGTTTTTATGTTAAACTACTTATATAAACAACAGTGCTGCTTTAAAGTTTAGTTAAAATTATGGATAATGTATAATATTAGGTTTTCTAAAGATGGGAACTATTACAGCTACAGGTAAACAAGTCATTAATATACAGTAAATATTAAAATTATAGTAAGCAAATTTATTTTTTAATAAACAATTTTTTTATAAAAATCTAAGTTTATGCTGAAAAGCAACTTTTTTCAACTGAAAATTTGGTTGTCATTGCTCCATCTCAGTGGCTTAGCTAGGATAGGTGATACCCAGAGCGGATGTAGATTGTGTTACCGCCAGCCACCATGGTGTCACCCCCCCCCCCCCTACACACACACACCGATCCGTTATATTTTTTCATTCACAATTGTACGCTATTATAACAAATGGCCATATCATTTCTCATTTACCTTTTGCCCTGCATTGAGAAAAAAAAAAACAGAGGGGCGAATTTTTACTTAACCCATAATCCGCTTAAATCAATGTGGTGTCTGTATGTCGAAGAAAATTCTTTCTTTTAAAGTTTGCTTTTGTTATCCACTCGTTGGATAGATTAGATTTTTGTTCTCTGGTGCAAATATCTTATTTAAACACACCAGTCTGCATAAAATTTCAACTTATTTTAGAAAAGAAAATTAACTCTGTTTCGTCGTACGCTAGAAATTTAATTTTATTTCAGAATTCTTTTTCCCAATGGTGTAAGATTATACATATTTATTTTCAAATAAATATTGGGTGACACCCGGGTTGGACCGCCCCCCCCCTGCCCCCCACTAACTACGCCACTGCCTCCATCTAGTATTGTGATTGATGTTCAGAATAATACGTAATGAGGAAAATTTTCTGTCCCATTCTATCCCATTCTCCATTACTAACTAATATTGTAATAAATATTAGTACTATTTATTACTAATATTAGAACTAGTACTAACTAATATATCCCGTACTTGAATAACATTAATTAATTAAAGTTTGAAAACATAGTATATTAACACACGAAAAAAATAAAAAGAATCTGATTTAAACAAAGATATACATATATATTTTTTAAACTATGATTCTTTTGCTCCTTAGTTGCTATTTAAAAGCATGCATATTCATGCATATTCCATTCATAATACTAATTTTGAAAATAGTGAGAAAATGGTGTTTATATTAAGACTTTTTTGGTTTTAAATGTTTATAAAAAAAGACTTGTGCATTGATTGCTCTTAACCCGGGAGAACACGCCCTTACCCAGTGTTTGAATGGTTTTAACTTTGTCACCAATAAAATCAAAATATAACAACTACTTTATTTAGACGGAAACAATTCATACAAATTTTGTGATAAAATAAGTTGAAGATTACTTTAAAAAAATTAGTGGTTACATTTGTAAAAACCATACGCACTCAGGGTCTTTTAGGCCCTGCGCGCGTCCTTCCGAGTTAAAATTAGAGTCATCGTCCTGTTTAATTTTATAGAACTCAGTAAAAAGGGGGGAGGAAGTTAAGTCAATGTAAATCAATAAACCAGTTGATATGGCCCTTTTAAAATTCAGCTGGCATATTTGCAAGTCTGATTGAAAAAATTCACTGGCAACTCATATCTATGTGTTATTACAGTATTTATGTTTTCACTAGTGAGAAACTGGGTTATTTATTAAATTTTAAGTCAATTAAATGTCATTAAAACTAGTGTTTGATTAAATAGTCGATTCGGTATTTTGTGATTCCGCATGTTATACGATTATAAGTGTCATTAAACTAATTAAAAAATAATTAAAAATGTGTAGCCTATAATTCAAATACTTCGCTGAATAAATGCGAATTACGGCGTTTCTTCATCCCCCCTCCTCTCTACAAAAAGAAAAGCACCCAGTTAAAGTCAAATTTCTGGAGTGATACTTTTTAGCTCACAGGCTATCATAGCCTGAGAGCTTATGTGCCCGTCCGTTCTGTATGTTCGTTCGTGCGTAACGCGATAACTCGTGATAAAAATATCCGATTCACTTGAAATTTTGTATGTAGGTATATCCTGACAAGGCGCTTCCCTGATTAGTTTTTGGAGTTCATTCGATATGTATAAGAGGGGGAACGGGGGGCTCATGCCCCTCCCCTTAGTTGATATAAATGGGATTTTCATGCAGAATTAAGTGTTCGTTCAAAATTTAGATTAGGATCATTCTGATGAGGCGATTCCGTGACTGTTATTAGGTGTTCATTGAATAAGTATAAATAGGGGGAACAGGGGTTCTAATGCCCCTCCCCCTTAATTTATATAAATGAGTTTTTCAACCAGAATTTTCAGATTTCGTTCAAATCTCTGAATAGTTTTGGAAGTTTAATGGTTAAGTATAAAAGAGGGGGATAACTCCTTTTAAATTATATAAATGCTAAATGGGTTTTTATTAAGAATTATCTCGTTTGCTCTGAATTTTGGATATAGATTTTTTATATGATAAAGCATGTCTTTGATAGTATAGGAGGTTCAATGATTAAGTATAAAAAAAGAGGAAAGGGGAGAGCTGTTTCCCTTTCTTAATTTTTTTTTTTTGAACGGAATTAACCCTTGAAAATATAAGGCTTTAATGTACAATTAGTATTTGTAGCCTGTGAGCTCAATGCCATCAGTTTAACTGGGCAGTATTCTTTATTTTAATTTGTCTTTTTTGCACACAGAGTTTATTGAATCGGATTTAAGTCTTTGTGTTAAAAATTTACTTTCTGGTGTACTTTTTTTTTTTTTTAATTTGGATGGTAAAAATAATGATGAAATGTCTGATTTTGTGAAAGAGCCTATTATTCAATGAATTTTTTTTTAAATAGGCCCCAAATTTCGCTTTGATTGTGCCTGATTACGTAAGTTTACATTCAAAATTTACAGTTTTACATATTTAGATTTTAGACCATTGGTGTAAAAATCTAGGCACCAGCGGGGGGCAATCACTCACCACGGAGTAAAATTTAATAGCATTCTAGCAAGAAATTTATACAAATTATTAGATGATACAAGTCGAAAAAAAATTAGTAGTGAGAGCATAGGAGCAACTGGCGCAAAGACTTTTGCACCCCTGTCTTAAAACAAAGAGGTGTACCTACCAATCCTTATTTTATCACATGTTCTCAATATTAGAAGTTTTACGGGAAGTGTAAATTATAATTATCATCTATTTGAGATCTTCGAAATCAGCCTGCGTAATTTTTGTGATAAAATATTAATAAAAGTAAAAATCATTGATTTACAGTATAACTATTTAGTTTCTTACACGTCAAAACCTTGTGTGATTTCTTTGTTTTTCAAATTGATTACTTAGAGAATTATAAGAATATAGTTATTATATTTTCGGGTTTTTTTTAAACATTTACTTTTTGATATTGAGTAATTTTAATATGACGGAAAAGCTAGGGGTCTTCCTCTGGTATTTTATTTATTTATTTATTTTCGTAGTCATTATCGTCCAAACTCCAAAAATTTTTGGAATTAAAACATGTTTTCACAGTTTTTGACAAGCAATCCAGAAAAAATATTGATATATATTAATAAAATGGCTGGTATAAAGACTTTTTTCATTTGGTGTATTTAAATCGTTAAGAAATAATATATGTTTATTTTCAATAACAGAAAATTAGGAATGGGGAAGGAATATGGCTACCCAATTTCATTTTTGAAGCATAATGGAGGAGTAGACTTGGAACTAACCCTTGGAACTTGGATACCCAGTACCAAAAAAAAACTCTCGATTGTCTGCGGCAGATACTACAGAGGCAGAAAATAATCCACAGGTAAAATGTTTTGCAATTGCAGCGTTAATTAAACATTTACTTTTAACGATTTTACGCGTTTTATTCAGTTCTGTTAATAACTAACTCACATTTTTGCTTTCAGTAATAAAGTGTTAAATATAACTTAAAACAAAAAAATGTTTGATGAAAAAATAATCTACAAAGAAGAAAAGAAAATCTGTAACACCCGTCTCCATTCTTTACCTTTCTGCTATAAGGCTTGCAATATGAATAGTGATTGCAAAAAATAGTGGATATGACTGAGTATCAGCATTTTTTATTGCACAGTCTTGATCATAGTTTCTTATTTTAATTTTTGAAAAACAAATAAAATCAAACACAAAGTCGATATTTGATTTTTTTTAAATCAAAGGCTTGATACATTTCTTGTAATATTTCAAACCCATAATGGTAATAATAATATAATGGCTATTAGTTATTACTAATAGCATAATTTTATTTGTAGGTACATTTAACTCACACATAATCTAGCTAAAATAGCATCTCAGTATTATCATTGTTAAACGCATGCTTTTTACTTATTTCTAGTTAGAATTTTTTAAAAACTTTTTAACCTCTCCTCCCTTCTCCAAATAAACAGAGTTTTTTAATTGACTTCTTTTTCATACCCTGCCCTTCATTATAATTACAGATTCACTGTCGCGAGATGCCACACGCGGCTAATTTTATGCTCCGACTTGTAACTTTCGGTGCTTAAGGGGGTGCGGGAAACAAAAATATTCAAATTTTATTAAACAGTTTTATTACATTAAAAATTCTGCTTAAAATTACGTTTAAAACCTTGTTTCTATTTTAACTGTAACAAGAAATATTATTTTTTTCTTTTTGGTTTCTTTTTAAAATCTAGTTTTCAAAGCAATCGTTCTCATAAAAATGACTTTCTGTGAAAATGCTTTTTTTCTTCATGAGTTTTTTCACCATTTCTTGTATTTAAATTACTTTAACCCAATAGCGGTTAAAAAAAATCTTGTTTAAATTTGGAACAAATCTTTTTCAATTGTTTTATATTAATTTTGCTTCAGCAAATTAAAAAAAAATATTTAATTTTAAAAATATGATTTTAAAAAATTACATTTTTTTTTAATTTTTTACTTTTTCAAATTAATGCTTTTAAAATTCCTAAATCAGAATTAAAGCTTATATATTTCTGTTTATATAAATGAAAAGAAATTCTACAAATAATATTTCGAGTTATAACGATTTTAAATTACCCCACTTTTTAATAACTATTAAATAATAATAAAAAAAAATTATGAGAAATTATGTCACGTGCTTTTGTTTCAAAATGATATGGTAAACAATCAGAAAAAATTTCAAAATTTTAACTGAATAAATAACAATTACTTGATAATGTGTGCATTGTTGAGAGAATGTATTAAATTAAGGATTTCATTTCCGACAATTCCATTTTTCTTTAAACACATAGCCTACACTAGACTCGGTAAGAAATTTTCAATCTAAATATTAATTCTATGGTATTGTTATTTACAGACCTCTTGCCCCCCCCCCCTTTTAATATTTTAAAATGATTTTGTTTTCACACAGGGTGCAGTACGTAAATTTTATTGTGCATTTCTACTTTTTTAATTGCTTGTTACAGTTTTAGGTAGCTTTCATTAGAAAAAGTAAAAAGCTATCTATATTGCAACCGTCCGGAGAAAAGCACTTCCGGAAAATTTTGGTATATTTTCATCGATCATGACCCCCAGACCCCAAAACCACCCTCCGTTCAAATGTTGACATATATATATATATATATATATATATATATATATATATATATATATATATATATATATATACAGAGTGTATCTAAACTATTGGGCAAAACTTTAAGAGGTGATAGTACACATCAAGACAAACAATATTGAATAGGAAACTAAGGGACCCAAACGTCTTCCGAAGGAGATAGGTGCCATTAAAGTTTAGGAACTAAAATTTCAAATAAGCATAAAAAACGGAAAAATTTGTCGATTGATTTGCGGTTTTCACTAAAACTACTCTTTGTGTCAGTATTTTCTTTAGAATAAGTTGTAAAGATAAATTTCAAAAAATGCCAATAGAGGGCGCTTTAGACTTTGGAGTAACAAACAATTATTTTTTGCCGTTATTTTTGCATCTCATTAAATGTTTTCGGAAGCTTAGACTTAAACTTAAATTTTGAGCTCAAAATCTGAATAGTTGTGAGTGCTTAAGTAGCGCAAACTGAACTGTGTTTAGAGGTTCAAATTTCAAATGATTATAAAAAACGGAAAAATATGTCGATTCGTTTGTGGTTTTTGCTAAAACTACTCTTTAAATTAGTCTTTTCTTAAAAAAAAAATTATAAAGATAAATTTCAAAAAATGCCGATAGAGGGTGCTTTAGACTTTTGAGCAACGAACAAGTATTTTTTGCGGTTATTTTTTGCATCTCATAAAATTTTTTTTAAAGCTTAGACATAAACTTGAATTTTGAGCACAAAATCTGAATCACTGGGAGTGGTTAAGAAGCGCAAACTGAACTGAGTTGAAGTGGAGGGCAAATTCAAATTTCAAATGATTATAAAAAAAAGAAAAAATTGGTTGATTCGTTAGCAGTTTTTCTTTAGAGAAAACCGCAAGCAATTTTTTTCAGTATTTCCGTGAGTATTTTCTTAAAAATAAATTTAAAAAAATTTCGTTAGAGGGCGCTTTGAACTTAAGAGTAACCAACAGCTATGTTTGACCGTTATTTTTTGTATCTAATTAAATACTTGCAAAAGCTTAGACTTAAATTTTGAGCTCGAATTCTGAATCATTGGGAGGGGTTAAGAAGCGCAAATTGAACTGTGTTCAGGAGTTGAAATTTACCCCTCCCCCACCTCAAACACAGTACATTTTTGCGCTACCTAATTACTCCCAACGATTCAGAATTTGAGCTCAAAATTTAAGTCTAAGATTTTGCATTTAATTAGATACAAAAATTAACGGTTCAAAATAGCTGTTGGTTACTCTTAAGTTTAAAGCGCCTACTAACAAAATTTTTTGAAAGTTATTTAAAAAAAATTATTTTCAAATAAACATTTACATATTACATACACATTGACATAAAGAATAGTTTTAGCGAAAACCGCAAACGGATCGACCAATTTTTTCTTTTACTTACCCATCATACGTAGTATAGGGTAAGTCTTGTAATCGTTTTGAAAATCGAAAATTTTTTTTTGACGGATTTACACGTTTTAGATAGTGGAGATTCCGAAAAACATATTTTTAGAAAAAAAAAATTGCCGTCCGTCTGTCTGTCTGTCAGTCTGTCTGTCTGTAAACGCTCTATCTCCCGAACAAATTGAGATAGAGACTTGAAATTTTGTATGTAGTTAGTATGTAAGAATGGGACGAACCCTATTTAATATCAGCAACCTCGATTATCCGAATCTATTTTCGAAAAATTCGTTCTGATGAAAGGTATATAAAAATTTTCGAATTTTTTTGTTTTAAGGAATGGACGTAAAAGGCAATAAAATAACACATATTTCGCATATAGAACAAAGTCGATCGGATTATTAGTTGCCGAGATATTTGTAATCTTGTTTTCCACATTCTTCGATTTTTCATGACCCTGTATTTCATTCAAATTTCAATTCAGAAGTATATTTTAATTGGAAATGAGACGCTTAATCCGATGCAGTTAAATGTTAGTTAATAGAATAATTATTTTTGGAGTTATAAGGATGTTTCTTTTACGGAGTTCGGTACTACTTGAGTGTTTGGCGTTTTATATAATTTGTTGAAATTAGTACATCAGCAGTTCTTTAATATAGCATTACTATGTATATTAACAATATTTAAATTTTGTTTATGAATTGCAATGCATTGTATAAATAGTTTCACATGTTTTATTTTTATATGCATATCCATGATGGGTAAGTATTACGGTGGCCCCCAACGACTAGTTTTTATAATCATTTGAAATTTGAACCTGCCCCTCCCCTTGAACTCAGTTCAGTTTGCGCTACTTAACCACTCCCAGTGATTCACATTTTGTGCTCAAAATTCAAGTTTATGTCTAAGCTTCTAAAAAAAAATTAATGAGATGCAAAAAATAACCGTAAAAATAGTTGTTCGTTACTCCAAAGTCTAAAGCGCCCTCTATCGACATTTTTTAAAATTTATCTTTCTAACTTATTTTCGAGGAACTACTGATTTAAAGAGTAGTTTTGGCCAAAACCGCAAACGAATCGACCAATTTTTCCGTTTTTTATAATCATTTGATATTCGACCTCTAAACACAGTTCAGTTTGCGCTACTTAACCACTCCCAACTATTCATATTTTGAGCTCAAAACTTAAGTTTAAGTCTAAGCTTCCGAAAACATTTAATGAGATGCGAAAAATAACGGCAAAAAATAATTGTTCGTTACTCCAAAGTCTAAAGCGCCCCCTATCGGCCTTTTTTGAAATTTATCTTTACAATTTATTTTGATGAAAATACTGACAAAAAGAATAGTTTTAGTGAAAACCGCAAATAAATCGACAAATTTTTCCGTTTTTTATGTTTATTTGAAATTTTGGACCCTAAACTTTAATGGCGCCTATCTCCTTCGGAAGACATTTGGGACCCTTAGTTTCCCGTTCATTATTGTTTGTCTTGATGTGTACTATCACCCCTTAAAGTTTTGCCCAATAGTTTCGATACACCCTGTATATATATACATATATATAGGGTGTATCGAAACTATTATATATATAATAGTACTATATATATACCTATATATATATAGTACTATAGTATATATATATATATATAAGGTACCCTGGGGTAATAACGCCAGGCGGGGTAATAACGCCAAGGGCTTATATTTTGCATAATTATGAAATAATCAGGTAAATGACACCCATGTGCTCTGCGCAGAAGGGTTTTGAATCATATAAATTGCAAAAAACAGCTTCAAGTTAATTTGTTTCATTTTTAGGTCTTATTGTTTTTACAAGCAACTAAAATTAACGCTTGATCTAAAATTTGCGAGATAAGGTTCCGGATCTGAAGACTATATTTTTTATCCAGAAATAATTTGTTTATTACATAAATTTGTAGTGTATTTCATGTACTTTCAAATTGTTGTAGAATATTTTGGATATCTTCTCTAGACAATTTGTAGTTTAGGATTTAATGCGCAATAAGTATTCCGGGGTAATAACGCCAGGGATTGGCGTTATTACCCCGGTTGATTCCCAACAGTGGCCGAACTATATCCGAAGGGGTTTATATATTAATATGGGACAGCATTATCATCATTGTTGAAATGGTAAGATTAAGGGGGGGGTGCCCAATACTTAAAAATAATCTCTCTATTTTATTTTTTATTATATTATTATTTTTTTTTCTAATGTAAAAAATAATTTTTAACTCTTGTAAATAAAACTATATCAAAATGTTTTCGAGATTCAAATTCGAACATCTTCATAAATCAGGTTTCTATTAAATTTCCACTGGATTGTTCAATTGAGTTCGAAATTTTAACTGTCCGCTTTCTCAGCGTTCGGTTTTTCAAAACTTTATAAATTTAACCTTTAACTGATGTGACAGAAATTGTAACGTATGAATGTGATGCGGTTTGTGAGACCACAAAATTGAAAGATGAATAAAAGGCGGGAATAACTCATAGGATTGTGTTTTTGTACTAAACTTTTTATACAAGAGTATTATATTTAATATTCACCTATTTAGTCTAAAATTCCAAATGAAACAAAATTTCGGTAGTGTTTGCAGTTAAACTGATAATTACAAGTTAAACTAAAAAATTAAAAGAAAAATAGTGGTCTACGAGACCGGTAACATTAGTTAAAGATTAAAATGCGATCCATGATTAAAAATCATAGAATACTGTTCTTGCGCTAAACTTTTTGTACAGAATTAATTCTAATTAAATTTAATCTATTCAAATATTTCTAACAATATTACGAGAACTCCAAACGAAAGAGAATTTCAGTTGTAACTATAGTTAAACTGGAAAATACAAGTTAAACGCTATTTTTTTTTGGGGGGGGGGGAGGGGGTACAATGTTCAGTCAGATTGCTAACAGCAGTTAAAGATTAATTTTGTTGCTAATAGAGAGATAATATAACCATATGAATTATGTATAAAATTGAATAAGAGATCTCTTTGGGATAATATTTTTTAATCAAAAATTTTATTCAATTTATTAAAAATTTATTAAAGCATGCTCTTTAAAACGTCGACAATTTAACTGTAAGTCTGGAGAATCCGCATTAGTGTGGAGTTATGGGTAAAAAACTATTTACTAGATTATTATAATGGTATTAACTCTTAACTGCTGTGACAAAAATTGTCGCATAACTTACTGTGAGCGGCCTGACAGACCGCTTAATCTAACGATGAATAAAATGTTAAATTAACTTTTAGAATATTATTTTTGTATTGAACCTTATATACAGGACTATTATAAATAAAATTCAGCTATTCAAAGGTTTCTAGATATAGTAATAGGACTTCAAATGAAACAAAATTTTCCCGGTATCTATAGTTAAACTAAAAATTGCAAGTTAAACTCTGAAACTTGAAAAACTCAGCGGTATGTGAGACGCTAACAGCAGTTAAGGTTTAACAAAAATATTTATTACATATAACTCTAGTTATTATAAAACTTCACATGACTAAATATTACATTATGAATGGTTAAAACCATGCAATGTTTCTTATAATCATATTTAAGCGGGACTTTTTAAGCAAAGAGAGACACAGGGTGTTATATTCTGTTGAAGCTCCCCCTCACTCCTTTTTCTTTCACTTTCACAAAAAAATCAATATTTTCTATCGCATAGAATGCATACATGGGAATATAAATACTGATTCAAATAATCTGTGCAATGTTTCTAATAATTCTATTTAAATGGTCATTTTTAAGCAAAACGTAGCTTAGAATCTGATATTCTTTTGCCTCCTCCACCAGCCACCACCACAGCTTTCTTTTTCTTTCACAGTCACAAAAAAATTGTACATTTTCAATAGCTTAGATTGCAAATTGTCAATTTCTAGAGCTGTAGAGTTTGTATTTTTAGAATTGGGCAATCTACATGCCATTATTCCATCTTATTTTATAGTTTTGTTTGCATGGCGTTATTACCCATATAGGTGGGTATTAACGCCAAATGGCATTGGTCAAGAAAAAACGCCATTACATTTTATGAATACATATCTGTTAAATTATTTTATTTTATATAGATAGTCAATGAGTTGCTGTATCAGATACTATATTTGTTTGAAAAATACAATCTAAAACTAAGCCGTGAAAATTGATAGAACCTTAACGTGGCGCTATTACCCCGGGGTACCTTATATATGATTTTTGTCACGCTGTAACTATCGTATTTATGAACCGATTTGAATGAAACTTGGTATGTACATAGTACATAGAAATGGCTCGACCGAGTTCGTTGGGCAGCATCAGATGCCATCTTGTTTCAAAATGGTGTCCATTTAAGTTTATCAAAAATCTTTTAAATGTATAATGATGTACAAAGAAAAATTTAGAAAATGAGGAAAGATTCTTTCTAAGGTGTTTGATATTTAATAATGAATTACGGAATACGTTTTGCTTTGTCTTTACCTTAAAAAGCGCGTGAGATATAGCAGTTTGGATTTTTAATGTGGGTGACTTTTTTTTAATCAAGTTGCCAGCGACAGCCCTTGTATATATTAATCGATTTCGATGTGAGTGTGCACTTGTACATGAATTAAGATTTCGACCAAGCTCATTGGATTGTTTTATCCATTGTATTGTTTTAAAATGGCATATACTTCATGATATCGTGGAATTTGGAGACCCTATAAATCGCTTAAAATAAAACCAGCTTCAATAAAAGATGACTAATTTATAAAAATTCCCATTAATATTCAGTATTGCCAAAAACGAGTATTCAATCTTATATAATCGGACTCCACTAATTTGAGCTTCGTATGTTTGAATAACATAACTTAATTTAAAATAAATAAATAAAAAAATAAGGTATATGAAAGCTACCTTTTCCTCCCGGCACTGCCGTAAGGACTTTTTTATGTGCAGATGCTTCTACTTTGAAAGCAGTTCTGAAAATAAAACTATTTTCGCCTTAAGAAATGGTTACAAAAGTTGAAAAAGTACAAACACACAACAATATATATCAATTTAAAATTTCACATCCAAAAAAAAAAAAAAAAAAAAAAAAAAAAAAAGTAAAAATAAAAATACTAAAATACAAGTTAGAAAATTCTAAGAAATTTTCCCGTGAATTTAACATTAAATATTGGCATTTAGCCACGGGACTGGTGTAGGTTCTTAAGAGTCATGGGAAGTACCACACTAGTCATGGGAAGAAACGAACACACTAATGTAAATTCTATGGGAGCGTTATTTTATAATATTTAACATGGATATAAATATTGTTTAGTAATTTCTGTGTAGGATAACTGAGGGCGATGTACCTGCGGTAGTTTTTTAATTTTTAGATCTTAGTTTTAGACTTTTTTTTAGTTTTCCTTCATTTACAGAACTGGTTTGGAAATTGAAACTACCCAAATATATATAAAAAATCTATAACTAAAATAGGAAAATGAAAAGTAGCCCAGTAGATCATCTATTGTATGTATATATATATATATATTAAAATCAAAGCGAGAAAATTGAAAATAACGCTCCCATAGGATTAATATTAGCATTCTTGTTCCTTCTTGTGAATATTGAAATAACCTCTTAAGGTGATTTTGTGAAACCATTTCTACAAATTACTTTTGTATTTTTTTCGATAATATATTTTAATGCTTATACCCATGTTGAATGAATCTTTTTCTTTAAGGTACTTGATGTTGGTCAACCCTGTGTGTGGTACAAACTACAAATAATCAATTGGCGGATAATCAAAATGCAGCAAGTGGGCAAAACTATTGGAATTTTTATATAAATGTAAATGACACAATGTGTAGAAGAAAATAAATTGTATACATAAATATTATAACAATGCATCATGATACAGTGTATTAATGTAATTTAATCGTTGTAATAAATATCTTTTTATATTTTAATTGCTTGTTTTAAATATGTCTGAATCATAATGATATTCATTTATTTTGTAAATGTTCTAAAATATTTATATTTGTAATTTTAATATGATTCTCAAACCCTCTCCTTAACAATGCAAAGTTTTTATACAATTTTAAACTTATTCTTAAGCATGAATGTATTATATTAGTCTTGACTATTTAAATATTTGGAAGGAAAATACATTTTTCATTTTTTATTAACTTTTTTAGCGTTATAGGCAATTTTGCAAACGACAACTAGTTTTTACTTTTCTTGATCTGTAAGGAGAATTAAAGTTTGTTATTAAGATTATAAGCTATAAATTACATATCAATGTAGAATAATATAATAGCACATTTCCATAAGAAAAAAATTAAAAAATGGCGATTTGCTAGACAGTGACATTCTTAAACTTTTAAATGAATGTAAGAAATTTTAGATTTGTATGTTGAGAAAATAAAAATAAAAATCCCAATTTCCAAGTAAGTAACGAGAATATTAATGTATATGTATAATTTTGACCACTTTTATTAATTTTACTTTATTTTTTGAAAGTGTATGTGATTTGTATTCTCTTCACGCTCTTCTGATCCTTTAGTTTTTATAATTATGTCTGTGAAACAACAAAAGAAGTGTGAAATAATTTTTCGGCAGTCAGTACTCTTGACTTATTTGTTAATATTTAATAAAATTTAATAAATTGTTACTATTTAATAAAAATAATATAAGATCAATTAATTATTTTCAGTTTTAATAATTTTTAGAAATGTAAGAAAGTAATTTAATATTAGCATTTTATTTTATCAGAGATCATCTCACATTATCATAGCGGTCACAAATGTAAACACTTTTTTGTGATTTTTATTTTTAATTCTCTAAGTGCATACTACTTTTACAGCATCTTTATACCTCTATTTTAAAATAATAATTTTCGCTGTATATTTAAATCTGAAATGTGACAGCAGTAACTATTTTAAAATAGTGGTATAAAAAATGAATGTAGAAAAGGTGTAGTAATTGGCAGCTATGTAAGTATAATTCAAATTCATTGTTTTTAGTTACATTTTACCATAATTTTTTTTGAACAATTGTACGTAATGACAAAAAACAAAAAGAAAAAAAATATTTCTTAAGCAATACAGAAAATTTAATATTTATGAAAAATAATATATATATGTATATATATGTATTGTTTTTTACCAGCATGCATATCATTGCACAACTTGATGATCTACAAATGGTTTTATTAAAATTTTTATCAAAATATTTAAATGTATCCTCACATATCTAATATTTTTCGCCAAAGTAAGTTTTTATAATAAGAGTGAGACTTGTGCTTACCATGTATATTCGTCGATTCTGATTACAGAATAGCACATAAGAATATCCCATGTTTGACAGGATAATATAAAACAAAAAAGGACTGTAAATAGAAACTTGTTTGTTTTAAAATATGCAATGGGTATGACAAGAGTTTAAAATGACTATGTTTTAGAAATGATGCTTGGTAAGTGTTATCCATTATAGGCAATATAAATTTCTAGACAATATCTGAAATATATCATCCCCTAACATATTATGTCTTGTGGAAGCGGCTACCTCTGCTTGAGACAATCTTGAGACAAGACCTATATTCATTCTCACCTCAAGAGAGTAGAAGTAGCAATTCTCCCACAAGACGATGCGTTCGTGATGATAGATTCCAGACATCGTCTTGAAATCTATATTGCTCGCAATGGAAGACACTTTCCAGAAGTCATTCCTGAAAAATAGTCATTTTAAACTCTCGTCATATCTATTCTATATTTTTAACAAATAAGTTTCTCATTAGAGTCGTTTTTGTTTTTTTTAACCTGTCAAATGTGGGAGGGTTTTTTTTTGGATCATCCTGTATTTTTACGGTATATATACCGTATATTTCATTTACGGTATACATACTGATTACAAATGTTTTTACGGTACATATACCGCACATTTAATTTACGGTATATATGTTGTATAAATATTTTTTACGGTACATATGTCATACATTTAATTTACGGTATCTGTGCTGTAAAAATATTTTTTACGGTACATATACCTTACATTTAATTTACGGTATATATGCTGTAACGATATTTTTTTTAAGGTACATGTACTTTAAATACTTTACGGTACATATACCGTCCAGTTAAATTACGGTACATATACTTTAAATATTTTACGGTACATATACCACAAAATATTTAAATTTATGTTCAGTTAAATTACGGTACATGTACTTTAAGTATTTTACGGTATATATACCGTCCAGTAAAATTACGGTAAAAGGAAGTGTCACAAAGTTGACGGTATAACCACCGTGATTCGAGACCAAAATTTTTTACAGTGCATCTATTACCAATCTTTCACTGCCTGAGGTTTCATTGGGTCTTCAAAAAGTAATTCTTCTGAAACCTATATTGTAGGAAATTCCAAAGGGATATTTAGAGAAATACTTTCCATGCCCGTCCTCTCAAGTTAATTAAAGGTTACAGTTAACTGCGACCTGGGACTTTAAATTCCACGGGAATTGCCTTCTATTAATAATTTGTCACTTTAAGCTTTTTGGAGTGTAAAATATCCTTTTCATTAGAAATTCATGCTGAAAAATGAAAACAGGTTAAATGTGTTGCACATTCATCCTAAACTTATTCAAGGGGGTCAGGGACACATTTAAAAATAACTTTTACTTTCTTCTATATTTACAAGAAGAAAGTATGAGATTCGTAAAAATTTCTGAATTCATTTTTTGACGGATTTGTATGTTTTAAGAGTCAGAGATTCCAAAAAACATGTTTCTACAAAATGTCTGTCTGTATGTGACAAATTATTTGGCCGCTCTATCTCAAGAGCTATCTATTGCAGAGAATTTGACAAAATTTCATATTCAGGTAGTTCATGATATAAACTAATGCTTATTAGTTTTTGTTGTAAATCCCTCAAAGGTAGCGTTGCTATGCTGTAATTTTTATGATTTACGAATCAGTTATCTTAATAACTAATGCACATATATCTACCAAATCCGTGCAATAACAAATTTCAGATTCAGTTAGTCCTTGATATGAATTGATACTACTTACATATTGGTGTTAATTGCTCAACAGGTGGGACTTCTATGCTGCATTTTCATGGTTTCCTCTGTAGCTCTGCCTCAAAAATTAATTCACGGATTCTAACAAACTTCAGATTCAGTTTCGAAAACAGTCTTAAAAGAATCATTTTCTAATTTCATTTTTATAAGAAAATCCCAGAAAGTTCAACTAACATTTATAAAATGTATTATTAAAATTATCACAATTTAACTATAAAATTGCGATGCTTTTAGTTATAAATATTTAAAGATCGCATTAATTTTCAAGAAAAATAAATTTAGTACATCGTGCTACCACTATTCCCTAATCCAATGAATAACTCTACTTGAAACAACTCGAAAATGAAAAATAAAAGGATATTTTCATTGTTTCACCATAAACCAGTCAGGTATCTTTTCGCTGCAGAATATGAATGGCGTACTATCGAATAATTAAGATTCAAAATCAAAATGACTTCCCTCTGCAACTGATAAACAAGCCCATTTACAATTACCAATCTTTCACTGCCTGAGGTCTCATTGGGTCTTCAAAAAGCAATTCTTCTGAAACCTAGGTCTTAGGAAATTCCAAAGGGATATTTAGCGAAGTACTTTCCCTGGCAGTCCTCTCAGGTTAATTAAATGCTACAGTTAACTGCGACCTGGGATTTCAAATTCCACGGGAATTGCCTGATATTAATACTTTGTCTCTTTAAAGCTTTATGGAGTATAAAATATCCTTTTCATTAGAAATTCATGCTGAAAAATGAAAACAAGTTTGATATGTAGCACTATTCTCCCTTAGCTTGTTTAAGGGGGTACGGAACACATTTTGAAATAATTTTTACATTCTTCTGTATTTACAAGATGGAAGTATCGGATTAGTGAAAATTTTCGTATTGCGATTTTTGATGGATTTACATGGTTTAGGGGTCAGTTCCCAAAAACATATGTTCAAAAAATGTCTGTCTGTGCGACTGTGACTGCTTATCTGAATGTGACATACATTTTGTGGCCGCTCTATCTCAAGAACTAACTAATGCACGAAATTTGACAAAAAATCCTATTCTGGTAGTCATTCATATGAATTGATGCTGATTAAATTTTGGTGTAAATCGCTTAACAGTAGGCACTGCTATGCCGCCTATTTTACGATTTACGCAACAACTCTATCTCAATAATTAATAGACGGATTTCCATTAAACTTCAGATTCACTTAGTTATCCATATGAATTGAGGTTGTTTAGATTTTGGTGTAAATCGCTCAACAAGTGTTGCTGCTATGCTGATGATTTCACGATTTTCTCAATAGCTCGATCTCAACAATGATTTTTCATAGTTGATAAATGATAGTTGGAAAATTTATCCGAATTCTTTGAGTAGCCCTATGTATGATGTATAGATTTTTATCTATAAACTGCATACATGCAAAAATTGAATTCATTTAACAAATTCATGTAAAAAACACACAATAATTTCACAGTTAAAAATTTCCTTTCTGCAATTTACGCCATAAGGAGAAGGAAAGGGAAATCTTTTTTGCATTCCTGTATACGAGATATAGAACCTTTACGTAACGAGTCACATACAAAATGTTAAATTTAAAAGCGCAAACCAAACTGAAAATGCAGTTATTGCTCAGACTTTTGTAGCTGATTTATTTTGTGTGCGACCCTGTAAATGAAAGATAAATGCTATGAACGCTTTTCTCTATAATAAACATTTTGTTGTGAAATTTGGTGATTTATGTACATTACAATGCATTTGATATTGCTTAATGCCATTAAAATACTGCAAAAGATTTGTTCCTTTTAAGCATATTGTCAGGGAACGCTTTTGAGTGCCCCTGTACATAAACTATTCATAATGCACACTTCATACCGAATACCAAACATGCCATGGTAAACAGCATTAACCTCTATCAGTTGCATGAAAATCCGAGTTCATTTACAGGACTGAGAGCACGGACAGAAAGATAAAATGATAGACAAGCCCAATTCATAGACATTTTTCAACTTTGTTGGAAAGTATTTAAAACTATAGCGTTACTAAAAATGTTAAAAAAATCTCTTTTTTGTTTTGATCAATTTATGAGGTAGAATTTAAATTACTTAAAATTAGTGCGTAGATATTGGATGAGCATGTTTTTCTTTTGCTGTCTACTCATAACGAGTAGTTCAGATAACGAGATTTTTAACATTTTCCAATATCGTTGAAAAGTATTTATGAATTTAGTTTGTTTGTCTGCCGTCTGCCGTGCTTTAACTCGCACAAATACACTTGGATTTATAATTAACTGATATATGTTACTGAGGTTTACCAGCAAGTTCGGCATTAAAAATGAAGCATGTAGCTTTCATGGTTCCTTTACAGGGGCGTTCAAAAGTATTCCATTACATTATGGTCTATCGGAGAAAATAATTTGCAATGCACTTTAATAGTGTTACACATTTTTAAACACAATGAAATTTATATACATTAGAGTGGTACATTAGAAGGTTACTATAATATATGTTACGTGTAGCACTTACAGTACGCATACAGAGGAACACAAAACTATGAACAAAAATCGTTAATGATATTACTCTGTTACAAACATAACGAAATTGATATGAATTTCTGTGTACATTGCTTCCTGTAAAATGTGAGCTGCCACGCATTTATGATTGATTTACAGGGACACAGAAAAGAGTCCGTATATATAATGATTTACCAGGAAAACTGTTCAGAGCGCATTTTAATTACATTGCACTATTTCAAACAGAAAGAAATTATATAGATTACTGAGGTTTACTGCAAGATGTTTGTATTAGAATATGATAGGCATTGCATTTGTCGTTCATTTACAGAGGCACATAGAATATTCAGGATATACTGCTTTATATAAAATATTGTCTCTTAGAGATTATGGCTAAAAGTGCGTTTCCGTTTATGGTATGCGTTTTAAATTTAATTTTAAAGTACCACGTGGTGTATATAAATTAAATAGTTTGTATACAGGGTACGCAATTGAATTCGTATTCAATAGTGAGATTAAGCGTCATTTTCTTAAATGTGTTTTTTGATTTGAGTTATGTATATAACTGACGACCTGGACATTCGCAAAACTTTCGGGTTACATTTTCTCGCGAGATTAGCGGTTGCTGTTTCCTTACCGTAAAAAATTCTGTCGACGTATGAAGCCCACTTCCATCGTAATGGACAGGTGATACCCAAAAATGTCTCATATTGTACTAGTGAAATCCTCCACGTGGTGCACGCCAAACCCTTGCATGTTAACTCAAAGGACCGTATGGTGCGGATTCACTGCTGTATTCATTATTGGACCACATTTTTTGAAGAAGTGATCCCTCAAGGACTTATCACGTGTTCCGTTAATGCGCAACGGTAACTCAACTTGTTACAGGCCTTTGTCATTCGCATTCTCCAGCAACGAGGCTGCCTATAAGAAACTACATTCTTGCAAGATGGAGCCCCATCGCAAATCGCAATTCGAGTCCAACAATTGTAGAGACGAACATTTACAGACGCACATGTGATCAGTCGATGTTTCCCAACAGGTCACCGCGATTTTCCGATCTCACACCTTTTTAACTTTTACTGCTCAGGAGAGACTGCTCAGACTAGCAAGAGTATGTAGAGCATGAATGTCTCTCCCGGTCCCTTTTTATTGAGATCTCAAAAAAATACAAATTTCAGTCGAAGTTGAGCCCGCCAAAATACGCGATAGAAGGAGGTCTGGTTATGGGTATTTTTGAAGTACAACGTCTACCGGGAATGTTTGACAACTATGCCATTGAAATTTGAAATACAGAATTCGCCGCCATATTCAGAACATCCATTTTAACTTTCGCCGCTCAGTGTTATAAAATGCTTTTTTAAGAATGGAGTGCGTTGTCGAACATGATGGATCGCATATTAAACATATTTTAAAGCACTGATTTGCATACTTGGTAACTTCATTTATAGAGTTTTTTGTTATAGTAAATTTCAAGTGCAATATTGTAATTATGTTGTTGTCCTTATTGTGTTCCTTTTGTGTAAGACCACCAGTCCTTCAGTGTTTAAAACATCTCAGTTTTTCTCTTTTTATGATAACTCGTAACGCCATCTAGAGGTGAATTTTTAAACTACTTTTTTTTTTTTGGAAATCGAGAGCGCATCTTCCGAAGTGTCTGTTTTCCAAATATTTTTCTATTCGTACAAGTAGAACGGCCCTTTGAATATCGGAAGTTAAATTTCGCTAACCCTGTATATGAATAAAAACGATATTACCTGTATTATCAAATGTTACTTTTCAAGAGAAAAATGGGTAAGATTTATGGATCAGGTACATTTAGCGAGGAAATATAAAAAAGACAAAGGCTTTTCGATTCTATTTTAAAATTCCATGAAATATTGCGAGGCAATAATCTGTATTTCCCTACTGATTATGCAGCAGTATTTGTTGCGTGTTTAACATGCATTTTTTATTCACTTCTCTCGATCCACCAAACAATCTAATGGAATTTAGTTTAAATTTGCTTCAAAACATTTTGAATTTTTCTTTACTTTTAAATTTTCCAGTCAATTTAAAGAGTAATTTAATCAGCTTCTGGATTTCTGACAAATATATTTTTTAGTAATGACATTACAAAAAATTTGTTGAATAATACTTGAAACGTTTAAAAAATATATATTCAAAGTTAATTAAAAACAATTTTTCTGTTTTTTTATTCTGGATCAAAAGTAATTATTTTTTTTTTCACCTACGCCAGATTACAACTAATTATTTAAAAAGACATGAACAGTAATTATGTACTATTTTAGACTTGGAAAACAGTAGAAATTTACTCATGCCACTATTTCTAAAGATTAGCATGTTTCTAACGACTGGTCAGGAATAAACAAACAAACAAACAAACAAAAAAAAAAACTCATGCAATATTGGGACGAGTCTATGCATTTGTCAACGGTACATCTATACATGCACTGTTAAAAATTTGAAAATTTTGCTGCATCGTCACTCCATACCTTTTATAAAATATCTCTTTAGACCAATCAGAATGCTCTATAATACAGGGAAGAAATCGTTTTCTATAAAAGCAGTGGAGTGACAATGAACCAAAAGTTTCAAATTTCTAACAGTGTGTCATCAACAATAAAAAGTAAATTTAGAAGTTTCTAGAAATCGGTATTTGGAAGGAGTAAAATACATTTATATCTGAGCTTTACGAGGGGCAGTTAAAAATTTTACTGAACTTCGTTGTAACTCTTTATTACGACAATATAGGTACACATTTACTTAATCGGCTTTAATATAGGTCGATCAGAACACATACACTTGCTCCACCACTCCTGCTATTGCTATAAACGATGATAAAAGTCCTGTTTTGGTACCTTTCAAAATTCGACGTACAGTTGGATTTGATGTCTGCCATGGTTTCAAAACGGTTACATTTGAGGCTCATCTTGAGGAAGAGACAGAAATGTGATGGTGCTAAATTCAGTGAGTAAGGAAACTGGTGGAGTTTAATGTTCTTTTGTGCAAGCCATGTCTTTACAACAACCGGTGTGTGGGAGGGAGCATTGTCGTGATGCACTGTTATACTCCTTGCCATTTGGCGAATTGTTTTCTTCGGATTGCCTTCTTCAGTTTTTCAAAATTTGTACGTACAAAGGGCCGTTAACAGTTTGTCCAGTTGGCACAAACTCATAGTTGACTGCAACTTCGTTGTCAATAAAACACAATATGCATCACTTTTGTTTTAGGTTTGACATGATGCGATTTCTTTGGTCGGGGATAGGACGTTGTGTGCCATACTGTGTCTAAAATATACAGTGGTGGTCAGAATTATAAGAACAATTGAAAATTGCGCAGAAAAAAAATATTTCTGAGCTAAATAAAGTGCAATTTATACACTAAATGCTTTTCTATGCTAGAAATCATTGTGGAATGCAAAACATTGGAAAATGCAAAATATGAATGTTTTGTCACAAGTAACAAAATATGTCATTGTAAAAAATTGGACAAAATTATAAGGACAATGAATATTTTTGTCTGAAATACACTGATAATTAATAATCTCCCCGCTTCTTCTCAATCACTCTTATCAATCTTGACGTCATGGAGTTTGACAATTCCTTAAGAACGTTCTTGGAAGATTTTGAGTGATCTTTTTCGATGGAAGACATGAGTTCTTCCTTATTTTGAGATTATATACCATTTTTGCATACTTTGTGTGCCAGAATACGCAAAAGATTTTTCTACAGTATTCAGATCAGGACTTCTGACCGGCCAATCAAGTAGTTTCACGGAATCAGCATTATACCACGAGTTTGAAGTTTGGGAACATGAGCCGAAACATTGTCCTGCTGGAAAAAATAGCCTCAGATCGCTATTAACGGTGCTTCTGGTAAAAGAGTATAGCCCAATACATCAATGTAACTCTCAGAATTCCTCCTACCCTGCACAAAAACTATTGGAGTAGTTCTACCAGTAGTGAAACCTCCCACGACCGTTAGTGAATCACTTCCAAATACATGCTTTGAAGAAATCTTTATTTTTTTCTACGAAGATCATACTAGAAGTCTCAAAAACAATCTAGTCTATCCAAATTAATCTTTTTCTCATCGGAAAATAGAGAATTTCACTTTTTTGCCCATAATATTGCAGTTTTTGGCAAACTCCCTCCTCAGTCTCTCATGACACCCCAGTCTCTCATGTAAGACGCGGTCTTCACACGTGTTTACTATAGCAAACCTTTTCCTTTCTTTTTGTAAAACACGACAAACAGTTCGAGCACTCACATTCTAAGTTCCATTCTCGGTTTTTGTCTATTTTTTGGAGCAAGCTCGCCTCATTATCATTCTTTTCCCCCATACAGAAACAAAAGACAGCCTGCTTGTATGTCTTTTCCGTCCATATTTACCGGTATTTTAAAGATAATTGTAAATAACCGCTCTTGATCTATTAAACTTTGTAGCACTTTGGAATAGAGAAAGTCCTGAATTTTGAAATGCATCAATTTTTCCTTTCTGAAACTCCAAAAGCTTTGCATCTTGCGGCATGATTAATAAACAGAATAATACGATCCCAAACGATTACTACGCATTTATATCGTCTGAAAATTCCGTGTGCAGAGCAAAAAACATGCAAATTTTACTTTTTAGAACACACAAATACAGTTGTTCTTATAATTTTGTCCAAAATCAATGGTTGTATAAATTTATAATGCATTTTATTAATATGAATTTACCACATATTTCCGTAAAAACATACAAAAATAATCTTCATTTTTCATTGGTTTCCAGCCATTAAATTTGCTTAAGTCTCCCGCCAAATATAACCAAGATATGGCCTTTTTTGCCTTGTCCTTATAATTTTGACCACCACTGTAGTAATAGTAAATAAATAATTTTGTGGTGCTATAGAGCTACAACGAAATTCCGTGAGCTATTTGATTGCTTCTTGTATCTCTGCTTTTTCGTATGTAGTTGTGAAGAGTGTGTAAAGAAAAATATAAAAAAGGTGCGAGAACTATTTTCCTGAAAGTAATTTCAAAAGATGGAACCAATTAATACTGTTTTGCTCAAAATGTTTCGTCCGATATACGCCGTTTTAATAATGTACTGTATTTCCTAAGTTCTGTTAAGTTAAAACGTCACGAATTTGTAACTATTGGGTTGTTCGGAAAGTCCTTTCCGTTTGGGAAAATCAATTCGTACCGGAAAATTCTGTTATTTAATCATCAGATATTGTTTCCGATATATACAACCCTTGGCACAAAGTTTCCGATCATTACATCAGCAATACCATATTTAGTAAGAGAAGATTATTTATTCTCACTGCATAAAAATGAAACTATTATTAGCGATAATACATTTGTATTATATATAATGAACAACAATATGGAATAAAGAAAAACCATTACACTTCAATTTATAAACAGAAAAATTGTGATTGAAATTTAAGCACCAAAGAGAAAATTATCCGCTCATGCTTTGATTTGGAAAAAAATAACCGATCACTGTAATCAATATTTCATACATCCACTTTTATTTCGGATGACAGCCAAAATGCTTACTGGAATGGGACTCAATAAGATTTTTACACTCATTGGGAACAACTTCACACCAGCATTTCCTAATAGCTTGACGTATTTCTATGGCATCTGTAATTCATCAAAAATAGATTTTTCTTTTTTAATATATTCCGCAGATTTTCGATGGGATTAAGATCCGGACTATTGGGCGGTCAAGTGATGGTTTGAATTGGTATATTACCTACATTTTGTAGGAAATTCTTCATTGATTTGGTGCGTTGGGGAGCTGCGTTGTCATCTTGAAATAAGAAGTCATTTTGATCCCTGAACCATTGATCAATGCTAGGAATCAGAAAATAGTCTAAAATGTCAAAGTAAACTTTAGAGTTTACTGTACATAACACAAGTCACAACTTATCGACTCTTTGTGATGTCATACAGCTCCAAACTGTAAATTAAGTGAAAATTTAGCCCTCGCATTGACACATTTATAATTGAACTTCTCACCAACTCTCCTCCAAACAAATGTTCCTCAGTCATCACCTGTTCCAAGAGATATCCAAGATTCTTCGCTAAAAATAACTTTATTTTACTATCAAGTGGCCAGTGTACATGTTTTTTACACCATTGCAAGCGTTATTTTCTATGCTTCCTTTTCAAGTAAGGTTTCGTTTTAGCTTTACGGAACTTAAATTCTGCTGCATTTAGACTATAACGTACAGTGCGCTTTCATACCTTTACGTTATACTTAGACCATTCGGCATTGAATTGTTTTGAAGTTGTTTGCTACTTTCTTTCCGCTATTTCCTGAAATTTTGTGTCATCTTTAGGCATTTTCATTTGTGGACGTCCACATCGAGGTAAAATTTACACGCTGTTAATTAACTACATTTTTTGTGAATATCGCATACAATACTTTGAGCACAGTTTAATAAAACAGCCTCTTTACTTTGTGAATTTCCCTCTTGCAATAACTTAATCATGCGGATTTTTAAATTGCAAACAGTTTATTTGCACGAGCCATTGTCCAGCCCTTCAGAGCTGCCTTTCATCTCGCATCTGGAAGATTTCTTCTTTTAAATAGGATTCAGATACTGTACGCAAGCTCAGACGTTCCTCTCTGTCTTTAATATGCAAATTTCAAGCCTGTTTCCTCACTGATCGAGTACTATTTTCCAACTTCCGTCTTGATCGGATATTTTTTTCTCACGAGGAAACTTTTTCGCGTGCCGTATAATTATAAATTATATGATTGTTACACTGAATTCACTTTTCATTTTTTTAATACGTATTCTTTTATTTGGCATTTTGTAAAACGCCCCTATGCTTATGAATCACAAAATATATGCTTCGAAATGCAAAAATCAAATTTGATAACACCGATCGGAAACTTTTTGCCAAGGGTTGTAATACTTAGTTATTAATCAACAAAATTTTCCGGTACGAATTGATTTTCCCAAACGGAAAGGACTTTCCGAACGATCCAATAAATGAATAGATGCATTATAAAAAGCACACTCGAGAGCCGAAACATTATGACTAACTACCTACTAATGTGTTAGCTCACCTTTGCCCAGCACAACAGCTGCAAACCACCTTAGCATGAATGCCACAAATTTTGGTAGATGACCCAGAGTTAAATTATATTAGTTCTTCAAGAAGCAGTCTGCATATCTGATACACTATATTGCCACTGATTATGGGACACTTGCGATTTTAGACATTTTACTAAATATCTAGAAAAATACATGAGGAATCATCTCGAAACTCTTAGTGTATGAATATAATAGTATACGTGATACATCTCCGTGAAGATTTTTTACCGAAACGCCATAGGGGACCGTCAACAAATTAAAAAAGAATGAAAATCTTTTGAATAACCCTGTCAAAACTAATGTAGCAAAAGCGCTCAAACTCGCGAGTTCTTAATATAAAATATTATTTTTTTTCAGAAAATATGACAAACAACATTGCACACATTGCCCTGTAAACAGCATTAAAAAATAATGAAAATTGTATAAAAAAATGAGTTGGTTTACTAAATAATTTTTTACTGCGCATGCGTCAACGATATCAAAATTTCATTTGCATATTATGTTAGCTAAATGTAAAGAGTAAAATGTCTAAAATCGCAAGTGTCCCATAATCAATGGCAATATAGTGTATATGCCGAAATGGTTATTTTTGAGCTCAGGGCTGCCGGTAAATGACATACGAAATGTGCTTTGTCGAAATAAGATCCGTCGAGTTAAATGACCAGAATATTTGACACTAAAATTTTGCATTAAGCTTCTGTAACCAGTCGTGCACAATTCGGGTCCTTGTTGTCTTACTCGAAGACTCCGTTTTTATTTCGGAAGACATACCATGTAATCCTGAAATGATCCGCAATCATAGTCCGTGGCGTTCTTGGTCTGTTTAAAAACTAACATAGGTCCCAAGGATGCCCATGAGAACGTTCTTCAAAGCTTATTATCGCCACAACTAGCCTGTGTATGACCTATTGTATAAGAGAGTAACAGTTCGCATAGAATACGGCGTACCCAAATACAGCCATAGACGAATCTTGTTTCATCCGACGAGGCAACTTTCTCTTACAAGGAGAGGACCCGAGGCTTGTGCCACCGAATCCAGCGAGCCTTTGGGTATTGATAGAGTATAGTTAGTATATAAACATACCACAAGGATAAAGTGCAATATTCCGGGGAGCCTTAAAAAACAACCCCCAAAGTTCACCCATTATTGACGAAAAATGTATAGTTAAACAAATTAAACTTCTTTGCGAGGGCTGGATTGTACAATTGGCTAGACGCCAGTGCAGTTTCAGTCCGTGCATACCTTCCGAAAAACAGCCACCTACCAGTTTAACTGACCCGACCTCCTAACACATCTCCTTTGCATTGATCTGCCTTCAAAATTCTCATCCGAAGTTAACCTCCTTACTCTTGAAGAAACATTCTTTTCATATCCACCCCCTCTCGGACTATAACCACTATTTCGCCCATTTTCATCCATATTTCTGTTACCACTTCTAAAATTATTAATGCCACCAAAATTCCTGTTACCATTACCAGCATTTGACACATTTCTACTAAATCCATAATTTCCATTACTCAAATCATTACGCATAAATCGCTGCCCCCCTCTCAAATTCATATTCCCCTCATTTCTCAAATTACTATCCGTGACAGGTCTCTGTAGAGGTCTACGCGAATCCCATTGATCCGAGCTATGCCGAGCCTCATACTTCGATAAAATTTGGTGCAGTTCCGAAAAGTTCTTAGGTGCTCTAATCTCGATATAGTCCTGTATATTCGTATTAAAGAGAGGAAGAACTATGTCCAATAATTCCTCAAATGTGATATCTAATTCTAACTTATTTTTCAATTCAAGCTTACGTAGGTAAAACTTTGATGCTGATTCATAAATATTCTGATTATTGCAATAAAATTCTTTCTTTAAAATACTTTTATCCTTAACGAGAGGAAATCCCTTCTTTAGCTCAATGACAGTCTGCTCAAATCGTTTAGCTTCATCATTAACCAAAAATTTTCCTATATTTTCTAACCATAAAAGTGCTTCGCCCTTGAGTGAGCATTTAAGCCCCATATATCTATTCTTTCCGGGTATATTATTAAACAAAATATAATCATCCAATTGTACTAAAAATTCATTAATGTCACCTTCACCCGTAAAATAAACTCGTGGCACAAGCTCACCATGTCCGACTTTCTGTTGGGCGGCCATTTGTAACGGTTGGGCGCTCGTACTGGATGTCATTTGTGACGTGAGGGTGGTTTAATGCAGACATAACTCGAAATATAAGTTAAAACCAGTTTATTTAAACTGTTAGGGCTCAGGGGAAGTGCAGCTTTCAGTTCGTTAATTTCGATAACTAGTCACCATACTAAAAGATTAAACTCATAAATACACTCACAGATCCGGCACTAGACTCAGTCGGGCAAGCAATTACTAAAATTATCGTAAAATGTACAAAAGTAGGCAAATGTGTATATTTAAATAAAAGATTCCTATTTTATTTGCCAGTACTGTATATATATGTGAGATTTAAGTGAATAAAATATTGCTTAATCAAAACCGAAATTCTTCAAAGGATAAAAATGGTTCAATCGATCATCCAATATACGCTTAACATTGAAATAACATTGCAGAACTAAATAATAGTTACTGCAAAATAGTTTCCCAGTGTCCTGCATTAAAAATCCCCAAATACAACAATGGACGAAATCTGTCGAACAATCAACTCTCGTTTTCTTCTTTCCATTTCATTTTCACTCGTCTCCTTCTGAAATATCACCTTCATTGAACCCTTGCGTCCATTATCTTTTATTGTTCCATACTTTATTTTTCATTCCCACATACACATATAAACTTACATATGTATAATATATAGTATCGATCTACAAATACAAAAAAAAAAAAAATTAACTTGTTCCAGCTCTGGTAAACAAAACGTCATTTAAAATTTATATATCTATATACATATATAAAGAATTCTGAGTTTGATATCTCACAAGGGATTGTGTTTTCCATTTATTATTTTTTATACAGTTGCTATTTTCAGTTTCAGAAAATCTTCCATTATTATTGGAAATACAGTATTCAGCGACTCAACTTCACTTCCTTTGAAGTTGAGATGAGAGTCTCAGATAGTAAAAGTCAAAAGTAGAGATCTACAGGGGTTTTTTTTGTTTTGTTTTTAAAGTCGTGAAACTAAAACTCTATCTCAAAAGAACCATTGATCCGAATGACTTAAAATTTCACCAATATGATGCAAAGCAATGGAAATTTTTTATGGATAGTTAAAAAAAAAAAAAAAAAAAAAAAAAAAAAAAAAAGGAGAGAAAGAAATACTAATTATTGCATTTTGGAAAACAATTTCGATAAATATTTAGTAAAGCATTCGTAAAGAACTGCTAAACTAACGCAAGATATTTTACTACCATTTTAATACAATCAAAGTGATTGGTGAAGTTATCATACGAATTGAATATTTCCAACTGAGCGAAAAATTGCCCAGGCCGGGAATCGAACCCAGACCTTGGCTTACTAGACCAATGCTTTACCGTTTAAGCTAACTGGACACGAAAGCAGGCGAGCATCTTTTGCTCAGATAACCTTATTGGTCAGAACATCTGGTCTATCATTTATGTCTAATGTATGTCTTTTAAGTCTTTATAGTCTGTCTAAATGACAGACCAGATGTTGTGACCAATAAGGTTATCTGAGAGAAAAATGTTCGTGGGCTGTCGTGCCGAGCTAACTTAAACGGTGAAACATTGGCCTTGTAAGCGAAGGATCTGGGTGTGATTCCCGGCCAGGGCAATCATTCGTTCAGTTGGAAATATTAAATTCGCAAGAGATTTTATCCACTGTTTTCAGCGTCAATTGCACAATCATTGTAAGGATTTTTTTAGAAGAAAAAAACCATGTTTAAAAAAATTCCCATTTATTTAGTAGGATTACTGTGAAATTTCAAGACATTTGGATTCTTCTTTTTTTTAGGATTTTACCTTCACAACTTAAAAAAAACACCCGGTACATATACAGTTCAGGGCTCCCAAATGTTCCGCAAACTGAATATCAGAATTTTCTTAGAGAAATTTTCCTTTTAGATTTTTTTTTTGCAAATTGTCCTGAAACTACCTTTGTATATTAATTCTAGCGCAAATTCAGTAAAACCTATCATTAAATTTTCTGTTAAAAAAAAATCTAATGTTCAGTTCGAAAAGCCATTTGGGAGCTCTGACAATTTCAGGGAAAGTTAATTTCTTTTATTTAAATATTTAAAAGCTTTTTAAGATCTTTATCTTCCGTTCATAGGATGAAATTAATAAAATAAAGTCGACTGAAGTGAGCTTATTCTTAAACATTCGTGAAACTGATTCGTTAAAAATTTACACTGAGTATAGTATCAGCTTAGTAATTTTAATGCATTGGTCTACTAACTAAATTAATATTATTAGGTTTTCATATTGTTAAAAAGTCGTATTAAGAGCTATTTTTATTTGCATATTTTAAGTATGGATAATTTATGAGGGATGATGAATAATGTATTAAATATATGTTTTCAAACATTTATAGAATTATTTTTAAGAGTATCTAAAAAGTAAAAAAAAAAAAAAAAAAAAAAAAACTCTTTCTCCTCCCTGAAAAGCAATTGTGGAGGATGTATTGAGAAATACTGAAAAAGTTAAAAACTGACTAAAATTACTGAAAAGCTAAAAGTTTATTATGCATTTATATAATTATGTATTATTATAAAAGTTTATTTTATAATCATTCAGTGGTTGCTAATTCTATAGGGTTACTATTCACTTTATGAACTATTCACTTTATAAATTTAATACATCACTTACTATCACAGTCATCTAATTTACATTTCAAAGTGTAGTTTCCATTGCTTATTATACATCGTCATCTGTATTTTTATTTCTTTATAATTAATAATAAAATTTATTAAATGAATCTTCTAGTGTAATTTCAAACATTCACGATGAATGCTTTAGAAGATGAAATTTTTATGAGTTTCATAACTTGAGATTTAAAAGGTTAAGTTAAAAAATAGACAATTCTGAAAGAAAATGTAGTGGTTGTTCTTTATTTTCCTCAACATAAAGGTAGGTTTTCCATTCATCGATTTCCTCTTAATAGCATTTTTGTTTCGAGATAAAGTCTCAAGAAAGACATTGATGTTACTTTCATATTTGAAGCATTAGATATACAATAGAAATCCGAAACTTATCTCCTATTTTATACCTCATTACTTCTATCTTTCTTGACATACGGAGAGAAATACGCCGCTGAGAAATAATCATTTTTGTTCAAGCTATGTATCAATATAGTATTTGTATCAACATGAAAAACTCTATACAACATTAAATTCTGAAAATGTAAAAATACATTTAAGTCTAGTGTGTTATGGCGTATAATGTGTATATGTCTTTAGAAAACATGAAAATTAATATACAGGGTGATTATAAATGAATATCCGGTACTTAAATATTAACGCCACCGCAGCAGAAGTTGTGCTAATGCACCAATAAAGAGCAATCTTGTTGTTCGCATGCGTACAAAAAATGGCACCAAAAAAAGCAAAAAAGCAAAAACATTAAAAATGTACTAAAAAAGGCGTACAATAAGGCAACAAGGAATCCATAAGATAACTGCATGCGCGTGCGATTAAGATTGTTCTTTATTGGAGCATTAGCGCAATTTCTGCTGCGGTGGCATTAATACGTAAGTACCGAATATCATAACATTACAGAGCTATTAGAAAAAAAGTACGATCTTTTCGTTAATTAGAATTAAAAAATAACAGTTGAAAGTTTATATTAACTTACTTATAATTGTTCAATGTAAGCCCTTCCTTTCCACTTTCATTTCCAAATACCACAGGGTTTTGCTTTTTATTGTTTGCTTTTCACAGCCCTGTAAAGATGTGGTATTCATTTATAATCACCCTGTATATATATGCGTGTGTGTGTGTGTTGAAAGAAATTGAAATGATACGGTAAATCACCCCACAATTTTACTTTTACGGGGCGTTATCAAAATAGATTATGTGTTTGACCGCTGCCAATTGTCCAACTTAGAGACTTATGCTCTTATTCACCATCTACCTCAACCTAGAAACCCTCGATCGAACGCTCAAATGAAATTCATGATAACATTTGATTGGGCATTATCAAGGAGACGTCCAATCACGATTAAAGATGAATACCGTTTGAACGTTCGACCGAGGTTATCCATGTAACTCGGGGTCGAAGTAATTGGTGAATAAGAGCGTTAGGACACGCATATCTCAAAGAGTCTCACCGAACATGCTAAAAAAAGGTGTGGGATGAGTTATCGTTCTACCTGGATATCGTTCGTGTTTTTGGAGAGGTTCACATTGAACATTTATAACTATGTTCAATTAAAACTTTCATTTCCAAATAACCACAGGGTTTTGATTTTTTTATTTTCTTTTGATCCCTGTAAAGATGGGATATTTATTTATAATCACCCTGTATATATATATATATATATATATATATATATATATATATATATATATATATATATATATATATATATATATATATGTGTGTATGTGTGCGATGAAAATAAATGAATCTTTTTTTTTTTGGGGGGGGGGGGTGATAAGGTTTAATGTTGCTACATTTTTTTTTTGTACAAGATTAAAAAACCCTATTCAGCGTTATCAATTTATTTAGAAAGTTACTTATTAAACTGATTTTCTGGAATTTGCTAGGAGCATGTGAGTACTTTTCGAAATTGAAACAAATCGTGAATAAAAATATTTAAAACAATATATAGTAGTGATACAGAAAATTTATTTTGCCAAGATATTCTTCCAAATCAAAGATCTCATATGTCCCAAAATCTTTCGCATTCTTAATTCCTACAAAAGATTTTTTTTTCTGTAACAGCAAATCAAAAGCTTATTATATTGCTTTATAGACCAAAATGAGTGATTTTATGTCATATAAATATTTTTAATGCTTCCTTGAAACATAACTTGTTATTTTTTCACACTTTCTAGTTCTTAAAAACTAGAAAATTTGCAATGATAATATTCATGATATTGGAAATATCGTCGGATTTTATCACTTTAGGATAATTTTCTGCTATTAAACTGACAAGGAAGGTCTCATACTAGGCATACTCAGAAACTTCAAAAAAAGGCAATTAAACTACTTATGTATGCAATAAAGGATCAGTCAAAAATAGTGGCGGAATCACAATAGAAATTATGTAAAAAAAATTAAAAACATTCGAACATTTAGCGTGAACATCACACAATTTGGTGAGCAGCACTTTTCCTCGGCAAAAGCAAACGATTTAATGCAACTGAAAACTACTAGATTTTTAGAATGCGTGTAAATAGTATTTAATGAATTTAAACATAAACAATAAAAGGGTTTAATATATTATATAAATAAATATATATACACGTATATGTATCTTGTATAGCATATATATATTGTTTGTTGCTAGAGTTTTTAATTTATCACTGGAAAAATATTTTCATATACAAAAAATTCATATTGAAAAAATATTTTCATTCATTTAAGCGTATTCCAAATTAAAAGCCAGATGTTTCCATAGCAACGAAATTGACTTGACAATGCTTAATTAGACTTTGAGCTTAAAACAATTTTAATGAATTTAAATTATGAATTTCGTTTTAAATCGTAAATTTTGATGGTTAAATTTGAATATAAATACATATTAATGTCGATATAACAAAATTATACTTAAAACAAACTAAAAATCGCAAAATTAAAGTTTTTTAAAATTACGTTTACCTAAACAAGTTCAACATGAAATATTTTTGGTTTTAAAGTGTATTTGACATAAAATAGTATTTTTTCAAACTGCAATCTAACGCCAACCGATGATAAATCGCTAAATAACAAAGTTTTCATTACTTTTTTACGGACGCTGTATTGAGGTTCCGCCAAATCTTTTTTATAAATGTATATATCCTCATGAGAAGAACATTTGGTAATTTCTTCAGATTTTTCGGAATATGCCTTTATGGAGACCTTCCTTGTGAGTATTGTCCTGTTCTTCAGTTTTTGGCACTTTTTAAAAAGTGTTTTTTCTTTCTTTTTTGCCAAAAGATTTAAACGGCAATAAAAACGATAGTGGTGAAATATTATGCTTGTTTTAAAAATTTCACATGATTGAGTTAGATATATTACTTTTCTGTGTATGTAACAACAGAGAAATGGCTTTTATGAATTAAATAAATTGTGCAAATATTGCAAAAAAAGTGCATGTGTTTAATATATGTCATAAATATACGGCCAAAAAATGTTCCCGGATGTGAAAGTATTTTTTCTTTTGCCAAGGCTTTTTTCTGTACCTAGCCAACACCCCAAGAAAAGAGAAAGTAAAAGGAAAGTGGATTTTATTTTACAATCAAGCAAGTTTATCAATTAATTTTTTTAAAATTATATTTGGAAAGATATTTACACACTGCACTGAACAACATAAAGGCAAATTAATGTGAAGATATAGTAAGGAATGAGTTTATACGTAAAATGTATTTTAATATAAAATTAGTTAATATTTCGAAAATACTCTTTCTTAATGATACGTATTTTAATTTGCATAAAATATGCGTTATTTGGATATTATAAGCAAATCTCTTCTTTATTTGTATAGTTCAATTTATTTAGCATGGCTCTATCAGATAAATACAATATTTTTTTCTTTAAAGAGTTTTCCATAACATGATCTATTTGTTAATACGACAAAGCATATAAAAATAATGTATCCAGAATTTCGATCATTTATCTTTAGCCCTTGCTTCATTTTTCTTTGTAAAAGCTATTAATCACATCCTTCTCTTAAATATACGAAGCTTTGCCTAGGACTACGCTCTGTTGCCTTTTGTAGAAGCATTTTGCAGATTCGTCATACTTGCTCCTTACCTAGAAACACAGAAGGATTACCGGTTTCGCTTTGCTGAATAACAAAGCGATAAATAGTTAACCAAAATCAATATGCAAAGTAAGTGAACTATTTTTAATATCTTTAAAGAAACTATACATAATCATTTAAGGAACAACAATAGATGTGAAATCTCATGTACAACAGAACAGTTAACATTGACGTACCTTTATCTCGGAAACTATTGAAACGATTTCAATAGTTTTTTAACAGTTTTGACAGTATCTAAGCAATAAATCAACCATTTGGTAAGTAATTTAAAACAAATGATTAAGTGATTTCGCAAACAAAAATAATCACATATTAAACAGATATTTGGGATTTCAATGCACAATCGAGGAAAGAAGTACATTCCATTTTAGCTCTTATAGAGACGTGATTGGTACCAATAGATTAATAGTAACGTTCTTTCATTAATTCTACACTTGAAATTTGCTTTGGGGTAGTCTACATATAGAAAATATACAAACTGGAAAACGGGCTATAGTAATAATTAATTTTGATGCCCTATCTAAATAGGAACCAGTGTAAGACAAATTTTAGCTTAGGCCAAGGTACTTCTACGAAATTTACTATATATATATACAGCGCGTGTAAAAACTATATAGACAGCAAAAAGTATTAATTTCTATTATAACTTTCAAAGCACAAATGAAACTTTTTTCCTTATAATATTTGTCACCAAGATGAAAAGCTAATAAAAAAGTTAACAAAATTCAACTGTAAGTATTTTATTATGAAAATAAAGTAATTGTACAAAAAAACACAATTTTTGCCTATATAAAATCTTTAAGGACACCAAAATAAATTTAATGTAGTAACTAAAGAAACAAATATTTAATGCATTATGCATTCACCCATGACTTTAATGATTGCAAATATTCCATCATTCCTCGACATCATTAATTTTTGACAAAGTTCGGGATTTTAATATGTATTATCAACCATTTTAATATGTATTCTCAATCTTGAAGTTGTTAAATCTCGCCTAGCGCATAGCAGCTTCAAATATGATTTATACAGAAAATTGAAAAACGTTATTCAGGATGTTTCAGTTGATATTTTTAAAATGATATATTTAGTCATTACAATATATTATATCATTACAAAAATGCAGAAGAGTTTTGTCAGTAACCATTATTTATAACGTTAACATTTAGGAATACAAAATAATTTTAAAAAGTTTTATGTGTGTGGCATATATGTGACTTATTTTTAACCGTATTGAGTCTGGTGTACTATTAATAGTACATGTCTTTTCATCAAGTACTATTTTGTCTGAATTGTTACTTAGTTACTTTCTACATATAGAAATGATAGTATATGACTATGCATTTCTTATTATGTGTTCATTTATGTTTTGGCCTTAAGCAATAGTAATAATATAAAAGTTTTCTTAATTATCTTTGCATCGTTGACGATTCCTTTATTTTATACATGTATTTCACTCTTTAAGCTTAAAATATAAGTTACTTTTCTGAACCACTGATGTGTGATCAGGTGCGAAAAACATTAAAAAGTTATAATACCCTCTCGAATGCTGTAGTAATACATTGTTTGCCAAACGTCTTCAAAAACTCTTCCTTAACCTATTTTCATATAGATATAAATTAAATAGTTCACAAAAAAGTACATTAGTTAGACTTAAGACAATCAGATAACTATAAACTTCAGTAAGCCGATTTTGATGGCTACGATAAACGTTATTAAAATAAAAGTAATTTTATCCTCAAAATGGAAACAAATTCGGACCCGAAAGGATTAAATCTCTAATACAGCATGTTGCATTTTGAAATCCTGTATAAAATAAAATTTGAACTGTATGAGGAATTTTATGAATGACAAAGTAAATATTTCTTTTAAGGTATTTGTACCCGATATGGACAGGGCTCTCAATATGGACACCCCTCATATTTTTAAAGGTAATAATTTTGATCGAGAGATGGCTAAACATTTTTGCGAAGAAAAGCAGTTGAAAAGATAATTAAGTCTGGAAAGTGTAAAAAAGCGCGCTGTTCGACATTTAGGAGGAAACTTGTTATTTCGAGATGTGCTGATCTTAATTACTTATAAGCTTAAATTCTTATTAGATATGGTAAAATAACATTAAATGTTGAAAAGTGGAGTATTTTAGAAAGCTAATAAAACATATTTTCGATTGCTATTGCATATTTTGCTTAAAATAATTTTTCTTATTCATTTGGTACAAGATTTAGTAAAACAATGCCCGGTTCCCAATATGGGCAGCTTATGTCCCCATCGACTACAACTGTAAGGAAGAAGAAAATTCAACGTTGACAAGCAATAACTTGAAAAGTCATCTAAGTGGTAAAATCTTTGTTCAACAAGATGCTATTTGAACAATCCCCCAAAAACCTCCCTCCAAAAAACACTTGCAGAAAAATAAAAAGAAGCCTCCCCCAGTAGGATATCTGTTGGCGAAATTGTAGGTACCAATGGTATGACTTCCTCAACAAAGGAGAGCTGGTACTGCTTCTTTTGCAGCATTGATGCTTTTTCAAACATGCGGCCATGCATCACATGTGGCAGATATGTTCATGAGGATTATGTGGGACTTACTGCCCATGGTGAAAAAGTTTCTGTTTGTCCATGCTGTGAGGACTGAGTAATAACAGATGTAAATTCGCAGACAGATGCAATAAAGTTAAACAAAACCAAAAATATTACTTCATAATATTTACTAGTAACTAAGGGGCTTTGCATGGGTCTTCGAAGGCTAAAAACCGAGAATGCTCCCCCCTTTCTAAAATGCATGTTCTGAAGATAGTTACTGTCCCCCCACTTCCTCGGAATACTTTGAGATACATTTTTTTATCCCCTTTCCTCTAAAATCCCTTGGAAATGTGGCTCTTCCATACACACTGCGTAGAAAATCAATAAGGAAACACCTGTCCATAATATGGACAAGAAGTTCCTTATATGGACACTTGTAAACATTTTTTTTCTTTTTAGCATTTAAATTAAACCAGAATAATTACAAAGTCGCTAATTTTAATAATGATAGTCAATAGTCCAAGGATAGTAGTCACATATTTTTGGAGTCCTATGACTTCTACATGGGGGTGAAAGAAATACATTTTCCTTAGGGTGTCAATATTGGGTACAGGTACCTTATATCAAGTCAACTACGCACTTTTATTCACAATTATAATTAACGTGATTAATATTTATAAATACAACGGTTGCTTTCATATAATTGGTTTATAATTTTTTCCAAATGTTTGAATGCAGTAAAGTATCCTAAGCGAATGAATTACGGCTGGTTTACTTTAAGTAATTAGTCGAGGGAAAACACAGTTGCTACTAATTACTTAATCAGTGACCATGCCATTTTTTCCGTTTTGAAAAAATATTAATTCTACAAATACAATAATTTATTATATAGGTATAATAAAAGTTAGGAAAATTGTTATAAAAATAAAAGCATTTTCTTTGTTATTTATAACATTGCTCCTCAAAATAAACTCAAAATATACTACATTATGTAATATACATCATACACTTTTTTATGACGAAATATTTTCTGAAAAGAATCATACTGCCGTAGATTACGGTCTTCGAATATATATTAAATGCGATTTTCTACAAATCTTTTAAAGGACGAGTGATGGTGGAAAATATCTTTTAAAGTTATATACTGAAAGAGAAATATTTCATTTTGAATTATACTTATGTTACCTTTCATAGATATCTAGCTTCAAAATAAGATTTCAAAGGATTTCGGAGTATTTTATTCAGAGGAACTGAACTTAATTCTAATTTTGAGATATAATAAAAAACCTAAATCGATTCTCGCATATTTATCTACATTGTACCATTTGTTAAAAATCTTAAAAACTATCGTTACACAAGTGACATGCATGTGTGTAGATAGAAGTATAATGCTGGAAAAAAATATAAAGCCCCGATCTGAATGTAATAGAAAATCTTTGGGAAATTTTAGCCCAAAATGTTTACAAAAATGGACGGCAATTCAATTCAAATTTAGGTTTGATGAATGCTATGAAAAATTGCTGGAACAATATTGATGCAAGTACTTTGTGTGGTCTGATAGATTCAAGGAACAAGAGACTACCAAGAGTCATCGAAAAAAAGGGTCTCACATTAATTATTAAGGAAATACATGTGTCATCTTTATATTTACCGTAATTTCGGGTGTATAAGCTGCGGATCAAACAATTCTTTTAGGACCCAGAAATTTTATTTAGTGATTGAAGACAAATATTTACGGCGATATAACTAGTTATATTTGTTTCTTAAAAAATTGTTTGATCTGCGGCTTATACACCCGAAATTACGGTATTTACAACTTTCTTTGTACAGAAAATTTTCTTAAGTCTATTAACCTTTTATTAATATAGTTATAAATGAATTTATTTTTTAACGAATCCTTAACTTCCAATTTTCAAAGAAGATTCTCCAGAAGTTTGCATAATATTTAACTAAAATACATCCTTAACCATAGTTTTAATGAGTAGGACCCAGGATTTTTCTCATCTCGGTCCTGTCGACACATATTTCTGCACCGTCGATTACTTTAATAGCGAAGCGCATCAAGATGATTTTTCATATAGTTCAAACAGTGCAATGGAGAATCGGCCATCTCCATTTTTCATAATTTCGTAGTGTTCAAATTTTATATTTCTGTCGTGATTATATCTAATTATTATCATTAACTTACACTGGTGTCCAAAAGTTAAGCATAATTGGTAATTAAGTAATTATTTTTAAGTAATGAAAGAAATATAAATCGAAATGTGGATAAACTTCAGGTGTGTAAACAAAATAGTACGCGTCATATATTTTCACGAAGAGTTTTCCCCGAAATCAAACAGGGGACCGTCAACAAATTGAAAAAGAACGAAGATCTTTTGGATAACCCTGTCAAAACTAATATAGCAAATGTGTTCAAACTGCATATTATGATTAATTGGCTTATTGTAATGTACTGTGTTTATTTTTATAAGGATAGCATGTACACTCGTAGAGAAATTAAGGTTTTTATAAAAACAGTTTTTTGCTTATAATTTGCGGAGTTCTTATTATAAAATAATGTTCTTTTCTGAAAATATGACAACATCATTGTACACAATACCCTGTCATCAGAATTTAAAAATAATAAAAATTGTCTGAAAAATGAGTATGTTTAGTAAATAATTTTTCATTGCGCATGCGTCAACGATATCAAAATGTCATTTGCATATTGTGTTAGCTAAATGTATAGAGCAACTTCTGTAAAAGTTTCAAAAACATAGCTTGAAAATTCTGAAAATGGTCGCCTATAGAATCAACTCAAAATCCGTTATTCCTAAAGGAAGCAAAAAAATCAGGGGTTTTACCTAAATATAGTTGTACGTGCAATATTGTGTAGGCACTAAACAATGGAATATGGATACAGCCCCTCATCTTTTTGCTTCATTTAGGGAATAAAGGATTTTGATCTCATTCTATCAACGATAATTTTCAGAATTTTTAAGCTACGTTTTTGAGACTTTCACAAAATTTGCTCTATACATTTAACTAACGTAATATGCAAATGAAATTTTAATAGCGTTCACGCATGCGCAGTAAAAAATTATTTAGTAAACCTGCTCATTTGTCATACAATTTTTATTATTTTTTAATTCTGATGACAGGGTATTATGTACAATGATGTTTGTCATTTTTTCAAAAAAGAACATTATTTTATATTAAGAACTCTGCAAATTATAAGCAAAAAACTTAGGACTGTTTTTATGAAAAACCTTAATTTCTCTACGAGTATACATGCTATCCTTGTAAAAATTAACACAGTACATCACAATAAGCCAATTAATCATAATGTGCAGTTTGAACGCTTTTGCTACATTAGTTTTGACAGGGTTATCCAAAAGATCTTCGTTCTTTTTCAATTTGTTGACAGTCCCCTGTTCGATTTCGGGGAAAACTCTTCGCGAAAATATGTGACGCGTACTATTTTGTTTACACACCTGGAGTTTCAGCACATTCCGATTCATTTTTCTTTCATTACTTAAAAATAATTACTTAATTACCAATTATGCTTAACTTTTGGACACCAGTGTAGTTTTGCCACTTTAAAAAAATCTTTTAAGTTAGTAAATTTTTTCTAGGACTAGGATTCCCAGAATTTTTATGTACAGTCGTGGTAAAAAAAAGCAAACACGCCCTACTAACTCTTTAACAAATTATAGTAGAAGAAAGTTACTACACTATATGGCCAAAGATGGCCGTCCACTTGCGATAATAGACATTTTGTTAAATATCTAGAAAAATACATGAGTAATTATCCTGAAACTCTAAGTGTATAAATATGATAGTACAAGTCATACATTTCCGTGGATATTTTTTACAGAAACTCCATAAGGAACCGTCAACGAATTAAAAAAGAATGAATATCTTTTTGGTAGCCCTGTCAAAACTAATGTAGCAAAAACGCTCAAACTGTAAATTGTGATTAAGTGTCTTATTGTAATAAACTGTGTTCATTTTTATGTCGATAGCATGTATACTCGCAGAAAAATTAAAGTTTTTATAAAAACGGTCCCAAATTTTTACAAGATTTTTGCTTATAATTTGCAGAGTTCTTAATATAAAATAATATTCTTTCCAGAAAATATGACAAACAACATTACACGCAATACCCTGTAATCAGACTTAAATAATAATAATAATTAAACGAAAAATGTGTAGGTTTACAAAATTTTTCTTTGCGCATGCGTCAACGATATTAAAATTTCATTTGCATATTATATTAGCTAATTGTATTATGTATCCTAATGTAGTAGTACCTCCCATATTGTGTATTCTATAGTGACGCTAATCAATGAATATATGGATTCAGTACCTCTTGTTTTTGCCTCATTTTGAGAATAAAGGATTTTCAACTTATTCTATTGACGATTATTTTCAGATTTTTCAAGTTATGATTTTGAGACTTGCACATTAGTTACTTTACTATTGATTATATTAGACTTACTTTGCTCTATACATTTAACTAACATAATATGCAAATAAAATTTTGATAACGTTAACGCATGCGCAGTGAAAAACTATTTAGTAAACCTATTCATTTTTCATAAAGTTTTTATTATTTTTTAATTCTGATGACAGGGTATTGTGTGCAATGTTGCTTGTCATATTTACAGAAAATAATATTATTTTATATTAAGAACTCTATAAATTGAAAGCAAAAATCTTAGAAAATTTTGGGACTGTTTTTATAAAAACCTTAATTTTTCTACGAGTATACCTGCTATCGACATAAAAATGAACACAGTTTATTACAATAAGCCACTTAATAATAACCTAGAGTTTGAGCGCTTTTGCTACATTAGTTTTGACATTGTTATCCAAAAGATATGTATTTTTTTTAATTTGTTGACGTTCCCCTATGGAGTTTCGGGAAAAACTCTTTATGGAAATGTATGACTTGCACTTTTATATTTATACACTTAGAATTTCAGGATACTTTGTCATGCATTTTATAGATATTTAACAAAATGTCTCAAATCAGATGTTGACGGTCATCTTTAGACATGTAGTGTAGTATCGAACGATTGAAAATAAAGTATACTTTTAAATGATGTACAACGTAATTTTTTTAGACTACCATCTACATATTAAAACTATCTCAAACTTAATTTTTTGAATAACAATACCCAATTTTAACAAAATAGTTCAAATATTATATTCAAACTGTTCCTAGACACCAGTTTTCAAGTCATTTGAATGCTTAGTGTTTGAATTATAAACATTTAAAATTTTGTGCATCAAATGTTAAATTACATTTTCATATTTTGATTAATATCTCCTAAAATTATACTCCTAATGTGATAATATTTTATGTAGCAATAATACTAAATTACCCAAAAGTATATGAGTTGAATTTGCATTTTTTATATTTATATGTTAGGAATTATGAATTATGAAATAAATATTCGAAAAAATTATGAATTGCAACCTATCATTTTTATCATGGATTTAGATTTATTAAGTCCTGCTTTATGGAAATCCAAAATTTAAAATTTTAATTCCGAGTAGATTTCAAATTATGCTCAAAAACGGTAAAATGATGGTTTAAGGGGCGGTCTACAACAGAAGTGACTCGATATTTTGAAGCTTCTTATTCTATCCAGTAATCTAAGGGTCTACAATCACGGCTTGAGTGGCACCTAAGATGCCCTGATCAAGCAGGGGGCTTTCTCGGTCAACAATTGAATACCTAACGGCAATTTGGATATAGCACCTAAAACAGGCTCATTTTAAAATAATTTCTCGAAACATTATAGTACGAATTGCATGAAAATTTGTTTTTAGGCTAATTGAAGAGTGTAGAGTTCCTTTATGCTGTCAAAATTCGGTACTACAATTGAAAAAAAAATCCATGTTAGGATTCCTTTTAATATGTAGATGGCCTCCCTGTGCAAGTTTTATATACATCATTTAAAAGTAGACTATTTTTTTCGTTTGATATCAGTAACTTTCTCCTACGATAATTTTTGCAGAGTGTTTACTTTTCCCCACGACTGTAACTGTAACCTAGGTTACAGATAAAATTTTAATAAGATTACTGTCATTTTATTCCATTCTTCTGCAGAACTTCAGATTTCTGTAGCTTTACAGAAAGAAGTTTTATAGATTCACATCCTTTTTTGAAGAGTGTGCAGATAAAATTTTGCAAGCATGTAGATTTTCTCTTTCATCTGTAAAATTACATCTTTTTCTATTATTATTATTAAGCGAATAAAAATAACAATGCCCACCAAAATATTTATTTATACTTCCGAGAAGCATTTTTCAGGTGTAAAACTATCAGTGAAATATTTCTGCTTAATTTTTTAAAGCATCATTAAAATAAATAGATTAAAAAAAATCCCTTTCGGCATGGCCTATAGGCGGAGGTAGATTTCGAAAAGTTTTCATCTGAACAAAAAAGAAAAAAAAATGATTAGAGATAAACCCAGTTTAACTACTTTATTCAGCCGCTTTTAAAAAATTTTTAATTTCATTTTTCTGTAAGAACTGGTTTTATCAAATCGTCTTAAACGAAATTCTACTCAAATGCCCATTTTGGCAACATATTTTGAATTATATTCTTACTTTATTCAAAAAATGGACCAATATGCTCATTATATAGTTCCTAAATAACAAAAAACTGTTAATTAAATTCGTTTGACAGCAAAATTGAATTTAAAAATGAGTCATAAGTCATAAAATAACCAATTTATTATTTTAATACATCCACAATTCTTTAATCAAGATCGCTTTGAGAAATTTTATGCGAAGTGCCCACTTTGACAGATTTTTTTAAATATATATTTAGCCTTTATCAAAAATCTGACCAATACGGCACATTACACAGTTCCTAAATAACAAATAACTGTCAATTGAATGCGTTTGAGAGCAAAATTGAATTTAAAAATGAGTCATAAAATAAACAATTTGTTATTTGAATACAACCTCAATTCTTTTATCATGATCGCTTTGGGAATTTTTTTTACGAAGTGCTTACTTTGACAGCTTTTAAAAAATATATATATTCACCCTTTATCAAAAAATCGACGAATACGCATAAAATAAACAATTTGTTATTTGAATACAACCTCAATTCTTTTATCATGATCGCTTTGGGAAATTTTTTTACGAAGTGTTTACTTTGACAGCTTTTAAAAAATATATATTCACCCTTTATCAAAAAATCGACGAATACGCATATTATATAGATCCTAAGTAACAAAAAACTGTCAATTGAATGCGTTTCAGAGCAAAATTGGATTTAAAAATGAGTCATAAAATAACCAATTTGTTATTTGAATACCCACAGTTCATTAATCATGATCGCTTTGGGAAATTTTGTGCGAAGTGCCCATTTTGGAAGCCTTTTTTTGAAATATATTCTGCCTTTATCAAAAAACTGGCCACTCCGTCACATTATATAGTTCCTAAATAAGAGAACCTGTAAATTGGATGCGTTTGAGAACAAAAAAAAAAAAAAAAAGATTTAAAAATGAATCGGTAAAAACGCAATTTCATAAATTTCCTCAAATTTCAATCACTTTAACTTCGTGAAATTCTTTTCAAAATACACTTTTTGACAGCCTTTTTAAAAATATATTCTGCCTTTATCAAAAAACTGGCCAATACGTCAAGTTATATAGTTCCTAAATAATAGGACCTGTAAATTGGATGGGTTTGAGAACAAAAATGAATTTAAAAATGACTCAGAAAAAACGCAATTTGTTATACTTAATACTTTAATGACGATAACTTCGGAAAATCTGTTCAAAATACCTTTTTTGGTAGCCTTTTTAAAAATATATTTTGCCTTTATCAAAAAAATGGCCAATACGTCGCATTATAAAGTTCATAAATAAGAGGATCTGTCATTTAGATGCGTTTAAAATCAAAAATGAATTTTAAAATGAGTCAGAATATAAGCAGTTTGGATTTGAGGTTTTTTCTCCAACTCCTATTTTTGTTTAATTTATTTTTGCTATAAGAATTGGTTCTATGAAAAACTTGTCAATATAAAAGTTGTGGATATTATTGTGAAGATGTAAAATAAATGTAATTAGATTTGATTGCTTAAGAATTGAGTAAGTTATGGGTTTTTTCTTTTTTCTCCCCCTTTTTCTTTTCGTTTTAAATTTTTTTCATCGATAAAAATTGGTCCTATCAAAAACTTGTAAATACAAAAGTTTTAGATAATATTGAGTACATTTATATAAAATTTAGTTGGATTTGATATCTTGAGAATTGACGAAGTTATGAATTTTTTTCTCCCAAAAACCATGTTTTTTTCGCCCCTTGAGCCCATTATTAACTTTATTAAAAATCTGTCATGCATAAACTTTTGACCCATTCTTTAGAAGTAATATAAACTTTAAACTGATTCTATATCTATTTTAATTTAGAAGTTATCGCGCTTTTTCTGTTTTCACAAAACCCCTCCTAACTTCCACCCCCTTGGTCCGATTTTGCCCATTAACGAACTCGACCGAGATTTTAAGCTCCTTGATTTTATGTAAAAGTTTGAAGAAGATCTGAGCATAATTATGAAAGTTATCATGTCTAGAAGAAAGTGATATACACCGATAGATAGATAGATAGATAGATATAAACGTTTTTACTGATGGTAGTTTTAGGGTCTAGGAGTCATGATTCGTGTAGATCCGCAAAAATTTTTCAGAAATTCCAACATGGGAGAGAATGCAATAGGTAGTATTTCATACGAAATCTACCTAAAACCCTATTCTCTTGCATTATGTAAGTTAATTTTCTAATTAGTATTTATACTATAAGAGAAAAAGTAAGTTTGTTTCATTGAGTTACTTTTTGAATTATTCAATTTGAATGGAGTAATTTAATTATTGTGGATCTGGTTATCTGTTTTTTTTTATTATTCATTTTTGCATAACTTAAGGGGGTTTATTTGTTTAATTCTTTCTTAATTTTAATTTTTTACGGAAAGAGTATTATTCAAGTTGACCAGTATGTCTTTCTTAATGCAATAATGTATTAAAAAATGAAAGAAAAAAATCGAGCTTAATTACTTTAATTTTATTATTTTAGATGGATTAATGATCTTTACCTTGAAAGATTACTTCGAGCAAAAGGAATTATTAACCATTAATTTTATCATCATTCATCTTATGCTTATTTTATCAGTAGATTGATCTTTTTATATTTTTTAACGTATTTAATTGCGCAATTTAATTTTATAAGGAAACTTAGACTTTTGTTTATTCAATGTTTTACCTGAATTCTGTACAGGTAAAGAGAGAAAAATAAATTTCCATTTCTACTTTCTAATGTATAGAATGATGGGTTAAACTGGGCAGTTAAATAAATAATTAACTGTATATGTAAGTGATTTAATATTAGAACACTACTATCTGTTATACTAAATATAATGAAATTATTAATTTTTCTTATGCGAGGAAGGCAGGGGTAATTAGGATCACTTCTTGAGTATTTGAACTTTGACAATTGCCAGAGAATGAAGTAGATTTCATACTAATGTTATGCTTAATTTTACTCAGTAGGTAGTTGTCCCTTGAAATATGTGAATAAATAATTTTTAATGTACCATGCTACCTAGTACAAGTGTCTTTTTCAAAAACTACCTCCTTCATTTCAATTCCCCCATGAAATGGGATATATACCTTACATATTCCAAAAACGCTATTTCTGAGTTAATTGGAATCATGCCGATTATTAACATTATACAGTAATCCCTTAACATTCCCGAGGGTTATGTTCCCGAAAACATCCTCGAATGTTGACATTATCTTCCCTTACGTATAGGAGGGGGGGGGGGTAGGTTTCAGCTTTTTTTATGAAAAAGAGCAATTTAATTAAAATATATATATATATATATGGATTAAAATTACATGCTTAACATAAATTTGTATACTTATAAACATATTGTACAAAATTTATTTGCCAGTGTATGAGGGAAAAATTTAGTGATGTACGATAGTTTCACAGAACTTAACTTATGTTTGTGAATTTCCATGTAAAGAAAAGTCACGGCCACGATTTCGGTTTCAAATTTAAGACTCCTCACAAGCACATAATCGCCTTCTATTGCTATCTAAACAAGTTATCGCTGATGTTTTAAAATTTCTCCGAAAATTTTTGCAGACAAAAATCACTTGCAAAAAAATTTTAAAACTTATTTTTTTTTAAAGCTGCATAAAAAATAAAGGAAATTACAGATCTGTTATTTTTAAACACAAATGCTGAAGGTCTCACAATTTAGACCACACAGTAATACAATTGGCCATATAGTAGATGAGTATCCAGTATCACATAGTTTAGAACTGGTAAAGCAAAGCGAATTTATTTTGTAAAAAAAATATTCTTTATAAAACAAAATTCGCGAATAACCAAATTCAGTATTCGTGAATGTCGAAATGTTCCACACTTTTTATTTTAAGAATAATCAAAACTCGGGAACGTTAAATCCACGATTGTTAAGGAATTACTGTACTTCCTTTATTTCAAAATGTAGGCATTTCTTCTTAAAAGCAACCTTTTTCTAAATTTAAATTCATAGCTATATTTTAATATTTTACAACTTTTTATACTGGACGATTTTTTTACTGAAACATTTTCACTTTCACGATCAGTTTTTTGCATGTTTTGGAAAAACAGAGATTACTTCTACAGGATGGACCAAAAGTAGGTATATAGTTACATATACATAACTGATTAGAATGGAACCAATGGATTTCTTTTTCTGGAGAGTAGCAAAGGATAAGATTGATTCTAGAAAACCCGTCACAGTAGGACTGTTGAAGAATTTCATCGATGATACGTTTACGGAAATTCGTTCTAACCAGAATTTTTGTCACACTGTATGTGAGAATGTCCGAGACAAGTTCCAGGAATGCATTAGTACCGAAGGTGGACATTCTGAGCACCTTCTGTATTAAATATGCAACTATATTTGTAATTAAAGCAGTATTAAAAGTATTACTACGTAAGTAACTGTATATCTATTTTTCGACACCCTGTATAGGAATATACATTTTCATTCCAAACACATTGCACATGCAGAGTATTAGTCAGTTTTCAAAATTAGAATGGTCTTTTTCTGTTACAGATTGTCCCTGATCCCTTAGCCTTGCCACCCATAATATTTTGCGCATGCAATAGTTCCTCTCGTATTTTCTTTTGCGTAAAATTTATTGTCTGATTTTCTCAAGTATTATTTCATTATTTGCCAATCTTAACTTTGTATATAGTATAACCTGCTAAAATGAATTTTTGAGGTCTGGAAAGCTAGGACAGGTCTGAGGTCTAGGACAGACACATGTCTGCTCTAGAGGTACACCTGTTGTTGGTCTCTTTTTCTTTGTTATAAATCAAGATTTGCTTTTTTAAATGGAAATGATGCAAAAAGCCCGCAGAAAATTGGATATGAACGTGTTATATGATTCACGAACTAGCCTCAATCGTAAAAATATGCAAATGTGCAGTAGTACAGTGGCAGATCCTGATGAGGTATATTAAATAGCTTCAGAAGCATGCACTTAACCCTTTAACGATCAAAGCATTTTCATTGCTAAGATGTCGAAATAATTGAATGACACCGGTAATTAAGAACAAATATATTTGTAAATAAGAAAACGTGATTTTTCACATACATAATAAAAGGGATATATTTGGATAAAAATACCGGTGTCAGTGTTGCATGTTGAATTAAAATAACATTGGTTTCGTGGCGAAACCAATGAACGTTAAAGGGTTAACGCAAGCGTGGCCTTAACGTTACGCACAAATTGGATAAAAATCAAAGTGTTCTTACGAAAGCGATTCGGGGTATTTTAGGTGTTTTAGTACCAGAAATTTCGTGAAGTACTATTTCTCTATATGAAGATAGGATAATTTTGCCTTAAATACGGTCAAATAACATTTATCATTTTGAAATATTACTTTAAAAAATTCTGGTAAAAGGTCCTTAAAAATTTTTCTAATTTCCAAAAAGCAAAAATTAATGTTTCAAATTTTACTTCAAAATAAAATAAAAGACACTGATTATTCTTCTATGGAAAACTACATTCGCTGTGGTAGAAAAAAATGCAGTGATAGCATCAAGAAGAAAACATATTTATCTAAAATGTATTTATAAAGGAAGCATGTTTTCTGAAACTTTACATCATTTATATATATGTTTTCAAAGTATTCTTTCTTCATTTCGCTTTCATGGGCAAAAGCAATATTCGAAATCACTGGATGCGTTTTTTTTATGAAACATTCAATTTTAGACGCAATTGATAGAATAAGTCTTAAAATATTTATTATATGTCAAAAATTCTAAAAATCCCTGCCTAATGATGATGTATTTAGGAATCATTATCGTGTAAAGGTATGAAGGGTTAAAGGAAATCACTTCCAGAAAATTTTAGTATATTTTCATCGATCATGAGCCCCAGACCCCAAAACCACCCTCCGTTCAAATGTTGACATATATATATATACACTGGTGTCCAAAATTTAAGCATAATTGGTAATTAAGTAATTATTTTTAAGTAATGAAAGAAATATGAATCGGAATGTGCTGAAACTCGAGGTGTGTAAACAAAATAGTACGCGTCACTTATTTTCGCGAAGAGTTTTCCCCGAAATCGAACAGGGGACCGTCAACAAATTGAAAAAGAACGAAGATCTTTTGGATAACCCTGTCAAAACTAATGTAGCAAAAGCGTTCAAACTGCACATTATGATTAATTGGCTTATTGTACTGTGTTAATTTTTACAAGGATAGCATGTATACTCGTAGAGAAATTAAGTTTTTTATAAAAACAGTCCTAAATTTTTTCAAGTTTTTAGCTTATAATTTGCAGAGTTTTTATTATAAAATAATGTTCTTTTCTGAAAATATGACAAACATCATTGTACACAATACCCTGTCATCAGAATTTAAAAATAATAAAAATTGCATGAAAAATGAGTATGTTTGGTAAATTTTTCATTGCGCATGCGTCAACGATATCAAAATGTCATTTGCATATTGTGTTTGCTAAATGTATAGAGCAACTTCTGTAAAAGTTTCAAAAACATAGCTTGAAAATTCTGAAAATGGAAGCCTATAGAATCAACTCAAAATCCGTTATTCCTAAAGAAAGCAAAAAAATCAGGGGTTTTACCTAAATATAGTTGTACGTGCAATATTGTGTAGGCACTAAACAATGGAATATGGATACAGCCCCTCATCTTTTTGCTTCATTTAGGGAATAAAGGATTTTGATCTCATTCTGTCAACGATAATTTTCAGAATTTTTAAGCTATTTTTTGAAACTTTCAGAAATGTTGCTCTATACATTTAACTAACATAATATGCAAATGAAATTTTAATAGCGTTCACGCATGCCCAGTAAAAAATTATTTAGTAAACCTGCTCATTTGTCATACAATTTTTATTATTTTTTAATTCTGATGACAGGGTATTGTGTACAATGATGTTTGTCATTTTTTCAAAAAAGAACACTATTTTATATTAAGAACTCTGCAAATTATAAGCAAAGAACTTAGGACTGTTTTTATAAAAACCTTAATTTCTCTACGAGTATACATGCTATCCTTGTAAAAATTAACACAGTACATTACAATAAGCCAATTAATCATAATGTGCAGTTTGAACGCTTTTGCTACATTAGTTTTGACAGGGTTATCCAAAAGATCTTCGTTCTTTTTCAATTTGTTGACGGTCCCCTGTTCGATTTCGGGGAAAACTCTTCGCGAAAATATGTGACGCGTACTATTTTGTTTACACATCTGGAGTTTCAGCACATTCCGATTCATATTTCTTTCATTACTGAAAAATAATTACTTAATTACCAATTATGCTTAAATTTTCGACACCAGTGTATATAACCATATATATCTGATTTTTGTCGTGCGATAACTAACGTATTTATGAACCGATTTGAATGAAACTTGGTATGTACATAGTACAAACAAACGTCTCGACTGAGTTCGTTGTCCAGCATCATCCGCCATCTTGTTTCAAAATGGCGGCCATTTAAAAAATTAAAAAAAAATTAAATTTGAAATTCAATGCGAAAAAACTAAAAGTTGAGAAATATTTTTATTTTATGTGTTAGATCTTAAAACACCAATTCCAGAACACTTTTTATTTTATCTATATCTTAAAAAATGACCGAGTTATAGCACTTTGAATTTTTCTTATGGCTGACATTTTGAAACGATCTGATTTTTGTCATGCCATAACTAACGTATTTAAGAACCGATTTGAATGAAACATGGTATGTACATAGTACATACAAATATCTCAATCGAGTTCGTTGGCCAGCACCATCCGCCATCTTGTTTCAAAATGGCGGCCATTTAAATTTTTTTTAATTTAAAATTTAAAATTCAATGCGAAAAAATTAAAAGTTGAAAAATATTTTTCTTTTACGTGTTAGAGCTTAAAACACCATAGCCAGAACACTTTTTACTTTGTCTACATCTTAAAAAATGACTGAGTTATAGCACTTTGAATTTTTCTTATGGCTGACATTTTGAAACGATCTGATATTTGTCATGCCATAACTAACGTATTTAAGAACCGATTTGAATGAAACTTAGTATGTACATAGTACATACAAATATCTCGACCGAGTTCGTTGGCCAGCATCATCCGCCATCTTGTTTCAAAATGGAAGCCATTTAAAAAAAAAATTAAAATTAAAAATTAATGCGAAAAAATTAAAAGTTGAAAAATATTTTTATTTTATGTGTTAGATCCTAAAACACCGATTATAGAACACTTTTTACTTTGCCTATGTCTTAAAAAATGATTAAGTTATAGCACTTTGAATTTTTCTTATGCCTGACATTTTGAAACGATCTGATTTTGTCACGTGATAACACTCGTATTTATAAATCGATTTGGATGCAATTTGGTGTATACATAATACTTAATAAGGCATGGACCGAGTTTGCTAACCAGTTTAAAAATTGCGGCCATTTAAATTTAAAAAAAATTAAAATTTGAAATTAGGTACAAAAAAGTGAGAAATTGAAAAATATTTTTCTTTTATGCATTTAACCTTGATACAAAGATTCCAAAGCACTTTTTGTTTCGTCTGTATCTTAAAAAATGTCTGTGTTATAGTACTTTTAATTTCTAGTGTTGCTCACATTTTGAAATGATCTGGTTTTCGTCACGTGATAACACGCGTATTTATACACTGATTTGGATGAAACTTGATGCGTAGATAGGACATAACATAGGATAGGATCTGGACCGAGTTTGTTGGCCAGTTCCAACCGCCGTCTTGTTTCAAAATGGCGGAATATTATTTTTTTTAAATTTAATTTTAAAATTAGGTGCAAAAAAGTAAGAAATGGAAAAAGATTTTTCTTTTGTGTTTTGACCTTGATACAAAGATTCCAGAGCATTTTTTGTTTCATCTCTATCTTGAAAAATGGCTGAGTTTTAGCACTTTCAATTTCCAGTGAGATTGACATTTTGAAACACTATGAAATTTGTCACGCGTTAATGAAATTTGTCACGCATATTTATAGACTGATTTCAATATAACTCTGTGTTTTCATGGTACATACCAATGTCTTGACCGAGTTCATGGGCCAATTTTATCCGCAATCTTGTTTCAATCTGGCGGCCATTTAAATTTGTCAAAAATCTTTTAAATGTATAATGATGTATAAACAAAAAATTAGAAATTGAAAAAAGGTTCTTTCTAAACTATTTATCTTTATAATGAATTACGGAGTATTTTTTGCTTTGTCTTTACCTTGAAAAACGCTTGGGATATAGCAGTTTGAATTTCTAATGTGGGGGACATTTTTTTTAAAGTCAATTTGCCCGCGACAACACTCGTATATATTAATCGATTTCGATGTGAGTGTGCATGTTCACAACATGAATTAAGACTTCGATCAAGCTCATTGGGTTCTTTTTATCCATCATGCTGCTTTAAAATGGATATCGTGGAATTTGGCGACCCTATAATTCGCTTAAAATAAAACCAGGTTGAATAAAAGATGAGCAATTTCTAAAAATTCCTATTAATATTCAGTATTGACAAAAACTAGTATTCAATCTTACATAATCGTCTTCCACTATTTTGACCTTCGTATATTTGATTTATATAACTGAATTTAAAATAAATAAATAAGTATATGGAACTACCTCTTCCTCCCGGCATTGCCGGATGGACTTTAACTTCTTTCTGTGTTTTCATCTTAAAATATGTCACTTTTATTTCTAAGTTTTCAAAATATTTCCAAAAGGTGTGCCTAATTTAATATTTTATGTGTTAAAAACTGACGAACTGGAAGTGAAAGTTTAACACTTCATATGAAATTAAGCATAAATTTTTGAAAACTAAAAATAAAAGTGACATCCTCTAAGAGGGCAGAAAAAGTTAAAAATATCATTTACAAGAGGAAATATTTTAAATATAAGAATGAATCAAAAGCCCATAGACTTTATATTACGGAGAGAAATTCGGTAAGTGAGTGACCAGCAGCCTTAAAAGTTGTTTCCGAAAATTATACCACGGAACATAGAAGTGCATTAGTTATTTCGAAATAATATTAAATGGATATGGGGCATGTGATATAATATTTTCTGGAGTTTTTAGGTCAATCCTGAAAATTAATGGCCGTACCTTCTATTTAAAAACAAACACGTTCTTATGTATATCCTTAGTCTACATTTTCATATTTATTAAAATATACATAAAATATTTATTTTAAATACAGGTCTTTCAGTGTACTTATATTAGCTTATTAAAATGTATGAAGTACCTTTCAGCGGAATTTATTGTTCTCAAAAGACTTCAAATTTCCCATGAGATACTTCAAAGCAGACATTAAAATTTGATAACAATCTAGCTTCGTACAAATTTTGGACCGAATATAAATCTCCTTAAGTTATATATTTAGATAAATCGGTACCATCCATCAGAACTGTCTATGAAACTTTCTTGTACACTTGACTGGATATTTTGTTATGGTTTAGTAAAGAATTGACAAATTTCCGAGTAAAATAAATATTTCCTTAAACTTATGAATTTAGTAAGCTTTTCTTTAGGAGACAAAAATAAGTTCATTTTTGTTTAAACTGTATTTTTATTACAGTGAAATATTTCACCTTAATGTATGAAATACATAAGGAAAAAAAAAACGTAAAATGTTCAATATATAGGGGGAACTGGGGTACATTGATACAGTTTTTTTCTAAGATTTTTTTTGGTGTCAAGAAAGGAAAAAATTCAAATTTTTTTTCCATGAGGTGACAGCAAAACTTGTGTAGTATGTTATAAAAATGTACAATCATTGTTTTATATAGTATTTTTGCATGTAATTTTAAAAAAATCAAAAAAAGTCATTTGTATCAATGTGCCCCATCCACGGGGCAGATTGATACGTTTAAGAAAAATGACGACAAAATAATACCAATGCATATTTTTCATAAAAAATGAGTTAGAAAACCATTTTATATTTATTTATAAAAATTCAAATCACCCACAATTTATTTTTAAGCAATATTAAAGCAATCAAAATTAAATATATTATGACCTGATGTTCTGGCTGTTTCTTGTCTGATTGTTGGCTGTGGTAACTTTGTCATATCTAGCACTTCAACCCCAGCATTATCTTCTTTCTTATGAAAGATGAAAAAATTACCAGTTTTTCTGTTTATAAATAGGTTCATAAACAGAAAATAAAGGATAATTATATTAAAAATTCTGTTTATAATATAAGTATCATTTTCTGTTCTGCAGTTTGTTTCTCTTATTTAACATTTCTCATGTCGAAAATACTTTTTTCTCTGGAGAATCGATATAAATTCGAGATTTGCCAGAATGCCGTCCTTTTCTTTTATTAGTTCTACTAGCACAAGATGCTGGGTAAGTTCCTACGTCTTCTGTTTTCAAAAATACTATAAAATGTTCTAATATAAAGAAATTAGAGCTATTTCACTTCAATAAAAACTAATATTAGAAATTTTTCGTGAAAAAGAGGTTGGATTAAGGAGTGTATGGTAAAAAAAATAATAAAAGATAATGAAAATATTAACTATTAAAGGATTTAGGCTGTATCAATGTGCCCCGTCATAAACTGTATCAATGTGCCCCATACAGCGATTTTGAATAAAATGAGTCTCAAATCCAACACTTCACAATATATCTAAAAATAAATAATGAGGAACTGATAAAGAGTAGCTGTACTTACCAGGGAGAGTATTCATTTTGGTTGAAAATACTGGAAGAGTTGTATAATAGCATTTCGATTGTACAACTAAAATTTACTTTTGAACAACAAAAACAATAAATCACCCGTCCCATTTCATCAAACTGCTGAATCATTCCAAGATTTTCTGTATGTAGTTGAATAGACTAGCATCACCTTTTGGAGCTGTTGTGAAACTTCCTGTAATGACCCTGTGAGCGGTAGAGGGGGTGTATCAATGTGCCCCATGTATCAATGTACCCCAGTTCCCCCTATATATACGAATGTTGAGAATGAAAATGAGAAATGGCTAATAATACTACAATTGCATCTAGATTGGCGTGGGAAAAAATTCCGTCAACTGTGAAACTAGCCAGATGTGGCAATTCCAAAACTATCTTCAATTTCCTACATGTTAATACTTCTTAAAAAACGCAGCGTAGCAGCGCCATCAATAAGGTGGTTTACACCAAAATCTAGTCAGCAACAATTATGTCAACTTCTAACTGAATCTGAAGTTTGATGAAAATCAGTGCATTAGTTTCTGAAGTAGGGCTATTGCAGAAATTTTTAAAAACTCTGCATAACAGCGGCACCTGCTATGTGATTTACACCAAAAACGAATCAGGATCAATTTTTATCTTGTACTAAAAGAATCTGAAGTTTATTATTATTTATTAATGAAAATCCGTGCATTAGTTTTTGAGATACAGCTATTGTGAGATCGTTAAAAAAATGCAGCATAGCAGGGCTATCCATCTATAGGGTGATTTCTATTAAAAATTCAACACTAATCTATGTAAGGGAGTAACTGAATCTGAAGTTTGATGAAAATTCGTTCATTAGTTCTTAAGATATAGTTATTGCGATAATCATGAATAATGCAGTACAGCAGCGCCATCTCTTGAGCGATTTGCACCAAAAGGTTCTCAGCGCTAAATTAGAGCAAGATTAACTGAATCTAATGTTTTATAAAAATCCGTGCGTTAGTTTTTGAGATACAGCTATTGTGTAATTTATGAATAATGGAGTATATAAGCATTACCTGTTGAGCGATATACACCAAAAACTAATCAGCTTCAGTTTCTATCAAGATGTAACAGAATCTACATTTTTGTGAAATTCAGTCATTAGATCTTGAGTTAAAGCGCCTACAAAATTTTTGTCACCTACAGATTCAAAGAGTGACAGACACACTCACAGCTAGAAATTTTCAAAAAAACATCAAATCGTGTTAAGACCTTCTAGATCATATAAATCCATCGAAAACCGGAAGTCGAAATTTTTCACTCATACAGACGTATAAGGTATAAAATAATATAGACTAAATCGTACATTTATGATTACGCAATAATGCATGTATGTTTTTAACGTTTTATAATTCATACTATAAATATATCATTTTAATGTTACTAAAAACGGAGAAATATCTTTCCAATAACACGAAACTATTAAAATCGGAGCAATAATTTAAAAATCCTTCGTAGTGATACATAGTAAAAATATAGCAATAAATTTTATAACCCCTTTCTTTAAATATCTAATGATCAAAACGTCATTTTAAAGAAACGGGAATATATAAAATAAAGTAAATCGAAATAATTTTAGTGCCATTAAAGGACAATCAGCCGATTTCCAAAAACTTCATAAATAAAAACATTATTTATAAATTCGTCTTACATATTTCTCAGTCTTCAAGGCGTTGAAAACGTTGATATTTCGTTATTTAAAACTAGCGGCCTTCGCCCGCTACGCTGGTCGGTTTATCTAAAGAAATCTTGAAGAAGTAGTTAGATAAGGTTCAGACATACATTAAAAAAAAAAAAAAAGCAAGTCGATCATTCAAAAAACGTTGGGAAATATCAAATATTTACTGTAATTTTTTAAGAAAAACAAAGTTTCGAAAAAAAAAATTAAATCGAAAAAAAAATTACACTGACATATTAATGCAAGGAAATTTTCCCAGAGAGAAAATTCGCCTTGAATACAATATTTCAAATTCTTTTAATTGCTTATAGGCGTTAATGCCAACATAGTGAAAAAAAATTCCATGCTGGGAATCGAACCCGGGCCATCAGTATGGCGCACTGACGTTCTACCGACTAAACCACATGGAACGACAGCCAGCTTGAAACTTTCTCATACTTAAGTAGACTGGCGAAAACATAACGATAGCGCGTTTTAAAATCGCACAGTGACATCTATTGGATTTTATATGTACTAAAAAACGTTATGTACTAAAAAACGTGAGCAGCGCACCTAATAGTTTCTTTTGTTTCTTTTTGTTACTTTTTTGTCTGTTGTCCGATTTTGATGAAACAAAGCCTATACACTGCCCGGGAGTGTGCATTCTTCATTAGTGAAAACCGCATAAAAATCCATTCAGTAGTTACGAAGATAACCTCGAACAGACAGACAGACAGACAGACAGACAGACAGACAAAAAATTCAAAAATTTTTTTTTTGTGTTTCATTGGTTTTCTTTTATCGCCCTGACTCCATTTTTGTCAATTATCTTCAATGTACAGACACACCGGGTCCTACTGTTTTATTATATGTATAGATGATTACAATACAGATGAGGAACATTTCGAAAGAATCTGTATGTAATATGAGAATTTGTAAGAAAAAACTTGTAGAATTTAACCCTGTGTCTGTGTTTGTGTCTAAATAGACGTAGTATTTTTCATGAAGCAATTAATTTCTAACATATTTTCCACTGGAAAAAGAAAGTAGAAAAGTGCATGATTAAAAGCAAACAATATGAATTTTTTTTTAAAATCCTACATTTATTACAAAATGATTCATTTGCAATTAAAAAATTATCATAAAGGGTTAAATGAAGTAAAACCTCTCTACTGTATAATTTTTCTAACATATGTTCTTACATTAAGAGGGAAATATGTCGAAGTAGATTTTTTTAATGTAACTTTTGACATAAAAAAGACATACTCCTTTTCTATTGTGGAACTATTTCGATAGAATAAAATTGAAGTAACTTCAGTTTTTAAAACGTGTTTTTTGCTTTACATTGCATTTCATTCGTTCCAAACGCTAACATGAAATAAGATTTTAATACCAATAATATTATTACATAGACAACAATTTTGTATTAATTAGAATTTCGAAATGCTTCTAAATTTCTCATACTATACTGGTTTCGGAAATTTATTTCATGTCCATAAAATCATTTATACTGCGATGATTTCTAAATACTGATTTCTGTTGGGGACCATAATTTATAGGCTTGCACTTTATTCAGATAAGCAATAATGAACTGCCGATGAAGCAATTCATATTGAACTTGGCACAGATATATCGCACCATGAAACTAGATAACACTCGATAGATTTGTATGCGCATGATATTACGTAAACGTTAAATTAATGCTCTTAGCACAATCGTTCGAATTGCTTAAGACGAAATTTAGAAAGTATTATAGAAACTTAAGGCTTTTAGAAGTCTTATAATATCTTTAAATATCAAAATATATATGGTTAATAGTGATTTAGTTAGAAAATAGACCGACTTGCTGAAAAAAGTAACCTTTCTACTAAAGACATTTTAAGTTTTATGAATTACTGTTTAAATTTTAAAAATAAACGCAAGTGATAATTTTCTGATAGAAATTTTCCTTAAATGAATATAGTTATAAATTAAGAAAGTGAAATTCCATAAAAGTGATGCAGCTTCATATCTAGTACAATCATAGTATTTAAATACGTTACTGAATGTGGATAAAGTTACAATTTTATTTTCATTGACATTCAGTTACAGAGTGAATGTAAATTAAAAGTGCTAACACATTCTACCAATCTTAGCAAATATGAAAAATTTATTCTGGTTTTAACTACGGAAAGATAAATTAAGCAAGACTTTTTTTTGGAGAAAACAAATTGATTTTCACTTAATTACCCCCCCCCCCCCAAAAAAAAAAAAAAATCATAAAATGAATGCTGAAGATACGACACCATTATATTAAGGCACAAATTTCCAGGCAGAAAATTTCAATAAAGCACGAAATGTTTGCTATAGTAACAATTTCGAACTAACTTGTGTGCTTACAAATTTGTGAAAAATTTGGAAAGATGGCCGCCAAGTCCATCACTATATATTTAAAAAATATTTCTGGAATTTTTTTTTTCAAAAACATGTTATGTTATATTTAGTAAATGAGAAAAGGCTTTCTACTTACGTATAGACATAGGCACTCCACTTACAAGGGCACCACCAAACATGGTGCTCACAGATTTCGATGATTTCAAAGTATGTTGTAGGGATCATACCACTAATTATTTTGGTAAAATGGTTTCTACAAATGGGCTTTAGTTTTTGAGGAATTTGGGGTTAAAGTTCAGCGCATATTTTAAATATCTATTAGAATGACTTCTCCGTGTGGATCTGTGGCGCTGCGGCAGTGTCCGAGTCTGCAGATCCGAAGGTTGTGAGGTCGAATCTAGCTTGAGCCTTTTTTTTAAACTTATTTTTATTGTTTTTAAATGTTACAAATTTTAAGCAGAATTGGGAATTCTACAGTTTTGAACCTTTTAATATTTTCTTAAGGGGACAGTTTACATTTACAACTCTTTTTGATTATTAAAAAAAAATTGGTTCAAATGGTGAACTGAATGCATTTCAGTGATCAAGTAATGGTATATTTTGCAATAAATAAATAAATAAATAAAACTGCATATTTAATTAAAGAAAATTTAAATATTTTAAAATCCATACTACTTTAAATATTAATATTTTTATATTACCCAATAACATTTTTAGATTGCCAAATGTGTATTACAGAAGATGTGCACGGATGTTTAAATGATCTAATATTGCATTTAATATAATTGTTTTACTGATATATATAGTGTAGAGTGATGGAATCTAACATATCTTCATATACACTTTTATTTAAAATAATAATAATAATAATAATAATGACCTTAAAGCTAATTCTATGCACATATTTAACCCATATGTAATAAAGAACATGGACAAAAAAATTTAAATCTCTATATTAAATAAATAAATAAAGCCTTAGCATTTTAATATCGTAGAGGTCAACTATCCCCTTAAAACCTTTATGTTTATAAATTTTTTCGGGGAAATTAATATTTTTACAGAAATTTTTAATATAAAAGGAAGTTGGATTTAATTTACGTATGAAATTTTAGTTATTTGTTTTTTTAAGTTGTATAAATTTACATAATTTATATTCCTTAAATACTTGATTCGTGTTAAATATATTTAAAAATACATTAAAAGATTAAAACAGAAAAAAGTTTAATCATCATTCGTATAAGAGCAAATATGTCAACAAAAGGAGAATTTTCTTGTATTCTGATATAACCGATAAAAGCAGACGAAAAAAAAAGAAAAGAAGAAGAAAAAAAAATATATATGTATCGCAAATCTTTTTTCATTTACAGACGATTTTTGCAATCTAGTTGGATTTTTATGAATCACATAATGTTTTGATTTACTGAAAAAAAAATAGTTTTAAATGCTATCTGCCATTTTTTATTCGTGCAAACGATAAATGTTGATAAGGTTGAACTCTGGAGATAAATGTATTTCCAGAGCATTGAGAATTTGGATAATTGGTAAAAACTTATATTTTAGCATTACTGAATTAATATTTTATTACTCGTTCGAACATATGCATTATTTGAATTATTTAATCCTAAATATGTTTAAAAAATTGCTCCTAAATTTATTTTGTATTTTTTTTTATAGAAGAAACGGTTCATATCAAATTCTATAAAATAAAAAAAAAGCGATAGAAATTGAAAAATTTTTATTTCAGAACTTTGCTTAAAATAAAAAATAATAATTAATAAAAAAAGCTGTAGGCATAAATTAGTTTTGCACTTTTGTCAATAGCAAAAAATAGTTTCATTAAAAAATTCAAAAATGTAAATGTAATTTACTCAGAAAATATCAAAAGCTGTAGAATTTCCAATTCAGCTTAAAACTTGTAACATTTAAAAACTATAAAAATAAGTAAAAAATTAAAAAAAAAAGCTCAAGCCGGATTCGACCTCACAACTTCGGATTAGCAGACTCGAACGTGCCGCAGCGCCACAGGTCCACGCAACGAAGTACACTAATAGGTATTTAAAATATACGCTGAACTTTAACCCCCAGTTCCTCAAAAACTAAGGCTCATTTGAAGAAACCCTTTTACCAGAATTATTAGTGGTATGATTCCTACAACATACTCTGAAATCATTAAAATCTGTGAGCACCATGTTTGGTGGTGCCCTTGTCAGATAAGTTATTTTTTTTAATGAAAATGTTAAATAAGTACCATAATATAAGCTTAGAATTTTGATATCGCACATAATTTTAGCCAAAACTTCCACCTCTATTTCCTTTTAAGATTGGCCCCTTTTTTACGTTTGAAAAGTTCTTACAGTTTAGTACATTACATACTACCATATGTAATAAATCGAGAAATAAACGCAGAAAAATACTTTCTTCATATGATAAATAAGCAGTTAACCCTTAACTACTGTAACAAAAATTGTCACATAATTACTCTGAACGGTTTAACAGACCGGTCAATGTAAAGATTAATAAAATGCTAGATGAACTGTGGAATATTATTTCTCTACTCAACTTTATCTACAAGACTATTATAATTAAAATTCGGCTATTTAAAAGTCTCTAATGATATTAATGGGACTCCAAACGAAACAAAATTTATCTTTTATTTATACTTAAACTGAAAACTACATGCTTAACTGTAAGAATTTAAAAAGTAGGAGCCTCTGAGACTACTAATAGCAGTTAAAGTTTAAAGCAAAGAAAGTATATTGTAATGACAAAATATATCATTTAAAAAATATCATCTGAAACATCCTGAATGGTTTTTTTTTTCAATTTTCTGTATAAATTATATTTGACGCTGCTATGCGCTAGGCGAGATTTAACAACTTCAAGATTGAGAATACATATTAAAATGGTTGATAATACATATTAAAGTCCCGAACTGTGTCAAAAATTAATGATGTCGAGGAATGATGGAATATTTGCAATCATTAAACTCATAGTCTAAGAGCTAGCAACGTTTTCGTCACCTGATTTTATCAAGGCTCATTTTTTAATATGTTTTTCCATTTTATGATAGAATACGTTTGCTAGCGGTCTGGCAGTCGGGTGACGTTGCGTTTACCTGTGGCAGAAGGGGTTATGCAGGTCAAAAAGCTTCAAAATCACGTCATTTTATCAAGGCTCATTTTCTTATATGTTTTTGCTCTTTATGGTAGAATACGTTTGCAAGCGGTCTGGCAGTCGGGAAACGTTGCGTTTACCTGTGGTAGAAGGGGTTGTGCAGGTCAAAAAGCTTCAAAATCGTCATTTTATCAAGGCCCATTTTTTAATATGTTTTTTCCTTTTATGGTAGAATACGTTTGCAAACGGTCTGGCAGTCGGGTGATGTTGCGTTTACCTGTGGCAGAAGGGGTTATGCAGGTCAAAAAACTTCAAAAATCCGCCATTTTATAAAGGCTCATTTTCTTTAAGTTTTTATGAAGCTTAAAAATTACAAGATATTACTCTTTGGATAGCAGACAACCTATAATTAATTTTCCAGACACAAATTCGGTTGCAAAATTAATGCCAAACGTCTTTAAATATGGCAACGAAAGTGCCTGTTCCTTGAGTGGTTTATAATTTAAATTTTATAAGACCTCTTTACGTCATTTTATCAAGCTTAAAAATTACAAGATATTACTCTTTGGTGGGCAGACAACCTATAGTTAATTTGCTAGACATAAATTATGTTGCAAAGTTAATGCCAGACGGCTTTAAATATGGCAACGAAAGTGCCTGTTCCTGGAGTAGTTTATAATCAAAAAATTTTAAGACCTCTTTACGTCATTTTATCAAGCTTAAAAATTACAAGATATTACTCTTTGGTGGGCAGACAACCTATAATTAATTTGCTAGACACAAATTCGGTTGCAAAGTTAACGCCAGACGGCTTTAAATATGGCAACGAAAGTGCCTGTTCCTGGAGTAGTTTATAATCTAAAAATTATAAGACCTCTTTCCGTCATTTTATCAAGCTTAAAAATTACAGGATATTACTCTTTGGTGGGCAGACAACCTATAATTAATTTGCCAGACACAAATTCGGTTGCAAAGTTAATGCCAGACGTCTTTAAATATGGGAACGAAAGTGCCTGTTACATAAGCGGTTTATAATTTAAAAATTATAAGACCTCTTTACGTCATTTTATCAAGCTTAACAATTACAAGATATTACTCATTGGGTAGCAGACAACCTATAATTAATTTGCCAGACAGAAATTCGGTTGCAAAGTTAATGCCAGACGGCTTTAAATATGGCATCGAAAATGCCTGTTCCAAGAGTTGTTTATAATTCAAAAAATTATACGATCTCTTTACGTCATTTTATGAAGCTTAAAAATTACAATATATTACTCTTTGGATAGCAAACAACCTATAATTAATTTGCCAGACACAAATTCGGCTGCATTCGGCAATTTTTTTTCAATATAAAGTTTACTTAAAAAAAGCTCTTGTTTATCAAAATATAAGTTTCTTTTTTTAAATATTAGGGTGGGTGCCCCAGTTTTGGCCAGACCGGAATTTATTTGTGCAATATTTAAGCTGTGAGTTGATGATAACAAATTATATGAATTCTTACACCTTAACCTTTCTAAATGTGCACAAATTTTCATCACATGGAAAGGCTTGTCGGTAAGACTTAAAAAAATGCAACTTTCGTCAATCAAGCACAAAGTATCAATAATTTACTCATTCAGGCTCCGAAAAAGTGTCGTGCAAAAAATCAGGTGCAGAAAAATAGTGAATCTAATTAATAAAACTCAGAAAAATCCAGGGTTTCAAATTCGGTTCAATGACGTAAAGAAGTCTTATAATTTGTTGAATTATAAACCGCTCTTGGAACAGGCACTTTCGTTGCCATATTTAAAGCCGTCTTGCATTAACTTTGCAACCGAGTATGTGTCTGACAAATTAATTACAGGTTGTCTTCTATCCAAAGAGTAATATCTTGTAATTTTTAAGCTTGATAAAATGTCGTAAAGAGGTCTTATAAAATTTAAATTATAAACCACTCTTGGAACAGGCACTTTCGTTGCCATATTTAAAGCCGCCTGGCATTAACTTTGCAACCGAATTTCTGTCTGGCAAATTAATTATAGGTTGTCTGCTATCCAATGAGTAATATCTTGTAATTTTTAAGCTTGATAAAATGACGTAAAGAGGTCTGATAATTTTTAAATTATAAACCGCTCTTGGAACAGGCACTTTCGTTGCCATATTTAAAGCCGTCTGGCATTAACTTTGCAACCGAATTTGTGTTTGGCAAATTAATTATAGGTTGTCTGTTATCCAAAGAGTAATATCTTGTAATTTTTAAGCTTGATAAAATGACGTAAAGAAGTCTTATAAAATTTAAATTATGAACCACTCTTGGAACAGGCACTTTCGTTGCCATATTTAAAAACGTCTGGCATTAACTTTGCAACCGAATTTGTGTCTGGAAAATTAATTATAGGTTGTCTGCTATCCAAAGAGTAATATCTTGTAATTTTTAAGCTTCATAAAAACTTAAAGAAAATGAGCCTTTATAAAATGGCGGATTTTTGAAGTTTTTTCACCTGCATAACCCCTTCTGCCACAGATAAACGCAACGTCACTCGACTGCCAGACCGCTTGCAATCGTATTCTACCATAAAAGGGAAAAACATATTAAAAAATGGGCCTTGATAAAATGACGTGATTTTGAAGCTTTTTGACCTGCACAACCCCTTCTGCCACAGGTAAAAGCAACGTCTATCGACTGCCAGACCGCTTGCAAACATATTCTACCATAAAAGGGAAAAACATATTAAAAAATGAGCCTTGATAAAATGACGTGATTTTGAAGCTTTTTGACCGGCATAACCCCTTCTGCCACAGGTAAACGCAACGTCTCCCGACTGCCAGACCGCTTGCAAACGTATTCTACCATAAAAGGGAAAAACATATAAAAAAATGAGCCTTGATAAAATGACGTGATTTTTGACGTTGCTAGCTCTTAGACTATCATGGGTGAATGCACTGCATTAAACATTTGTTTCCTTAGTTACTACATTAAATTTATTTTGGTGTCCTTAAAGATTTTATATAGGCAAAAACAGTGTTTTTTTGTACAATTGCTTTATTTTCATAATAAAATACTTACAGTTGAATTTTGTTAACTTTTTTATTAGCTTTTCATCTTGGTGACACATATTATAAGGGAAAAAGTTTTATTTGTGTTTTGAAAGTTATAATAGAAATTAATACTTTTTGCTGTCTATATAGTTTTTACACGCGCTATATACATAATATATATATATATATATATATATATAGAGTCAATTTCGTAGAAGTACCTTGGCCTAAGGTAAAATTTGTCTGACACTGGTTCCTATTGAGATAGGACATCAAAATTAATTATTACTATAGCCCGTTTCCCAGTTTGTATATTTTCTATATGTAGACTACCCCAAAGCAAATTTCAAGTGTAGAATTAATGAAAGAATGTTACTATTAATCTATCGGACCCATTACGTTTCTACAAGAGCTAAAATGGAATGTACTTCTTTTCTCGATTGTGCATTGAAATCCAAAATATCTGTTTAATATGGGATTATTATTTGTTTGCGAAATCACTTAACCATTTGTTTTAAATTACTTACCGAATGGTTGATTTATTGCTTAGATACTGTCAAAACTATTAAAAAACTATTGAAATCGTTTCAATAGTTTCCGAGATAAAGGTACGTCAATGTTAACTGTTATGTTGTACATGAGATTTCACATCTATTGTTGTTCCTTAAATGATTATGAATAGTTTCTTTAAAGATATTAAAAATCGTTCACTTACTTTGCATATTGATTTTGGTTACCTATTTATAGCTTTGTTATTCAGCAAAGCGAAACCAGTAATCCTTCTGCGTTTCTAGATAAGGAGCAAGTATGACGAATCTGCAAAATGCTTCTACAAAAGGCAACAGAGCGTAGTCCTAGGCAAAGCTTCGTATATTTAAGAGAAGGATGTGATTAATAGCTTTTACAAAGAAAAATGAAGCAAGGGCTAAAGATAAATGATGGAAATTCTGGATACATTATTTTTATATGCTTTGTCGTATTAACAAATAGATCATATTACGGAAAACTCTTTAAAAAATATTGTATTTACCTGATAGAGCCATGCTAAAGAAATTTAACCATACAAATAAAGGAGAGATTTGCTTAAAATATCCGAATAACACATATTTTATGCAAATTAAAATAAATATCATTAAGAAAGAGTATTTTCGAAATATTAACTAATTTTATATTAAAATGCATTTTACGTATAAACTCATTCCTTACTATATCTTCACATTATTTTGCTTTTATTTTGTTTTGTGTAGTGTGTAAATATCTTTTCAAATAGAATTTAAATAAAATAATTAATAAACTTGCTTCATTGTAAAATAAAATCTACTTTCCTTTTACTTTCTCTTTTCTTGGGGTACAGAAAGGTACAGAAAGGCTAGGTACAGAAAAAACCCTTGGCAAAAGAAGAAATACTTTCACATCCGGGAACATTTTTTTGGCTGTCTATTTACTGACATATATTAAACACATGCACTTTTTTTCAATATTTACACCATTTATTTAATTCGTAAAAGCCATTTCTCTGTTGTTACATACACAGAAAAGTAATATATCTAACTCAATCATAAGTAATTTTTAAAACAAGTATGATATTTCACCACTATCGTTTTCATTGCCGTTTAAATCTTTTGGCAAAAAAGAAAGAAAAAACACTTTCTTAAAAGTGCCAAAAACTGAAGAACAGGAAAATACTCACAAGGACGGTCTCCATAAAGGCATACTCCGAAAAATATAAAGAAATTAACAAATGTTCTTCTCATGAGGATATATATATTTATAAAAAAGATTTGGCGGAACCTCAATACAGCGTCCGTAAAAAATAATGAAAACTTTGTTATTTGGCGATTTATTATCGGTTGGCGTTAGATTGCAGTTTAAAAAAATACTTTATGTCAAATACGCTTTAAGGACAAAAATATTTCATGTTGAACTTGTTTAGGTAAACGTAATTTTTAAAAACTTAGTTTTAGTTTGTTTTAAATAAAATTTTGTCATATAGACATTAATATGTATTTATATTCAAATTTAAGGATCAAAATTTTCGATTTAAAACGAAATTTATAATTTTTTAGACTTTGATATCTCTAGTGTGGTACATGATACAAATCTGAAATTTTGGCCTTTGTTAGTATTTTATGGTCGTGTTAGGTACAAAAAAATTCAAGAAGGAGAGTTGAGGAAAAGCTGAGGTTCGGAGGTCAGAAAATGTTTAAAAATGCGAGTACGTTAAGAGAAATGAAATTTCTCTCTTTTATTATAATATTTACAGAGAAAATATTGTTTGTTGAAAACAGTTTAACAACAAAATGTTTAATTAAATAAAATATTGTATATACTCAACAATGAGCTGAGAAATACTCTCACACTATTTACGAGAGATATTATGATACTTCTGAGTCAACTTGTTGCAGTATGATTTCCAATATGTTTTATTCATCTGGAAAAATAGTGAAGTGGCTTAGCATACATTTTGAATTGTTTAAATAACATACGCAATTGAAGAAGCTATTTTTAATTAATATTTAACTTTTGACCATCAATAACATTTTGGAGATATGAACAAACACATAGTAGGATACAATTGTTTAGCAGCATTGTTTTCACTTGCACTTGTCATATCTCAGCTTGTAGTCAAATCCCCTTCTTGAAATTTTTTGTACATAATACCCTCATATAATACTATCAAAGGATGGTATTTCAGATTTTTATCTCGTGCCCCTCCAGAGATATCAAAACCTAAAAAGTGCGATTTTTGGAATTTGACAAATTTTGGAATTGTTTTCGCAAAGAGAAATCAACTACCAGATCTGGAACTCGGTGTGTGAGTACATGTATTTTTGACCTTTTTGTAAAAAAAATTGTGTCATAGTGACAGTTTTCCTTGCATGAAAAACGGACTCTTGAAAACGGACAGATTTTGGAAAAAATCTTGCATTTTGTGCTACATTTTTTCCCGTAAAAATTTATTTTAAAAAACTATTACATCACCATATCTTTAGCCTATTTTATTCTGAATAAAATGCTGCAAACACTATTTCAATTGGGAAAATAAAAGACGAGATATTTACAATTTCGTATAACCTAGAATGTGAGAAAATCGCTTCAAACGATGAAACAAAGATGGTTGTCATATGCAAACAAATAATAAAATTTTATTAACAAATTAATAAAATAATAGTAATTTTGAACTTCCATCATATTAGGGTTGTTGCACAAAAAATTTCAGATTTTTTAAAAATGGTCGAGCAACCAAAAAAATATTTTCTGGACCACTTGAAATGGATTGACCCAGGAAATTCCATATGTGACGAAATGACATTTTGACTTGCAGAATAAAGCCAAAACTATTACCCTGAAGCTATTTTCAAACAAAAATTGATTTTTCAATTTGCAAATGACTGTTATTGATTGAATTTTTTTTTTTAAAAATGCATGACACTTTTTTTTTACATATTTATTATTTCAATTTCAATTAATATTTTATTATGCGACGGAATGACATTTTTGCAAGAATGACTCATATCTGTTACTTAAAAACTAAAATCTTTTGTGAATTAGAAAAAAGAATTCAGGTTTTAAACTAATCCGTATCTTAAGTACGATGCATAAGAAATGCAAAGTTATAATTCAGAGCAACCTATCACAACTAACGTCGAAGCCATTAGCTGTCATTTGACGTGATGGAATAACTGACAGAATTCTTAAACCTTTATTTATTTTTTTTTTAAAAGACTTAATTAATAAATTTCATAATTCTTTTGTTATCCAGAATAACTGTAACAATTACATTACTTAACTATTCCCATTTGATTGCTTTTTCAAAAATATGTTGATTAAGATTATACCTTCTATTTGAAATATCGACTGAATACACACTTTATTTTGCATGCATTATTATCAAGAAACATTTAAGGCTATTATAAATCATTAAATATTATACTACATAAATTCATTTATAAAAAAAGGCAAAATAAGGAAGAATATCCTCATTTTCCATGTGTTGTTCAAGAAAATTATTTGAACACAACTGCAAATATTTTATTTTTCAGACATGTTGCTTATAAGGACTGTTGCCAGTTGCAAATAAATAAAATTTTTGAATCTAAAACATTAATTTAGTAACTTGGAATCTATTTCAACATATTTTAACTTAATTTATAAAAATAACGAAAAGAAGATTTTTGATCAAAGTTGACACTTGTATGGAATTGCTCAAATACTAATGTAAAATTTAGTAATTTATATATACTTTTATTATCGATTGTTTCTTTAAATAATACTGTTATGAAATAAAATTCTTTATAGCAATACCACTACGAGAATTTACTGTTATATCCAGTTAAAATAAATTGCAAACTAAGTCTTCCCAGTTTGTAAAATAAATTGCTCGAAAAATATTTTATAACAAGTGAAAATAAAATGGTACTAAATAGAGACCTAGGAATAATTTTAGAAATTTTTACAAACTTTAAATATGTACAACTAACGATTAAAATAACTTGAACTAAAAATATGAATAATTTACAGCAAACTCTTTGAAAAAAAAAAAAAAAAAAAAAAAAGCAAGTACGATTTGTGCCATCTTTTCTCTGTAGAATAACACAATCAGTTTTGTCAACACTGATTTAGTAATTAGTTCTTTTCGGTTTGCGAATGTCTAATTACTTACAAAAATTTCGCTTAAAGTACTTTTTCGAGATAATACATTTAGAATAAAAAACAATCTGCAACGTAATTACATCAAAAACAATCATTATAAAAGTTCTTAAAATATCAATCTTGTTCATTAGCATAGTAAATAAAAGCAAAACGTGTAGTGACGTGAGAATTAATGATTTTTAAAAATAATCATTTATCAATAGGCAAAGAAAAAAGTTTTTTTGAAAAATGCGTCTTTTTTTCTGATTTTTTTTTAAATTTTACTTTATTACCTAATGAACTTGTTGATAAAACATTTTTTCTTTCATAATATTTTCTACTTATTTTCTCGGGTCAGTCGTGTGTATAAAGTACACGTTATACGAAATATAGGTAGTTGATTGATTTCGCAAACGAAAAACAAATGTAGAGTATGATTATATTGTTATACACTTTTCTGGCGGACAACTAAATCAATTTTATTAAATTTGTCTATTGGTAAACTATGAATTAAAGACAAGAAATAAACATTAAAAATACAATATTTCCGCGATTTTGCAAACAAATGAAAATCGCAGGCTAAACAGATAACATGGATGAACTTTTTCTGAAGGCTTAGAGAAAAGATTTCATTTGTTATTTCTTTCTTCTATCGTTACAAGAAGAAAGTATTGGATTCGTGAAAATTTTCGAATTCCGGTTTTCGACCGATTTAACACGTTTTAGGAGTCAGATTCCAAAACACATGATTTTACAAAATGTCAGTCTGCGAGTCTGCCAGCATGTGACATAAATTTTGTGGGCTCTCTTTTTCAAGCATTAATGCACAGAATTTAATAAAAATTTATATTCAGGTAGTTACTGATATAAATTGAAGCTGATTGGATTTTGGTGCAAATCGCTCAACAGGTGGCTCTGCTATGCTACTTTTTTAACGATTTCCGCAACAGCTGTATCTCAAGAACTACTGCATAGATTTTTACCAAACTTCAGAATTGGTTAGTCCTTCTGAGATGAATAGATGCTATTTATATTTTTGCGAAAATAGCTCAACAGGTCGCGTTTCTATGCTGTCTTTTTCACGATTTTTGCAATAGCTCTATTTCATGAATTAATGTACGGATTTTCATCAAACTTCACATTCAGTTAATCCTTAATATGAAGTGATTCTATTTATATTTGATGTCAGTCACCTAATAGGTGGCGCTGCTAAGCTGAAATTTTTCGGATTCCCGAAATAATTCTATCTCAAGAACTAATGCACGGTCCGGTTTATCTTGATAAATATTATTGCTGGTTATGTTGTGGTGCAATTCCCACAATAAGTAGAGTTTTTCTTTCTTCATTTTTCCAGATAATCACAATAGTTCTATTTCAAGAACTAAGGCACGGAATTTCATACCATTGGTGTCCTTACGATGGATGTAGATTGCCATTTAATTTTGGCATTGTGATAGCGAATTTTGAAGTATTAATATGTATGACATAGGAAGTTTTGAGAATGTCACATCTAGCTAATTTTTTCAATGGTTTTTGCAGGATCTAAACTGTAAATGAATCAGCCAGGGGAAAATATTTTCAAGGGAAAAAATACAACAGTTCTGCAAATTAGCAGACAACAGAAATTAGGTGTTTTAAATAAATACAAATATGCAATTTTTTATAATATTTTTTGTCTGAAGATCCTTTTATGTTTTAAGTATTGCCGAAAATATGAAAAACATTAAAGATATCGGTTTAGCAGTTTTAGAAAAAAATATATATTTGTATTAGTAAATTGGAATACATGGTTAAAATGTTCTTCACCCACATAAAAATATAAAGAACACAGCAAAATCTGAATGTCGCATATAGTGTTTTATACCTAAGATATACTACACACAATCTTTGAATATTTATTTGCATGTTCCCAAATAGTTTAATTGATGATAAAAATACCTTTATTTGAATAGTTGATTGAGTGGAAAGTTCAAAGTATATTTCGATCAAGTGGCGATAAAAAAGCAGAAGAAAATTATAATTATTCATGTCCATGAATGCAAATTTATGCAAGATTAAAATTGTGTTTCATAGTCATCATCTTCTAGCAACAGTCTTAACTGGTATGTAAAAAATATCTGAAATTGCCGTAAAACAGATTCTAAACATGTAAAACAAGAAAGAAAAATCATGCGTTAAGCATAGATTATGAAACCCTTTCCACCTCTTCCTGGAATCTTTAGCAAAACTTCGTTATTTATAAAATAAGTTAAGGGGGTAGTAAGGTTAATTCGAGGGAAAAAAAGCATATTTTCTATCATTTTTTGTAAGGATACAATTAATATTTATTTATTTGTATAATTATAGTATAATTATATGTCATTTAAAGAGTATTCTGTGAAATTTTCATTAAGAAATATTTAAAAATGAGCCGATGACAGCGAATCTTCGAAGACGTCCCAAAAAAAAGTTGATCCGCGGTGAACCGCATAACTCATGACTGGATCAACTGAAATTAAAAAACCAAATTGATTTAATTAGTTGATAAGTTTCCTCAGGGAACGCAGTCGAGTTTTTTCTTTTTTATTGATTTTTCAATTTTTTACAAGCCTCGGAAGTCAAAATACTGATTTTTCATCAAAAAAATCTGATATTTTGTTTTTTAAAAGTAAGTTAAAAAAAAAATAAATAAAAAAACTCGTCAGCGTTACCTTGTAATTTATATAAAGAAAGAGTGTGTAAAATTTTAAAAAGATCGGTTCAGTAGATTTTGAGCTACAGAGTTCACCGGCTTCGAAAAAGCGAAGTGTTAGAAAAACACGTTTAAAGTTTCACAGACGTTTTTGTCGAAATAGATATTTGTAAATTACTGCTTTTTTCATATACTTACACAGAATCATCAATGCCAGGCCCATAAAGCGAAAAGCTGTCGGAGATGATGTCCAGAGCACCTTGTTGCTCTTGTCTACGACAAATCCTGCCTTCTTTGCCTCTTTTGCAGCCTCTCGCTCTGCTTTACATACTCGAAGACTATCTGTTGTTCGCGCCCATTCATGAGAACTTGTTCCAGTTTTTATGCCCATTTCTTGCAAAAATGACAGCAGAGAAAAACAGCCTTCATTAAATGTACATGCTGCAACATTAGCTGCAATTTCAACGACGTTGGAGGTGCCATTCACTGTTTTTGGAGTAATTTTCCAAATAAGTTGATTAAGGCTTTCATTATTGTTCTGAGTGAAACCTCCAACACATCGTTCCAGAAGTGCATCTTTGCTTAAATCCTCATAAATAGGTTTGAGCTTCTCCCTACCTTGAGCAAATCCTCATAAATAGATTGGTCAAGCAGTAGCAGCTACTTGGTAGCTGATTGTTGCGGCCACATTCCTCAGTGTGAAATCGGAGGGCGGAGACTTACAAGTGTATATCTCCGTCAGTTTTACTTCAATTGCTTTCAAATTTTCGCTGAATAATCTTAAGATGTTGTACATTAATATAAAAAAATAAAAAAAAAATAAAAAAAAATAAAAAAAATACCTTACTACCCCCTTAAATAAGATAACAAAAAAAGCATTTTAGAAAACAGACAAAATATTTGAAAATCTGATTTAATTTATCTGTAGTTTCCTTCTATAGTCAAACATATATTATAATTGTTTTGAACAGCCCTGCATATAATATGTAACTAGAAGGCTAGAATGCTTTATATATATATATATATACTTAAAACACATCATAAAATACTCTGTATCCAAGTAAATTTACAATTAGAGGAAACTATTATTACTATATTTTGTGCGATAACAATTATTTCGCAATTCATTCACTAAAATCTCTATTCCCCTTGGCGAATATATTGCATCATTGTTACAAAAGTTTCATAACTCAAAAAGCTTCAATTTTCAGGAAATGCGAAAAACTGTTTCAGGCTGTAATAGGCTCAATGGCCATTTGCAAATACAACTTATACCTGGTGGCTAGATTTTAACTGTGCTATCTTCTACTTTAGGTGACTGGTAGAGGAGTGTAAACCACGTAGAATGGCACCCATAACTCAAAAAGCCCAATTTTTGAGTTATGGAACTTTACTAACAAGGGTGCGATATGTGCATGTAAAATATAATTCCCATGTCAAATTTAATGTTTCTAGCTTCAAAAGGCGTTTATAGAACGTTTTGCGATTATTTCATCACAACAATTTCCGAGTTTTTAAAAACCGTTCTTAGTGAAAACCAACATGCTAATACGAGAGGTGTAAAGTAAGGCTTTTCGCATTGAAAGAAGACCACATGCGCTTGACCAGGTCATAATCTGTAATCAGAACTGCTTTTTCCACTACGAAAATCCCTACATCATCGGAATACCAATCTGCGTGACATACCTTCCGTGACATGTGATGATGGATGCATGTGATGATGGATTTCCCTATCACTTACATTTTCCGCTGTTAAAAATTACACGACTGTGTGTTGATACCGTTTGGAAGCATTCATGATGCGAAAGATGTCTTTTAATGTACTCCGACGCTATCACACACTCATCTGGCTGGATCTGAGGATATCTCATACATTCTCATCACTCTGCGCTTTCCTTAGGAGTATGCGCAGTCATCTTTCTTTTCAAATGGCGCAGTTATTAGAAAAATGCCTCTTTCATTTGGGAGACCCATATAGGTATCACAAGATGATACCACGATATTCAAGTTTATTGCTACAAAGAAAAAAAATATGCAAAAGAAGATTTATGTATATCATTATAAAAAGGTATATTTAAATCTTTATCCTCCATTATCCATTATAAAAATCGAGTTTTTGATAAAACGCCAGAACCATATATATGAAGTTTGGTTTAATTCTATGAATAACTTCGTATACATCCCGATAATAGAGGGAAGAAAAATGTTACCAAAATCGCTATCACAGTGTCTATTTCCGGTTGAATACTGGTGTTTTTGACTGGAAACTACTAACCATAGCGAAAATCATATGTATAAAATTTGGTTCGTTTCCATGTATAACTGTATACACTTTTGGACGACAGAAGAAAAAAATCGTACAAAAATTTCCATTACAGCTCCTTCTTTGGAAGTAATATTCCTAATTTAAATTGGGACCTTAAGCCATAGTCAAAACATGCATATGAAGTTGAGTTAGATTCTATATATATCGTCGAACACTTCTCGACGATACAAAACCATAAATGGCACAAAAATTGCTATCTCAGCGCCCCTTTGAAGTTAATATCCCCAGTTTTAATTGGGATCTGAAGGCAAATACATAGTCAAAAACATGCATATGAAGCTGGATTTTGTTCTATATATAACTTCCTACACATTCCGAAGATATAGGAAGGGAAATAATACAGAAGTCGCTATTACCGTGGCTCATTGTGGAAAAATATCGACATTTTTAACTGGAATCTGTTGACATAACCAAACTCATTTAGACGAAGTTTGATTCATTCCTATGCATAATTGCATGCATTTTTCTATGATGTAAACAGGACACGCACACGGACAGACATTTTTAGAACATGTTTTGTGGTTCTCTGATACCCAAAACGTATAAATCCACTGAAAATCAAGTCAAAAAATTTTTCTATTAGAATAATTTTTTTTATTATAACGAGACAAAAAGGGAAAATATGCAGTATTTCCTTTTATGAAAATAAATTTTATTAAATCGAATTTTGAGAAGGAGGCCTGTTTTACTGTGTAAAATAGCATTTTCTATTAAATGAAATTTTTTTGATAGGGGCTTCAATTTTTTTCTTATTTAAATGAAATTTAAATTAAAATGACATTAAAATGATAAACGCTATTAAATAAAAAATAATTTCTGTAGATTAAACTTAATTAGTTAATTTCTGCAATCAGAGACATCTGAAACAAGATAATATTTTTGATTTTTAGAAATAGTTGTATCAAAAAGGTATGTAATTATAAAAGAGCTTAATTATGTAGTTATAACACATATTAAATTCGGCTTGAAATGCATTTATTGCTAATTAATGTCATTTTTTTAAATACAGAAATAGTAGACAATAAACGTTCTACTTTTTATGATATATGAGAAACTTAATTAAAAAAATATAGAATCTTTCATTCCATAAAGTGTCGAAATCATTTAATAGTAAACATGATTCAAAATTTATTAATGTCAGATTATACTACATATCGTATGGAAATTCAACATTCATATAATAAATTTGCTAGTGTTTCCGTTAACACAAACAAATTTATAAAAGGTTATTTAATAAATGAGATTTATTCATAAAAAAGTTATTAAATCATTTTGATTTTTAAATCACAAGATTTTAAGAAATACACCTTTTATATATAAAGATTTGAATAAATAATTTTGTTTTACTTGAGTAACAAAAAATTATAAACAAATATTATTGACATGTTTCGATTCCCTCTAATAAGAACCATAATCATAATAAAATAAAAATAAAACGATTTGTATATTTATTTTTCTTTTGTTATGATTCTTATTAGATTGAATCGAAATATGTCAATAATATTTGTTTATAATTTTTCGTCTCTCAAGTAAAATAAAATTGTTTATTCAAACATCTGATTGTTCCTTAACTTTTCAGGTAGTCTGCAAGTTAATATTTGTTGTATAATAGTATTTGAAAAGTCTTTAAAATTTACTTGGAGCTTTTCCGTCCTTAATTTCATTTCAGATGTTTAATCATCTAGAAAGATTTGGATTACGGCACAGTGCCAAGTTAATTACCCAAATTCAATTAATTTTCTAATAAAAAAAAATTGAGTTTAGAGAAAAAGATGTTTCAAACACTCATCCGTAATACAAATGCTTTGTATAATACTGCAGATGTTGCCTTATTTTCCTAAACAAAAGGAAAATTAAATAAAAGATAAAGTGGTAGTAGCATCTGTTACATTTTATTTTGTGAAGCTGCCATAATTTATTTCTACAAACATTTGAAAATATCGCGGTTAAGTAGCCGAGAATGAATTGTTAATTCTAATTCGGAAATTAAATACCAAAATTTAAATAACATTTACATAAACACCTCATCATCTATTTCTGATTTATATTCCATATAACCGAATTAAAATATCCATCAACCAATAAATGAAACAATAAAGTATAAACAAAACACGAATTTAAGACATGAAATTGAATTTCGCGCTTAAATAAAAAAAATGAACAAAATGTATAAATCTGTTGCAGGTAGAGATCTTTGGCGATTTGTTCGGGAATATTCGACGCGAGGCCGTTACAAATGTATAACTTTTAATAAATTTCAAAATTCAATTTCACCGCATAATTGCTATTTTTCACATAATTATGATTTTTGATATTGTCAGAGCTCATTCTAAAAGAAATATATTAATGTAAAAAATCCAGTAGAGTTATCAAAATTAAAAAAAAAAAAAAAAACAGTCTTAAAATTCACTTGGAGCTTTTTCGTCTTTAATTGCATTTCAGATGTTTAATCATCTACAGAGATTTGGAGTGTGGCACAGTGTCAAGTTAATTCCGCAAATTCAATTAACTTTCTAATAGAAAAAATTGAGTTTAGAGAAAAGATGTTTCAAGCGCTCATCCGTACTACAAATGCTTTGTAAAATTCTGCAGATGTTGCCATATTTTTCTTTCAGAATTGTATCCAAAACAAAAGGAAAATTAAAAGATAAAATGGTAGTAACATCTGCTACATTTTATTTTGTGAAGATGCCATAATTTATTTTTTACAAAGATCCGAAAATATCACAGTAAAGTAGCCGAGAATGAATTGTTAGTGCTAAATTGGAAATTAAATGCCCAACTTTAAATAACATTAATATTAGTAAAAATTATATTAATAATTGTATTTCAATAAAATTAATTATTATAAATTTTTAATGCATGCGATTTTTTTCTGGGAGAAAGTAATGAACAAACTTGAACGAAAAACGTGATTGTGACAGTTGAAATGTATTAATTTTAGGTATACTATCTAAATTGTAAATACGAACATGTCTGCGCGTAACACTGGCGTCAATTTCATGGCAGCAATTTTAGACGATTAAATTTAACTTTTATTAACTTTTTATCGCAATTTGTTTAACTTCTAAATATCGCATACTTTCAATTTTCAAATTGTTAAAAAAGTGAAAAAAAAAAAAAAAAAAAAACGTATTTTCAAATGCAATTAAAAAAAAATGTTTGATAATTGTATCACAATTTACGCAATTTTTATTGTTTTTTAAATCATTTTCAAACATGATTTTTTTTTCCAAATTCTCTCTTTCGCGTGAAGTCGATTAACAAAAAATAAATCCGTTTGCGTTTAATATAAATATCTCATCATCTGTTTCTGGTTTATATTCCTTATAACTGAATCAAAATATTCATCAACCAATAAATAAAATAATAAAGTATAAACAAAACACAAATTTAAGACACGTAATCGAATTTCGCACCTAAACCACTGAAATGAAAAAATAAATAAGCATGATTGCAGATAGAGATCATTGGTAATTTGTTCGAAAACTTTTGGCGCGAGGCTTCAAAAAAAATATATAACTTTTAATGAATTTCAAAATTGAATTTGAACGCATGCTTTTTTTCATATAAATATGATTTTTAGTATTTAAATATAATTTTTAAATTTAGTTTAGCAAGAAAACGCCTAACTGGTTGAAATTTTTCTTTCAGCTATTTATACTAATAGATGGAATCATACTTTAACACTCTTGTTCAGCCCTGTAGTTTACCTAGTACGTTTATTACACGAAAGTATTTTGCTAAAATTTAATTCAAACAAAAATACTCTTTAAGCTACTTAAATCACAATTCCAGAAATTTTAATCCATTGGCGACCCTGTATCCAGTGTGACCTTGTATATCATTACATCTATATTCTACAAACATTTCTTAGTAAACTGAATGCAATTCAACGCAAAAATGCATAATTTATTTTCAAACCACATTTAAGTAAATTACGCTCATATTCATTAACCTTTCCGAACTCTATTGTGTAACCCTGTATATCTAAATTGTGTAACTATTAGCATTTATACACTTCATGTATTGTGCATACATTTAGTGGAACTGAAAATCGCATATCATAATTAAAATGCATTTCATCCATCCAACAGCGTCATCCATAATATACAGTACTTCGGATAGAATATACTATTTGAAATCTTTTGTGTGTTCCTGTAGATGCTATGCACTACGTATAAAGCGTGAAATAAATCATATTAAGCCTCATTGACGTATATTTTGACCCTAATTTGATTATACATGAAACAGTTCACCATAATTAAAATATGTCGCAAACAATTCCCTCCTTTATTGTTATGTAGTGGAATTCTTTGTGTGGCCCTATAAATGAATAATAACTATTCTTTTCACTGCACATTTTACAGAATGATTATTTTAGTGCTCTTTGTAGATGTATATACATTTTAATGTTTTTACAGAGTGTAACATCTTTAAAATTCATTTGAAAAGATTTATCCCCATAGACCGTAATGTAATGGAAAACTTTTGACTGTCGCTGCAAATAAACTAATCATAGTAGAACCTTCATTTTCAATAGGGTTCGCGCTAGAGTAAACACCAATAACATCTAAAATTTTCATAACAATCCGAGTATATTTCCGACAGTTAGAGAGCGGACAGACGGCCAGACAAATCGAGAGCATAAACATTTTTCAACTTTGTTGGAAAGTGTTAAAAAAGGTTTGGCTTCGTTGTGCTGTCACTGATGTAGTAATAAGTGATTACCGGCGTGAGATTCACCATCGTCGTGCTTTTAGACTTTCTGTAAAACAAATCTTGCATATTAAGAGTTTTTCCTTTTTTTATTGTCTCTAAAATATTTCTTCTTCATTGCTTCTAATATTTTGGCTATTGGCATGACAAAATTTTAATTTTGCTTGGCGTACTAATTATATACCGAAAACCCTAACTATGTTCTTAACCTGACCATCATTGGTATTTTTACCCTACATATTTTTTTTTATTGTGTATGTTAACATAGGATTTCATACGGTCGTTTTCTGGTCTATATCCAAAGATCATATCAAAATCATCGAAAATGATCTCTTTAAAAATGTCTTTCAACAGCTTGTTAGGCTTTGTCTATATACACTTGGGAAATAAAGGAAAGAAAATTATGACTCGTCCTTTGAAGATTTTGAAACTAATGAGGCAAGAAAATTTTACTATGCGCATCAACAGATAAATATAAAATTTTCGCTAGAGCTTGCATTAACTACGTATCTTCATTTAAGTGTGACTTAAAGGTAAAAAAAGAAATCCATTTAGTTATCTTTCATTCACAAATTAGTAAAATATGTAGGATATGTTTCCCTTTTGGAACATTTCAGTATGCTTTTTTTATGAGCAGGTAAAAATAATTTCCTTTTTAATAAATATTTAGTTAAAGCAAAATAAAAGTTTTTCTTTAATAGCTTTTGTAAGCCCACTTCTAAAAAATACTGACTTACGTTAAATACTATAACGACATTTAAATAAAATAAATTTAAATTTAAAATATTTTGTCTGATGTATGCATAACTTGTGATACAATATAACAAAATAAATTACCATTCACACCGTGACCTGTTTTTATATTGTTTTTAAAGAGTAAGTAAAATTTTTATCAATAACATTAATAAAATACACCTTTAAGTACAATATTCTAGATAAATATTCATAAAATGAAGAAAAGAATATTGCTGTAAATTAAATTTACTAAAATGTACTATATAAAGCACCTAAAAATTTTTCGTCATTGAAAATCAATATGCATATTTTCAAATATTTATTGCTTAATAATTACAGGAAGCTCCGTTCTGATTAAAGAAACCACAATTAATATTTAAGTTATCGGTTTCCATAATTACCAAGATCTTTGCATTAACAGCAGCATAATTAAGTAGGATAAAATTAATTTTGCACAGCAATACGAAGACATTTAGGAAAATATTTAGTAATAGCTAATTATTAAATATGAACTCCGGGGAACGTTTCGTCCGTACACTTGGTATATGAAATGCATTGGATCGAATTAAATTATGTAAAAATATTTTAGTATTAATTATTACTAATAATGAGATTAATACATAAATTAATTGGAAAAGCTCATTAGCGTAGCTGAAATAAACCTTCATTAATTTTTTAATTCCACACCTTTTTAATTGTAAAACATTGTTATTTTGCTATCACTACAATCGGAATCAGAATAAAATTCTACGAAGATATGTAATAACTTACTTTTCTTTGGCTTTTCTAAAACTTGCATTTGTAAAAAAGTGAAAGCTTTTCTATCACCAAGTGTGTATTTATTGTTTTTAATTTATCAGTTCGCAAATAAATCGAGTTAGTGATTAAAAGAAGTTAAAAAAAACTTCAGTGTAATTCGTGTTATAAAAAAAAAGTAAAATGTTTGAAACAAAACGTTTTAGTTTCAAACAAACTGATGTGTTACTTCAAATTTTCAAACATGATATAAATATAAAAATTTGTGGACCTCTTGTACATTGCCCACATTTTTATAATTTGCAGTACTAGATCATTTCGTGCATTTTAATGTGCAGGGTGATCCCAAATATTATTTTTCTTTGTTTTTTTTGGCCCCCTAATTTTCCGCCTTATGAAATGCACATTGTTAAATATGAGGTTTAACAATCTTTATAAACTTGTTCCAGAAGAATCCGGCAATTATATTTTTAAATGTTCGACAAAATATCTAAAATTTAAACTCTCCGGTCATTAATGGACATAGAGTGTATTTCGAACTAATACAATTTTTTAACAAATTAATTAATAATTAATTAACAATAATTGCGACGCACCGAAAAGTTTATTTTAATATATAATATTTCTGGGTCTATACATGTTTGTTTGACGCACTTTATACGTCTAAATTAGTGGTATATATATATTTTTGGACGTCAATGCAAATTTCTCATTTAATTATAATGTGCGTAGTTTAAACAGTTGTTTGGCGTGCAAAGCTTTTCCTGAAAGCCATTTTTTTGTTACATCAGGGCCGTAGCTAAAAATGAAAAGTAGGGGGGGGGGGGCTCATATTCCCTCTCTCTGACGCAGAAAGATATATTAGTGCATATTCGTACTATAGGTATTTCGTTTCTTATTAAACTATTGTAATAGCTTCATTTTATGCTAAGAAAAGAATAGGATAATGAAAAATTCGAGTGCTTAATTAGTACCATACTAAACATCATGTTAGCTTCATATGTGCAAATAACATGAGGAAGTGTTGAAACACTTATTTTAGTTACAATTTAGTGTTACTGCACGGAAAATTTGTTTTGTTGAAACTACTAAATTTTAGTTGATATAGCCCCAACGAAATATTTTGGTTGGAATGACCAAATTTTGGTTTGACTAACCAAATAAGTTTGTTAATTCTACAAAATTTTGGTTAAAATTTAATCATTCCAACCAAACTTTTTTGTTGGGGCTATATCAACAAAAATTTAGTAGGTTCAACAAAACAGTTTTTCCCGTACGCAAGACCGTGAAAGACCCTCAAAACTAAATTAGATTTTTGAACAGAAGTTCATTTGGATTTTCGGAGCATAAATTCATTTAGTGACCTTGGAATAATTTTCACGGGAGGCTCACAGGGTTTTAGGGGGGGGGGGAATGAGCCCCCTAGTACCCCTTTAGCTACGGCCCTCGTTATCGTATTAATTTTTAATACAATTTTTGACGAAACCACTTATTTTCTAAGATAATGGACATTAATAGTTTTTGGTTAAAAGAAAAAAAAAATAACTATTCACCATACGAAGACTATTTTCAAAACATACAGTAGTACTTTAACAACGTATCCAAATTTCGTCATTTTTTATTTAAAATAAATCCTAGAAAGTTGAAAAAATGACAAAGATTTGCGGTAAAATGTCCAGTTATTCGACCATTTTTATAGAAAACATACTATTTGTTTTCGGAAAGCAAAACCCTCCGCGCGTTTGCGCACGCGTCAAGTTTCCATTGATTTTATCAAATTAGGGATGAGCTGAGTTTTTTCAGCTGAGCGCCAATCTTACAAGGAGACTCAACTTTGATAATCACAGATTTTAATTATTTTAATCTATGTTGTAGGGCAGAGACCCCTTAGCCCCAGGTTCAATGGATTTTATACAACGCTCTTTTATTCTTGAGTTACAGGGGAGTCTAATATAATAATACGACTTAAATACTTTCTTTGAGAACGGTGGTCATGGTTCCGTAGCCCAGTTAGTATAGGTTTGATTATCTGACCAAATGCCTGGTAAGGCTTCTCTTTTGTTTATCTATTTTTTTGTATTATAAACAGGTATTTGTAATTATAACTAAATAATGGAATAGTCAATTAAAAATTATAATATTGTATATCATTTCTACTTTAACCTCTTTACTTTTTTATTTGCGCCTAAATAGCTGTGTGAAACATCAATCATTCATACATTTTTATGGATGCAATAATATTGAACAAGTGTGTCGATTCGTGGTTTTAAAGAAACGTTATATATGCATTTCTAAGAAGGAAAATCAATATGATGATAATATTTCTCTGTTTTCAAAGTAACAAAGATAAATATATTAAAAATCAACATAAAAATTAAACTAAAATCTACAGGGTGCATCTATACTCTTGGGCGAAACTTTAAGGGGTGATAGTACACATGAAGACAAACAATTTTAAATAGGAAACTAAGGGTCAAAAACGTTTTCCGAGGGAGGTAGGTGCCATTAAAGTTTAGGATCCAAAATTTCAAATAAACATAAAAAACGGAAAAATGGTCGATTGATCTGCGGTTTTCATTAAAACTATTCTTTATGTCAGTATTTTCTTAAAAATAAATTTTAAAAAATAGCGATAGAGGACGCTTTAGAATTTGGAGTAACGAGAAACTTTTTTTATGCCGTTATTTTTTTAATCTCATTAAAAGCTTAGACTTAAATTTTGAGCTCAAAATCTGAATAGTTGGGAGTGGTTAAGTAGCGCAAACTGAACTGTGCTCAGAGTGGGGGGGGGGGCTTCAAATTTGAAATGATTATAAAAAACGGAAAAATTGGTCGATTCGTTTGCAATTTTCGCTAAAACTACTCTTTAAATCAGTATTTTCTAGAAAATAAATTTTAAAGATAAATTTAAAAAATGGTGATAGAGGGAGCCTTAGACTTTGGAGTAACGTACAACTATTTTTAACCTTTATTTTTAATCTCATTAAATTCTTGAAAAACCTTAGAAGCTTTTTGAGCTTAAAATCCGAATCGTTAGGAGTAATCAAGTAGCGCAAAATTGAACTGTGTTCGAGGTAGGGGGGAGGAGAATTAAATTTTAACTACTGAACGCAGTTCGATTTGCGCTTCTTAATCCCTCTCAACGATTCAGAATTTGAGCTCAAAATTTAAGTTTATACATAAACTTCTAAAAAATTTAATGAGATGCAAAAAATAAACGTAAAAAATAGTTGTTCATTACTCGAAAGTCTAAAGAGCCCTCTATCGGCATTTTTAAAAATTTATCTTTAAAAATTATTTTCAAGAAAATACTGATTTAGAGTAGTTTTAACGAAAACCACAAACGAATCGAACATTTTCCATTTTTTTATAATCATTTTAAATTTGAACCTCTGAAAACAGTTCAGTTTGCGCTACTTAACGCCCAACTATTCGGATTTTGAGCTCAAAATTTAAGTCTAAGCTTCCGAAAATGTGAGATGCAGAAAACAACGGAAAAAATTTGTTCGTGACTCCAAAGTCCAAAGCACCCTTTATAGACATTTTTTGAAATTTATTTTTATGAAAATACTGACATAAAGAATACTTTTAGTGAAAACCGCAAATAGATCGACCAATTTTTCCGTTTTTCATGTTAATTTGAAATTTTGGACCCTGAACTTTAATGGCGCCCATCTCCTTCGGAAGACGTTTAGGACCCTTAGTTACCCATTTAATATTGTTTTTCTTGATGTCTACTATCATCCGTTAAAGTTTTGTCCAAGAGTTTAGCTACACCTTGTATTTTTGCATATTATTTTTTTTTAATTTTGTATTAATGTTTTTTTTCTATTATTATTTTACTTTCAGTATCTTCCTGAGATTTCTCTTTGAATATGTGTTATTTTATCATAAATAGATGGCGCCATTTGCAACGAGTTGGAATTAATAGGTTTTGGAAGAAAGACGAATTTTGGAAAAAAAATTTAAGTAATGAGAAATAATTGCTTAAAAATTAACGATGCTAAATTAATATTTAAATGTGCTAAAGTTGTAGTTAATATACAATATCAAGATTTTTAAACTATAAGTATACTTAAAAAACAAAAAATGAGATAAAAAACGTAGCGATCGACCCTGGGGCCAATCCCACAGTATGTATTTAAGTCATGTCATCATATTAGTCCCCCCCAGTAATTCAAGAATAAAAGAGCGTTGTATAAAATCCACTGAACTTTAGACTAAGAAGTCTCTGCCCTACAAAATATATTAAAATAAACAAAATCTGATTATCAAAGTTGCCGCTCTCCCTGTTAGTGAAAACGTACAAACGCCGAAGTACAGTATCTAGAAGTACATAGAGTGAGAATCTCATATATCTAATGCTTTCGAATGTATCCAAAACATTACATTACCTCAGACGGAGCTGCCATCGAATTTATTGCGTAAAAGTATTAATTATAGTACCTAAAAATAAGTGGTGTAAAATTAATTTAAAAATATATCCCTCAATGTATGCAATAAATTGAAAATAATTTTCGTTCATTCCTAATGTATCGAATATTAAAGCATAAATCTTTTTACTTCTGTGTTTCTCAAAATTCGTCTTTCAAAAATACGTTTCTCGTTGTTAAATTTGCATCATACATATCTTAAAAACACGCAGGATTTCTATTAATTTGGAGCAATAAAATCGATCATAGCGCCCACTGGTGAATATAATTTTTTGGATACGGTTTCCCCTGTTGTATTCCACAGTATATACTTCTAGACAATGTAGCCGAAGTCCGGAATATGCCTATTTCAGCATAACACCATTTTGGATAGTAGAATAGTCTCAGAGTGCTAGGCGCGGGTTTCGAAAACGGCAGTACATTAGGAATGAGAGTGCTCCAACCCAAATGGTAGATTTTCTACACTAACTCTTAATAGCACTTTTACCTTTTTCTATCATCATTAGAAGAAAGTATATAATATGGAAATGAAATATTGGTAGCCTTCACGCATGTGCAATGTAAATTTATTTAGTCAACCTGCACATTTTTCACACTATTTTTATTATTTTTTAAAATTCTGATTACAGGGTACAATGTTCAAGGTATGAATTCTGATTACAGGGTATTGATTTGCGTACCATGTTTTGTCATATTTTCGAAAAATAACATTTTATATTAAGAATTCTGTAAATTATAAGCAAACAATTTGTAAAACTTTGGGACTCTTTATGAAAACTAATTTCTAAACGTGTATACATGCTATCCGCATACAAATAGACACAGTTTATTACCATAAGCCACTTAATCATAATATACAGTTTGAACGCTTTTGTTTTATTAGTATTGACAGGGTTATCCAAAAGATATTCGTTCTTTTTCAATTTGTTGACGGACTGCTATGGAGTTTCGGGAAAAAAAAATCTTCACGGAAATGTCCGACCTGTACTATCATATTTACACACTTAGAGTTTCAGAATAATTCCTCAGTTATTTTTGTAGATATTTAACAAAAAGTCAAAAATCGCAAGTGGCAGGTCACCTTTGGCCATATAATATATATTGGTATTTCATTGAAAGTATTTTCTTTCAATGTACTCTGATGAATCGGCTTCATATAATTAATATAACAGATATTGTTTTCAGCTAAGAAAGAATCGAGTTAGCCATTATTTTTTTTAAAAGAAAATTTATGGCACAGAAGAATGCTTAAAATCTATTGTCATTGAAAAGTGCATTATTTTATTATTGAAATTTAAAATGTTCTTTAAAATAGATAGAATGATTTTTAAAATAATGAAAACTCATGAAATTTTAAAGAAAGTTTTCTTAACTCGACTTATATAGCGCAGTATCTATCCAAAGTAAATACTTTCACAAGTTAATATTGAATTTTGTCTGTTGTATATTTATTTGGCGCGTTCCGAAACTAGAAAAATTCCGTTTCTTGATTAAAATCCAAAGGAAATGTGTAACCGAGTAAACAACCTTATTTGAGAAAATCAATTCAGTTTTCAATCCTCTATATTAAAGATTTGTTAAAGCCGATTTTAGTTGTTTTCTTAGTTAAGAGTGGAGTCATTCAGTAAATAATGTTTTGAAATAGTTTTAAATAATTAAATGTGCCGAGAGTTTTGTAAAATTTGCGAGGCGTAATGTAATTCAGAAATATAGTTTAAAAGTACAGATCGTATTTAAGAAGGTTAAGTTTCGCATAAGTCTGCACTTGGGATACTTTTAATTAAATGTCATAAATATTAAATTCGAAAGCCTGATGGCCTGCATTGTTTAGGTTTTCGAAAATTGTTAAATTATACTTATTTCGAATATATATCCTATGATTACATTAAAAATAAATTTTTTATAGTGTACATTGTTGATAGTATTTGCATTAAATAACGATGATATAGTAAGGGCTTACAATCATAGTAGACCAAGTTCATTATAAAAAAATTAAACTATTTCAACATAACTAAGTCCTATGTCTTATTGTTCCAGAGTTATTGTGGTAGAAGGAAATGCGCCGAAAGAGGTCTCAAATGTGAAAATCGTCTAACCTGAAGTTTCTGTAAAATTTGTAAGCAAAATAAGAAATGGGGAAAGATTACCCAAATTCCTCCAAGATGACATTTTCATATGGATATTTGTATTTAACGGTAAAGTACAACTTCTGAAACATTGGCGAATGAATTAGTTGAATGATTAATGAATTGAAAATGGAATTGTCAAATTTTGCAGCACGCAATGCCGTAAAAATGAGAAGATGTTCCTTTGTCCACGTTGCAAGACTAATTTTTTTAGCTTAACTATTAAAGACTAAATTCAAATTCTTGGTTTTATTATTAACAATACCCTCTGGTTTTTACTAAGTAATTTTTTTCCCAAGGTTTATTATGTTTGTTTTTAGGTTTCAATTCACAAGAAAAAAGATTTTGGCCATATGTAAAACGCTCAGCTGTACCGTTGTCCATGGTTTAAAGGTTTAAACCTATGACCAGGCAATTAAGCAACGCAGCGAATGAAAGAAAATTTTATCCTGCAAGAACTCGCGCATGAGATTTTCTTTCGCCATCGTACCCTTTTTTAAGACTATTTCATTTTAATAAAATTTCAAAATGTGATTTCGATTACTTTACCTCTTTTTTTGAATAAAAATACTAAGCCAAACAAAAAATTTTATATTAAGTGACCATAAAGTAAAAGAAAAGAATTGGGCACCGTGAGAGAAATTCTCATAGCGAGTTATCCCGGCTTATACATTATCATTTATTCTGGGGTTTAGGGTGTTGCTTTTTTTTCTTCCCATCTTTAATACGTATCTTTTTGGAAATTTCAGTCGGTATACGAGATTCTTCTTTACACCGACCTTTCATATTTTTCTTGCTTAGACATTTGGATGTCTCAGTTTTAGGTATAATAATAATTGGCGTTAGATTTAAAGTAGCTGCAAGAAATTTATTAAGAAAATGTTCTCAAGAAAAGGCACAAACCTTGTGAATCGAAGGCCAGAAACATGACCCCCCCCCCCCCCAAATTTTTTCAGTTGACTGGTATTTTATTTCCTGTAACGGAGAGAAAACTAGTCAGATGTGGCAATCCCAAAACATTCTTCGGTCTCATGTTACTTTTAAATATCGCTATCGTAGTGCCAAAATTAAATTACAATCTATGTCCAACGTGCGGATTCTAATATGAAATTTCGTGCATTACTTCTATAAATAAGACTATTGCGAATATCGGGGAAAATGCAGAATAAACGGCACCTCTTGGGTCATTCGCAGCAAAACATTGTCAACAATATTTATGATGGTAAACCTGTATCTGAAATTTTATAAAAATTCGTATATTAGTTTGAGATAAAGCTATTGCGGGAATAACGAGAAATTCTTCATTGAGCGATTGATATCGAAACAAAACAGAATCTCTTCATTTTAATAGTTTTTTTATAGCTTCATTCTTTAGTTTGATGATAATCCCTTCATCGATTCTCGAGATAGAGCTGTACAAGTAATTTTTCAAAAGACAGCATAACAGCGCCATCTGCGATTTGCATCCAGAAACTAATCGGCATCAATTTCTATCATGGACTACCAGAATATATTCGTGCATTAAGTCTTGAGATAGAGCAAGCATAAAATTTATGTCACTTACTCACAGACAGGCATTTTGTAAAAACATGTTTTCTTTTGACAGACTCCTAAACGTGTAAATCTGTCAGAAACTAGAATTTGAAAAATTTTACGAATCTAATGTTTTCTTCTTGTAAAGATAGAAAGTAAAAATTATATTCGTCAATGAATGTGAATCGGAGAACGTATTCCTAAAGGTTGTAATGTCTGTAATATGAACTTGGCCTGCTTCAAAAGACTTAAGAAAAGACGACAAAAAATTTTAAAATTTATTTTGAAACAAAACAAAAATAATATTGGGAGAGACTTCATTTTCACATTAAAAGACAGTTCTGTAGTGGTTAGTCTTGATCAGCTCTCGCACGGACCTTGCACAACTTTCAATATAAAACAATACAGGCATCCACCAACTTAATGTGTTCCACAAGCTCTAATGCAACTATATTTTATTCAAGTAGAATTCATATATTATTTAAAGGAAATTGCGTAAGAAACTGAATATGCATATAAACTATACAGTATTATCTTATAAATGCAACATCATGTATGAGTTTTTACTCTTACATGAACCATTTAAGTGTGAAAAATGTAAAAACTGAAAAATACTTGGCAAATACAAAATATCTTGTGGATTACGGTATTCATAAATTTAAAAATTGCTATAAATTAGTTCACCAAACAAGTATGAAATTAAGAAATAGTTAAAAGAGGAATAAACTGCCTCTTCTCCATAAGTTTCTATTGGCAAAACAAATAATTCTCTCAAAATTATATAATCCTTTGTATATCCCAATAAAATTATAGCTCTTTCTGTAATACTGTATAAATTTATGTTATTTCTGTAGTTTTTATCTGCATGTTTTATTTGTAAAATAATTATCAAAAGTTTCAAATGTGTATCAACCGTGTTCATAAATGTAATTTTCGAGATTTTTTAAGTGCTAATATGCATATGTCACGTGAGCTAGGGATACCTGTACACATATTAACAATGAAAAAAAAGACATCTACAAAAATATATATTAAATATATTACAATAATTTCCTATTGAACAAACCCAAAAATTTTAAAACACTTTTAAAAGAAACAAAGTGTCTGCTTGCATTGATGCACAGTTAAACATTTACACAATTAAAAAAATGAGATGAATATTACACAGAAATAAAAAAAATAGATCCTTCACTAAGTTTAATTTGAGTTTTCATCATTAAAAGGCAGAAGTTGTATTACAGAACAATAAAATTATTTTATTCAGATGCAATACACTGTGTTGCTATTTTTTATAGTTTTAAGGAAGTTCTGGGCACTAAAGTCCTGGGCATTAAGTATTTAAATATAAAAATAGAGATAGCGCCACAACTCGGGTTACATAGAAAATTACACATTTAATGGTGGATATATGCCAGTTTTAAGGTACGCAAAGGGTTAATATTTTCTTTTACCAATTTTTAGGCATAGTAAAAATTATCACATCTTTTGCAATGACATTGCATTTCATCATTTGCATTTTAATTTACAAAACTTGGAAAATTGCAAATCATTATGCATAACTATATAAAAATTATTATATCATAAAAATACATTGTTTACAAGCACAGGCATAATAAACACTTCATAAAACAAATCGTAGTAACAAATTATACCATGGCCGAGTTTTACCGGTTTAATAATTCAATATATACGAACCCGAGATAACTCCGGGTAATCCGAGAAGTGGTTAAAAGTAATAAATACAAAATTCAGCCGAAGCTGACCCCGCAGGTAAACGCGACAGAGGGCGGGTTGATGAACAGTATATAATTAAATGTGATGATAACACTATTTAAAAAATAAGACTAAACAACGCATCGAGCGAAAATTGGACACTGAATAAAGGTCGAAATCCTTGCACAGTGTCACATAAAGTTACAATTGTTAGAGATTTGAGAGCAAATTGGGCGAGAAAAAAAATTAGCTTGTCAAACAATGGATGACCGGCCCGGAAATTCAACTTTCTTCTTAATGTATAAATGAAATCGAGGAGAAAAAAACAAATTCACTTTTAACTTTAACAAATTACACAATCATACTACATGACTGGTATTTACAGTATGCTATACCAGTTAATTTATAAAGCCTTTTTGGAACCAAATTAATACTATTACGAATGAAAGGTATTTAAAACAATACTGAATACTAATTTATATACAATGCTTAAAACAGAACACTAAATTATTAACATACAATCAAATTTTGGATGCAAGTCGTACTTTTTTTACTTTTATAATTTTGATATTTAAGGGTGTATTCGAAAAAATAATTTTTCACCTTCAACGGTATAAAATTATCAGATTCATTTTCAGACTCGTTTTTAAAGATAAAGACATGAAACTTGCTGAGGTGATATTTGAAGAGACTTATAAGATGCTGTGTGATATTTTCCACTGAATTCGTTAGAATTTGATTTATAAACAATTATTTTCTCAGTATTATCCTTTCTTCGCTCGCAGATCCCCGCTTCGGATAATACGGCATCAAAACACCGTTTTTTACAGTATTTATTTACAATATTTTCTACATTTATTGAAAAATCGAGGCACATAGTGTAATTTCCGAATAAAAGAATTTGCCAAGTTGATGCGTTTGAGAGCAAAAATGACTAAAAATAAATCTGAAAATAAGCAGTTTGGATTGGAATACACCATTAACACCATAAATCAAATATTTTTACATTACACAAGGCACAATGCATGAAATACCAATAATATCGTTCTTAACTTCTATAATTTTTATACATGTCATTGTGAATTTTAGTTATCAGTTACAATCACGCTTTGAGTTAATCGATATTTATAGGTACTGTCGAAATAAATTCTATTACCTATTAGTACACTTGTTATTCAACTCTTTAAAAATTCTCAAAAAATTTATAAGTGGAGGGAAATTAAAACAGTGGTAAAGAAAAATATATACCGATGGACTAAAAACATGGTGAACATCATATTTATAAAATGAAAGGAGTACACCACTTTTAAAGTCTAAAACTGTATTACTAAAAAAGATTACTTATTCATAATTAAAAACAATTACATAATTACAGACAATATTTAGAAAACAAAAAATTAAAAAAAACAAAATCCTTAAACGCTTTGAACTTATTCAAAGCTACGCTTTAGTAACGTAAATAACATTATTTCAACTTTCAGTTAAAACCATATACCAACAACACAAGCCAGGTTAAAATATGTTCTGGTGGGAGGGAACTCGCTTCACAATTGAAGTATTATAAGAATGCATAAAAATAGCATTACAAGAATAGTTATATAAAATATTTGCAAATAATGTACATTTGTCATCTTAATAGGCAGCAATTGTGTCTCATCCCACTGGAGAGAAGCAAGTGAAAATAAAACCTTAACTAATTTGAAAAAAACAGAGGATGATTGACACGAAATCTTGAAAAAAAAATGGATTTGCTTGAGTCTAAAAATTTCATGCAGTCTATGACTCAAGCAATTCCAACCACCTGGAAGAACATACAGATGTACTGCAATTAAAGTAATGTGAGGCAATAGCAACACTATCATTACACGAGGAACGGACAAAATGTCCAGCATGTGATGTGTACATCAATGCCTGTAATGCCCGTGTGTTAAATCAGGCCGTACTACGAGTGAAAAGCTGTAATTAGATAAACACATAAAATTTTTAATTTATGTATCTTTAAAGAGTTGATTTTCAATTGATATTTTTGTGACCGATTTGAACATATTTTAGCCAAATGGATGAATTTACAGAATGAGAATGAATACATTGTTTTCAACACAAGACCGTAGTCCGAAATGTTTGGAGGGGGAAATGTTTAAGGACATGAATTTTAATTTTGACTTATTCTTGATTTAATGATTGAAAAGGGGGCGATTGTTAAGTTTTCCTGCGAGTTCAAATAATTCAATTTTTAAAATGGAGTTCCATTCCTTTTCCTAATTTGTTAAAATTATTTTAAAATAAATTAGAAAAATTCTAATTGTGCTTTATTTTGTATGTATTTCATAAAGTAAATGTACTATACATGAATACATGCATAGTATATTTGCAATAGTATAACATGCATAATTATATATTTTGTCTAAATTTATATAAAATTTTATGTGATATTACCATTAGCAGTGCTACGATCTAAAATATATGTATATTTTGTTTTTACAGAGATAAATTACATTATTAGTATTAGCAATACTAAACAAGAAGAATCTTATTGCAGGCTTAAAACCAATTTGTTTCATAATTATCTCAAAGAACTTTACATAAATAACTGCCCTTTAAATGGGTAGCAAAAATATATATGCATTTAGTCTAGCATGGTTTGTACTTTACAAAAATGCATAAAAAATAAAACATACAGTATCACAATTTAAAAAAATACTTATTTCAAGGTGTAAAAGCTAACATTATGACTTATTTGGATGTTTGAGAGAAAAAATACAACTAAATATTCTATTTACAATTGACAATCTTGAAAAATATAAACACCGAAAAAAAAAATTAAGCAAATAACTATACATTTTGTGCTGTCGTCTCTCGGCAATAAAGGTATTCATAAAAAATAATTGCATATAATATTTCATTTCATAAATAAGAAAATATACAAATTTATTAAAATTAGGAACGTTCCAAAAATCGAACGCTTGGCATATGTGGGTTTAAAAATATCAATTTTTTACCGATTAGTCGCGTGACGTTGCCCGTGCAAATTTAGGAAGGAGAGATTTTGGGTAAAAAACGAAAATAGAATTACACTAGTTATAAAACAAGAAATTAACAATGATTAATCAAAAATTTATTATGAAAAATGCCTTGTTCAAAATATCTAAAAAAAATCAGCAACATTCTTATGCCCTTTATTTTCCATAATCGGGTCCATAGTCAAGGTCAACGATAAACACCAGCGATGCTACAAGAATGTAGTTTTAAAATAACAGAAATAACATTGGTTCCAACAATAAGATTACATAAACTCGTATTTTTCAAAACTCACTTCTCTTTTTAGAAGTTCAATTTTGAAAATCGCTGAATTCTGTGTTCGAACTTTTTTTTTTGGTAAATTCATTACGAATCATTACGTTCTTATCTTACACGGCTGCTAAAGCACGGCAAAATGACCAAAAGCTTTTGGCGTATTCTTTCATCTCTCCTTGGGGGTTCAATTTCGAAAAAACTAGTTTTTTCTACTATATGTATACCGAACAGCGTCGCAACAACTATTTGGCATCTGTTATATAAATTCGGAATATCTACCAAACGCCGCATCGATTTGGTAGAAAGATCATTCGTAATATATAGTAGTATTTCCTTTTAAGCTGCCTCGGTAAGCCAATAGTAATTACTAATGACACCTTTGAAGAGTATTAGTCTTGGTGCGAGGTGCGGATGCACCGCCCACAACAAAATTTTTGCATCTCTCATGATGAATCCAGGAGTTTAAATTTCCACTTAAATAGTTTCCCCAAAGCGTTGATGAATCCATAACGAAAAAATAAAGAATTTATATATTGATTATAAATAAGTCATGTTTTATATTATATATGGGAAGAGTCGACAAATAAGGGTATTCGGGCAAAACCAGGTAGCACAGATTTTTTCTTTATTTGTACTTCTGTCAGCGAACACGTGGATTTAGTTGTCTAATCGCCATTGCGTAATACGTAGCTGGAAAAAACACCGCTGTGTGTGGTTCTTTTTCTTGCGTGTAAAAGATAGTTTTAATTATTTATTCTTAAAAATTATTATTCGATACTAGATTTTATGCTTATAATAGCTATTTGTTAGCATATTAAATACAGCTAAGTATTATATCTAGTTATTCACTTTCCTACTAGTATTTTAACGTTTTTACTGATCTGTTACTATACGATCAAGAGTAGTGGTGCCTAGACTATAAATCAGTGTCACATTGGGGTAAGATCAGGTAACTTAGAGTGGGTCAAAAAGGGTATACCGGGTTTAGTCCTACATTCATGGAATGTGTTTTTATATAATAAATGAGTAAAGTGTTTTAAATTGCATTTTTAATGCTGTTAACTTATTCTAAATTTATCTAGTAATAGTGAAAACGTTATTTTTGAATTTCTTTCATATTAAAACGTGAGATTATTAAGCTTCATAAATTTATAGTTAAAATTAATCTGAAATTTAAGAATTTCGTTGAAAAAAAAACAAAGAATTCCCCAGTCCTTCAACTGGAAAACCTCTTCTTAAATCCTCGCTTGGCATTCAACTTATGTTACATTTCTTTCTCGTCATACATTAAATCCATGCTTGTATCTTTAATTTTCCTCTAGGCTTGTCCAATTAATGTATATTGACGCCTCTAAATTCATACTAAAAATAGAAGGTGAGGATGTTATTTTCCAAATTGGTCGATTTGTAACAATTTAAAAAAGATTCAAAAATTATTTAAAGCTGAATTTTTGAGAGTAGCAGCTGCGAACACTGCACTCAAAGGGTTTGGAAAAACAAGACTTAGAGTTTATAAATTAGAGCACAGCTCGACCCCCTCAGATTTGAAAAAAAAATGATTTAGATCTTAAAATACATTTTAAGTCAAAAGGCAAGTTAGAACGTGAAAAAAATATTGAATAAAGTATACTGTAAAGTACCGAAAGTAAGCCCTCTCAAAATGTAAGCCCCTTTACCTCATATTTTGGAAGTTCTATAAATTCTTGGAAACTTGTAAACTCCAAACACATCCCTACACCCTGCTAATTTTTCCAGTATATTTCACAAAAGTTCGAATTACGAGCATCCCTTAAAATTATTAGAATTTGAGAATTTCTTAGAATTTACCCATCTATTGTTTTACATGCGGCAAATTTTAAATTCAGATCTTAAAATCGTGACTCAGCACCCGTGGATTTGTGTAAGAAGCAATGATCGAGCCGATACTCTCATGCAATTTTAATAACCGAGATGATTAATAACACAACGTGTATAAATGAAATATGGGGGTATTATAAATTATGTCAGAAGCCGATTCAAAAAGATGAGTTTCGTTAGTGCATAGAAACGCGGATGTTGGCAGAAGATGCAATCTATGTAAACAAATTGGAAAATCAAAACGCATTATGAAAAGACTTAAGGAGAGAAATTCGGTTGAAGAATTTTAGTGTGTCCACGCACACATTTTAATAGGCTGTCCCAATTCTGTACTCGTTGAATGAAGGATGTTCTGCCTGTGGTATAAAAAATGTTAAAACGTGGCGATCATCTAAAAGCTGTCAAAACTCTCAGAGTAACGGGCTCAATAGACATGAAACCTGATGCTTTTGCATGAAGCCAAGAATAACAAGCTATTGAAATGTTAAGTCCAGTTATGAGTCTGCTTGCCGTTTTGAAACAACGCCTGTCCAATGCTTTCCTACCAAGAATTAAAACCTGTTGTGTCGAATGAGGGGTTCACATCCACAGTATATCAAATCCATTTTGAAAAGAGACCCTGATACATACCATTTAGAAGGTGCATAAAATGTTTTACTCACTACCACAGTAAATAAAGACTGTTTTGAATTTTAAATTTGAAGTATAAATTTTCAAAAATAAATCAGAATTGGAAATTCACAGTGACTGGAAAGTACATGGACATTTTGAAATAGGTTTTTTTGATCCTGTGAAAGCTCGAATTTTTTAAATCTAAATTACTTCTTTTAAGTTAGCTATTCTAGTTTTATAAATTCTATTGCATACTTTCTCATTCATCATCCAACTTCACTCCTTCATACCGTGTCCGCTTCTCTGAAAGGATGGCGTTCGCAAATACAGTTCAGTTTAACCACCAGACAGCCGAGCAAAAGAGCTAAGTCGTGATGTTTTCTCTGTAATTTTTAAAAAATAAAAAGGCGTTTTTCTATTATTTTATAAATATTTTATTACGTTAAAGCTATATGCCTTACGTGTATTAGTTCAATTTCTAAAACATCACTTACATTAATAAAATCATTAAAATCTCCCTTCTATTGCAGCGAAGTCTGCAGCTTAGTGAAAGGCTATATCAGTTAGCAGTGGTTAGAAGGTTAATCTAGTCTATATTGTTTTGCATAGTTCTTATAGCTGTATCCATTTTGAAATAACAATTCCAGCTGCAGTAGATATTTTGATCTATATTCAGAAATGTACTCATTTACGCTTAAGGGGGCACAGAACCTTCAGAGTTAAAAAATTCCTTTTCAGTTTGTTTTATTCTGAATGTTTTAATATTTCTCAAAATGTCAAAAAACCCCACTCAAAAATCTGCATTATTTCCTGATCTGTAATCATTTATAGACAATGAGTATAATTAATTGTTCATCCAGAGATACTGAAACTTTAAAAAGAATTTTCTATGATTAGTCAATTTGGAGTTTGCGCGCACAGTTGCTTTTAAGCAAAGCGAGCTACAGCTTAAAAATAACAAAATGCATTTCTTTATAATCTACATTAAAAGTTGGGAGTTTATAAACAAAGTAAATTGCCTAAGAATTTTATACGAATGCGGTGGAGCAGCATTAGAAGCTGTAAGAAAATTGAATTAACAGGCGCTACAAGACATTTCTGTTTTGAATGACTTTTTTGACTGCCGTTTTTAAAATGAAGCAATATAAAACGGCCTGTTTTTTTTTAGATTTCATTTAATAAAACTGAACAGCCGAATGCATGGTTTTATGGGAAAACGGGCACATTTCGGTCAATTTTTAAGTCACTGCTCAAAGCAATTAGAAGTGCACATGATTTTAACGAAATTGTGCAAATACATCGATAAGTAAAGCAAAACATTCATAATTTAAAGCCTAGAAAAAAAACAACACTTCATATGCAAATCAAAGTTCGTGACGTATAAAACCAGAAAAAGCACATAAGGGTAGAAATTGGGATGTTGCAGAAACTTCTGTTTCACCGTGTTGATTGCGAAATTCGTTTGCTCAGCATATTTTTGAGAAAGGATGAATTAAAAATGTCTCAACGTGTTCTACCAGCATGGCGCAGACTTGATTCCAGATAAACGTAATGAATTGTTACGAACGCTCTTGAAATCGTCAGAAGTGTTGTTGCAAGGCTGTGGAAAAGATTCCAAGACACAGTGAATGTGTGACGTCAACCAGAACAAAGCCCGTTTGGCGCCACTACAACTGATGACCGGTATGTACTGTTAAAAGCTCGTCGAAACAGAACAGACAATGTTACTCAGCCGCAAAGACTGTTTCTCTTAGATGAAGGTTAACAAGCCAAACAGTACGTAATATAGTCAGTGAGGTGTATGCACGTAGGCTAATGGTCTGCATTCCGTCTAATCCAAGCCACAATGCGAATCGAAAACGTTGGGCTTCTGAACATTGGAACTGCAAGCATCATGATTGCAGTCGAGCTCTGTTTACAGACGAATCCTGATTCAGCCTGCAATGTGACACCTGATGTATTATGGTAGGGTGGGAAAGGGCGACTCTAAATAACCTCGTATTAATTTGTGAAAAGACAATACAAGGTGTATCTAAATTCTGGGGCAAAATTTTAAGGTGTTATAGTACTCATCAAGACAAACAATATTAAATAAGAAACCAAGGGTCCCAAACGTTTTCCGAAGAAGATAGCCGCCATTAAAGTTTAGGGTCTAAAATTGCAAATAATCATAAACTGAAGCAGCAAATGATTTGCTGTTTTCACGAAAGCTATTCTTAATGTCAGTATTGTATTGTCTTGAAAATAAATTATAAAAGATAAATTTCAAAAAATGCCTATAGAGGGAGCTTTAGACTTTGGAGTAACAAACAACTATTTTTTACCGTTATTTTTTGCATCTCAATAAATGATTTTAGAAGCTTAGACAAACATAAATTTTCAGCTGAAAATCTGAATCGTTGGAAATGGTTAAGTAATGCAAACTGAACTGTGTTTAAACGGGGTGGGGAGGTTTAAATTTCAAATGATTATTAAAAAAAGGGAAAAATTGGTTCATTCGTTTGCGGTTTTCTCAAACTATTCTTTATGTCAGTATTTCCTTGAAAATAAATTTTAAAGATAAATTAAAAAAATTCCGTTGGAGGGCGCCATAAACTTTAGAGTAACCAACAATTATTTTTAACCGTTATTTATTGTATCTAATTAAATGCTCGTAAAAGCTTAGACTTAAATTTTGAGCTCAGATTCTAAATCGTTGGGAGGGGTTAAGAAGCGCAAACTGAATTGTATTCACGAATTAAAATGTTACCCTCCCCACCCCTCGAACACAGTTCAATTTTGCGCTACTTAATTACTCACAAAAGATTCAGATTTTAAGCTCAAAATGCAAGTCTTAGCATTTATTTCGATACAAAAAATAACGGTTAAAAATAATTGTTGGTTACTTTCAAGTTTAGGGTGCCCTCTAACGGAATTTTTTTTAAACTTATCTTTAAAATTTATTTAAGAAAATACTGACAAAGAATAATTTTAGTGAAAACCGCAAACGAATCTACCAATTTTTCAGTTTTTTTATAATCATTTGAAATTTTGCAACCTAAACATTAACGACGCCTATCTCCTTTTCAAGACGTTTGGGACCCTTATTTTCCCATTTAATATTGTTTGTCTTGATGTGTACTCCCCCCCCCCTTAAAGTTTTCTCAAAGACTTTAGATACACCCTGTATAGACCAGGTGGTTTGATGGTATGGTGTTGAATCAGCTTGGGTGGCATACAAACCTGCATATCATTCGGAATGGTACATTGACAGCCCAAAGGTATGCAGAAGAGATACTGAGACCTCATGTCATACCTTTCACTGCAGCCATTGGAGATTCATTCGTTTTCCATCATGCTAATGAGAGTCTGAAGAACGCACGTCTTGTAAAGAACATGCTTTAAAAAATATAACAGCATATGGATTGGCCAGCGTACCCTCCTGACCTGAAAGCGATCGAGCATGTTTGAGACATGCTTTGAGTAAGTCTTTTACTATCCGACACTTGGCGATTGTACTTCTTGAGGAATGGAACAATATTCATAAAGTCTTATTAATAACATCATCGAATCCTTGAAAAACACGTTTGCAATCTTAGCTTTTCGAGGAGACCATACGCGATATAAAAAATCTTACATTATATCTAAAGAATACTGCTTTTTTATCATTTACACATAACCAAATGGTTACCCTAAATCATATTTTCATGTATTTTCCCTCATCTTATCAAAAAATTTAAGCTTGAACTTTGAGTATTTTTCGGTATTGCGCATTGATACGCGTGTAGTATCCATTTTATATCTCGCATGTTTTAACTTCTTTGATTGCTACCCATTTTTTTTTTGAGCAGTGTATTTTCGCTTAGCTTAATCGCACTCTGAGAAAAGGAGCATACACTTTTTATTATTACAACGGTTAGTTTAATTTAAAATGAACTAGCATATAACCGATAGTTAATTGTACACCGATTGTTTGGTATAATCGAATTACTATTGAATTTCATGAGCATAATTAAAAAAATGTTATTAAATTCTTTGTAAAATTTAGATTTTTCAAATTTAAAAGTTAAAATTAACATTTTTCCTATAGTAATTTTCTATTTCCTCAAAGTAAAAATGAATATATAATTCAAAGCATTATTTAATTTAAACCGAAATCAGGGACACCTTTTACGATGATCCTGTGTTTTTTAAACTATCCAATATAATTCTTACGCTTCAAGAAGAGAAAAAAAAATTTCCAAAAGGCAGTTTCCTTGGAAATCGAACCTTAATTTACAGATTTTATAAATTAAAATATTTTCCAGGCTTTGATTTCTTTGATTTATAGATATATTCTTTTAAAATAAAAATTCCCTACAAAATCAATTTTTTCCATCGTGCGTTAAGGTACACTGAACATTCGCAACCTGTTACAGATTCTGTTAAATACTTAAGAAAAGTACTTTCGGCCTGTGCAGGGACGCAGAGGTAGCTTACATATTTTTTATTTTTAAAAAGGCAGCTTATTTTGTTCTGTACACGAAGCTGAAATTCGTTGAACCAGAATATAGAAGAGTCTATACTGAATATGAATTTCTCAAAATTATTCAGCTATATCCAAGTTGGTTTCATTTACAGAAATTTATATTTGGTTGCCAAATTCGTTAGTATATTGAAAATGCCCGTCATTTAAAAACTACATGAAGGGTGAAGCTAACCCATGGACTTCCTTGAGATCATAACATTTCCTGTGCATATGCTTACTTACATCGAAATCGCTCGATATGAGTGGTGTTGCATGACAGATATCAGATTTTTAAAAATCACACGCATTGAAAATGCAAACTGCTATATCGCAGCCATTTTTTAATCGTTCACTGCAATGTTTTATCTATTTTTAGAAAAATAAAATTTTAAATCTATATCTAATAATGGGATTTTTTTATTAAAGATTTTAGCAAAAATTTGATATTGTATCGTGTGTTCCAAACATACACAATTAGGTTTTTAAACGTTGTATTGCTTCAATTAGCAATTAAAAATGAGCTTAAATTAATTTTATATGCTTAACACTGCAACTTTATTGTAATATTTTTAAGTATTCAGTAAAAATAAAAGTGAATTTAGCATTAATAATTTGATCGAAAACTGTTTCAAAAGAACAAATTTTAATTTATCAAGTACAGCCATGTGACATGGGCAAAATAACCGTTATTCCATTCTTAAAGCTATTCTTGATCAGTAATACAACTAGCCTTTTGACCAAATTCATGACACAAAAAAATAATTATTGCTTATAGTTACGTGCCAGATGTGGCATATGGTGCAGTGAAGGGTTAAGATAAAGGCTAAAAAAAGGCTCTAAGTTGTACCCAGGAGAAACTTGAAGGGAAAAAAATAAATTTCTAATTCTTTTGTACTCTAAATAAAAAAAATTTAATTTTAAATAGACGCTGGTTAATGAACTCAAAGACATTGTTATGTACCACGCACATGCCTTGTCCCATACAAATTTGTTTATAAATACGCGTACTATCGCATGCCCATTACTAGATTGTTTCGAATTGTCATCCACACTTTAAAATGCTATATCCTAGCCATTATTTTAGATAAAGGCAAAGCAAAAATGCTTCAGAATCATTGTATAAAATTAAACACTTTAGAAAGCAATCTTAATCAATTTTTTGTACCTTATATATTTTTAAAAATTTAAGTGACCAACATTTTGAAACAAGATGGCTGATGAAGCTGGACATCGAACTTTGTTGAGATATTACTGTGTACACATCCCTAGTCTCATCCATATTGGTTATAAATACGTCTCTTATCGCGTGACAAACAGATTGCTTCAAAATCTCAGCCAACTAGAAATCTTAAGTGCTAATTTATCACAGTTCCTACGCCTACGGTTCTGTATATACGCAACGCGAGAATTCTTGTTAAAAATGTCAAATTAGCTGCAAATTTGATAGTTTATTCAAATTTATGTTGGGTTCATTCTAATAAGCATACCTGATCAGTTTTGAGATTTCAACGGTTAAGCAGGAAGGTGGGTTATTCTCCTTAATATAATTAAATGAGTATCATACAGAATTATCCGATTTGCTTCAAATTCGGTATACAAGTTTCTACTGATAAACTTTTAATGATTAGACTGAGGTTGAGGTTGATTGGTTAAGCATGAAAAGGGGAAAATGTCGGAGCTAATTCTTCTTTAGTTTATTTTGCAAGGGGCATTCATTTTAGAAGTAAGAGTATAATATACAATTAATGAGAATGGATTGTGACCTCAATGCCACCAGATGATCTGGGAAATTTTTATTTTAAGATTATAGGACAAAATGAAAAATTCTCCTGAATGTATATAAAAGACAAACACATTAGAAAAGAATCTTAATTTGCAATTTGATTTACCTCGACTTTATGTATATTTTTAAAAATTGAATGACCTCAATTTTAAATAAGATGGTGGATGAAGCTAGTTAAACTCTGTTGAGACATTGATACATATTATGTACACGCCAAGTTACATCCAAATCTGTTCATAAATGAGTTATGTTTAAAAGTATTTGGGAAAGCGTATCATTAAGAAGTATGATTAAAAAGATGTTTGGGGAAGTGAGTTTCAAAGTATGATTGAAAGAGTCTTTGAAAAATGATAAAGAGCATGTTTAGAAAGATTCTAAGTGATCTTTGTGTGGCCGTAAATTTTTAAGTATGTAAGCACGTGTATAAGTATTATTTATAAATTTGTATTCAAGTGAAGGTATGTTTAAAATCTGAAAAAACGCTTAATAAATTATGTTGAGTGGGGGAGGAGGGTGGACAGGCACAATGTGTATTAGTTGGGGTGGGAGGTGGACAGGCACACTGTGTAGAAGTGGGGAGGGTGGAGAGGCACACTGTAGGAGTGGGGTGGACAGGCACACTGTATGCGAGGGGTGGGGGCGGACAGGCACACTGTACGACTCTAGTCGGGAGGCGGACAGGCACACTGTGTAGGAGTGGGGAGGGGGGGTGGACAGGCACACTGTATGCGATTGTGGGGGGGGTGGACAGGCACACTGTATGTGAGTGGGGGGGGGGTGGACAGGCACACTGTATGTGAGTGGGGGGGGTGGACAGGCACACTGTATGTGAGTGGGGGGGGTGGACAGGCACACTATGTGAGTGGGGGGGGGTGGACAGGCACACTATGTGAGTGGGGGGGCGGACAGGCACACTGTATGCGAGGGGGGGCGGACAGGCACACTGTATGCGAGGGGGGGGCGGACAGGCACACTGTATGCGAGGGGGGCGGACAGGCACACTGTGTAGGAGTGGGGAGGGGGGGTTGGACAGGCACACTGTATGAGATTGTGGGGGGGTGGGGACAGGCACACTGTATGTGAGTGGGGGGGGTGGACAGGCACCCTGTATGCGGGGGGGGGTGGACAGGCACACTGTATGCGAGGGGGTGGGTGGACAGGCACACTGTATGCGAGGGGGTGGGTGGACAGGCACACTGTACGACTTGAGTCGGGAGGCGGACAGGCACACTGTATGCGGGGGGCGGACAGGCACACTGTGTATGCGGGGGGGTGGACAGGCACACTGTGTATGCGGGGGGGTGGACAGGCACACTGTATGTGGGGGGTGGACAGGCACACTTTGTATGAGTGGGGTGAGAGGTGGACAGGCACAATGCGTTTCAAAGTGACAGGGATAATGTGTTTGAAAGTTTGTAAATGCAAGTTTTTTTTTTGTAATTATGCAACTTTCTTTGTAAATGTTCAAGTTTCCTGTAAGAATGCAAGCTTTTATGTTTAAATTTTTAAGTATGCTAGCAAGTTAATTTTGCAAGTTTGTAATTTGATTGAAAGTGCGTTTCAGAGTATCTTCAAATATATGAACATTTGTTAGATTGTAAGAATATTTGTAACGTAAGTACCTTTGAAAGTTTAAGTTTGTAAGGCTTAAGGTTGGAATCGTTTAAGTTTATAAAATTAAGGTTGTGTATAAGTTTAAATTATACTTACAACATACAAGCTTAAAGTGTTTGAAACTGTTTGAGAAAATGAATGTATGAAATAAAGTGTTTGAAAGTGTGATTGGGAAAGTTAATGTATGATTGAAAGAGTTTTGGAAAATTGTGTTTAAAAGCTTGTAAGCATCTTTGTTGATCTAGTAATTTTGTAAGTTAATAAACAGGGATATTAGCAAGTATATACGTTTCTAGGTAAAAAAAAAGCATTGAATTTTGAAGCATGCTAGTTTTTTGCAAGCAGAAAGTTTGTAAATGTAATATATAGTTAAGTATTCTTGATTGTTGGCAAGAAATTTGCAATTATGGCTGCAAGTGTGATTGTAAGTTTGTAACTATGTAACCAAGTTTTCTTATTTATGAACGCATGTTTAACGTATTTTGGGGACATTTATATTTATGCCTCGTCCATTTTTAAGTTTTGTTTATTTTTATGTATGAGGATTTGTTTTTACGTGCGTTTGTAAGTTTTTACTGCAGCTTGATCATATGTTTGATAGATTTGTTTGTACCTTCGTTACTGTGCGATGCTTAGAAATTCTAAAAATTGCAGTAAATACGAAATTTATGGGTAAGGTGTTGACAATGTTAAAATATCGTTGAATATAATACGGATTTATATACCATGCATCTCTTTTGACGTGGTGAATCTTCACATATAAATGTAATCAAATCCTCATAACTATACATACATTCATCGAACCACGGAACTATAAACGGATACAGTTTCACACAGTAATACACTTACACAACATTCATACTTATATAACCATATAGAAATACATACATTCAACCATATATTCAACTATACGTCCTTACACATATGTAAGGACTAACATTCGAAAACAAAGCTAAAAAGAAAGGAAATCTCCCCCATTTCCCCTTTTTATACTTATTCATTGAACCCCTAAACTAATCGGGGATATGCTTCATCATACAAAAATCTATATCCAAAACTCAGAGCTAACCGAAAAAATTCTTAATAAAAACCAATTATATAATTTAAGGAGTTATCCCCCTCCTTTATACATAACCATTTAACTACGATAGCTAATCAGATTCGCCTTATCGGAAAGAACGTACTTCCAAAATTTAAATGAAATCTGATAATTCTGCATGAAAAACTAATTTATGTAAATTAAGAGGCGGGGGGATTAGCTTGCGTGCCATCCCCTTACACTATCGAATTAACTTTCAAAACTAATCAGGAAAGCGCCTTATCAGAATAAATTTATTCCGAAAATTAAAAGTGAATCATTTTTATAATCATATATCATTTTTTTATAATCGTATAGTTATCCCGTTACAAACGTACGTACATACACAACGGGCGGGTACATAAGTTCGTGGGCTTTGAAAGTCTGCGAACTAAAATCAGTTACCAAATTAAAATGTTAGCAAAAGTTTCGGCCAGAATCAATCTACCTCTAACCCCTTATTATATCTTTCTTCTTTCAATATGTTGTAAAACAGTTTTGGCGATTGCTTGGAAAATAGAATTTCTTAGAAAAATTTGATGATTGGCCAATGATACTTTGTGCACAACTAATAAATTCATGGCAAATAGTAAATTCGACGTCGCATTTCAGCAAAACTTCTCGGTACTTCTAGGTTATCCCGTCGACCAATTTAGCCAAATTATACAGATCGCCAAACTAATAGCCAAATTATACATGTTGACATAATTTTTATTTTAAATAACGAAAAAACAAATAATTGGAATATTAATAAAAAGTCGAAATAAAAATCGATGGCATTTTAAACACGTGTATCGCATTTAATGTCATTGAATGTGACATTCACGATCATCCATTATTGGCATTTAATCTTATAGTTTGGCGATAATTTTTTGGTCGACGAGATAACCTAGAAGTACCCTTTTCTCGACTTTGCGATTGATGTGCATAATTTTGTTTGAGATTTTACCGACGCATAGATGGTGATAAACTGAAAAAATGCTTATCGCACAATTCTTTGTGTCTTTGGCTGTTACCAAACTGAATTGGTATCGAGTCAGTATCTCTATAAATATAAATGGCTCGTTGCGATTAAAAGACACATCAATCACGCAGTCGTGGATAAGAATGAACTGTAACCTTACACAAAAGAGCAGAAATTGAGCACTCTAGTCAGACTGCTCCTTTCTCGCCAAATAAAGCATTTTGTTACGATTTGGCGCAATGGCGAGCAACAATGAGAACTCTGGATATAACCCTAGTTAAAATGATATCCACAGAGCTACACATAAAATACCGGGTACCCTGAATTTTATAATGTAACCGTTAAGTTCATTTAATAATGTTCTTTTCTTCTCAAAAGTACTTATTGGATTTTATTCCTCAACACGCATTTCTGTTTGAAAGTGTTTGAATTAAGACCCTAAACTCGTCAAGCGATAATACTAACAAACTCATGCTAAATCTTTGGCAGTATCCTTTTCATATTTCTCAGTTGCATTTTAATATTTTATGTACTTTTTTCCCCCAAAAAATAATTGAGACTGATATCTAACCAGGTATTTTGGTAATTTTTCAATTTTGGTTACCAGTTTGCTTTTATAAGATCCCTTTCGGAACGGGACTTCGAAGCTGAAAGAACCCTCAAGAAATAAACTATGAACTAAATAAAAAGGTAAAAAAAAATAGATATCTTATTTATTATGCCGAATTATATATATTATGCCGAAAATGATTGAAATATATGAAAATGAGACTTTAAAACTGACCAACACTCATGCGAGGGACTTCGCAATACTGCAATAAGCTCATAAGCAAACCTGAAAATTGCTATCTATGTATATATACCTAACTATTGTAATGCGAATGAACTCATCATATATGTGTATGATTTACTTCAAAGTTATCCTCTTCAGACCTGTGGTACACAAATGTGTACCTCCATTCTTCTCATAAAAACATCTTCGAATTTTTTGCATTTTTACTTCTATACAGCAGAACGCGTTTCGCTTTAAAACAAAACCAATAAATGCCAGCACTGATGAATATTACCTCATAAAATAAATATTTTCATCCGAGTTCCGAAAATACCCTCAAGACATTGTGGCCAAGAAAGTAAGAAATATTCATGATTATTTAACTCAAATGCTTTACAATAAAAAAATTTGAGGATTTGCTGATCATTTACTTGTTTAAAGACCTTAATTTTGTTATTGCGTAAATTTATATTACTGGTAGTTAAACTGATGTTTTAAGGGGATTAGTATTTTTATATCCATATTTGTAAACCTAAATTACCAGTCCCCTAAAGTAGTGATTTCATAAAAATGACCCCTGTCATCTGTGGTGTCATTTCGATTATGCAAAAGCATTAAATATATATTTGTAGAATTATATTATGCTCAGGTCTGAAGAGGATAAACTAGGAATGCAACTGTAGAATAAACTTAAATTACCACTAGAAATGTCTACTTCAGTTCACTGCAATAAAACTCTTCAGCGATTTTTACATCGATATTTTGTTTTCGAGGAGCGTGAACACATTCAACTTATATCCTCGCTTGTAGACTATCCATTAAATATTTGATATATGCTGCTTAAACTCACTTCTCAAAAATGTAACAGCAAGCATAGAAGTTAAGAAAACCGCGCGAGGCAGCCTCATATTAGCATAAAATTGATAGTACACACTTATCAATACGCAATACAAAAAAAAAAAAAAAAAAGACTCAAAAATTGTAATTTATCTTTTATTCTTTGAAAAGATGGAAAAAACATGAAAAGATGATTTTGGGCAACAATTTGATTACATGTACAGTAAAACCTCGTTAAAATATTTTAGGGACCGAATAAATATATTGTTGTAGAGGGGTTATTGCTATATCGAGGGCCTACATATTTTGGGCAGATAAGGATTTTTACTTTAAGATATATACTACTTAAATATTTATATTTAGAAGAAAATAATTAGCAGAGTGTTAATAGTAATAGTTAACGTAAAATAAATTTAAATAAATTCAGAAAATTAACAAAGAAATATGCACATACCTGAAAACTATTTTTATTGAAAATAATCCAATATTTTGGTGTGTTTATTCGTCTTAACAAATAAGTCAAGAAAAAAGGTATGCATTGAGTCAACTACACGAAAATTATCATTTGTCGATTAAAGGCTTGAAAAAAAAATGTCTGTAAGGACTTCACAGATTGAATAGCTTCCTGGGATGACAATACAGATTTTGATGGACCTGTATCACTATCATTATCCTCTCCTATCGCCATCCTCTTGTTTTATATCTCGTCAGTAGTTTCAAAGAGAGAATGCCTTCATCAGCATCTCCAGTGAAAGCCATAAAGGTCGTTTTCTGTTGTTCAATAGTCTTCTACACTAATTTCAGATTTTTTGCCACTTCTTTTATCAAGTTTGGATAAAGATTTTTGGATGTTCAAAACACATTCTTGATCATATGAAAGATAACATTCAAGGATATTTTCATCACAATGAGATTTTTTATCTTCATGAAAAACAGATATTTTTCCAACAATTACGATTTTTTTCTCTGTTACTTCCCATCAATTTCCAGCAATATTTTCACATGCTTTCCTCACATTTACAGTTTTAAAAAGGTCTTCTATTGTATTTTAAAAATGTATAAGTATCAACTCTGCAAACCGTTTTAAGTAATATCCCTTAATACAATTAATTATACCCATATCTCGAACCTGCAAAACTGAAGTACAGTTGGCAGGAGGAAAACATAATGTCTACATTTTGTAATTTTGGAAATGAGGCATGAGCGCAGCAATTATCAACCAACAAAACGATTTTTTTTTTCTCTTTTTCATTTCTTTCTGTAATTTTTGTAAACATTCAGAAAAAAATAGAATTTATCAAAGACATTTTATTGGCTTTATATTCCACGGAAAGACTTTTCAGGCTCTTAAAGCACCTTGGATACTATGAGTGCCTGGGCTTTTTGTACACAGAAAAACAGTAAGTTTCTGTTTCGATTTCTTCCCCCCATAACACTTTTCACTGTTGAACGCCTGTGTCCAATCCAATAGAATTTGGAAAAACAGCCCAGGTTCATCTGTGTTAGAAACTTCTTATGGAGGTTACTTTTTATTAAAAAAAAAAATCCATCTTGTTTGCCGCTATTCAAATGCGTCAGCAATCGTGGCGGACTTTTTCTCTCCGTGAAATTTCTGGAAAATTATTCCGTAAGGATCCCGAAACATGTGGGAACATTGTAATAGTAGATTTCGATAATCCGTATTTTTTAATTGCAACCTTTTTCATTCCCTCATCAATATCGCTGATAATATTCATTTTATCTCGAAAGGATAGTTGTTTTCGCTCTGCTATCTTAACCCTTTGAGGACTAACGACACGTGTACGTGCTATACTATAGTTTAATGGAGAAACAGAGGGTATACGGTGTTCCTTTTTAAAATCCAGAAGGTATACGGCGTATACCCCCTATACACTTCACTACATCCCTGGTCCCCACCATCTGAATCTGAACAATAGCCAATCTTACATTATGAAGATATGTGTAAAATCAACAGTGAGTTTTCTGTTAACAAAATAGACCAAAAAAATGACATATGATGAATGACTTTTTTCTCAGTATTTAAAAACCAAAATATCGTTATAATGGGAGAAAATAACATTGAAATTTTAAAAGAAAAATCTTATTACAGAGGTTTATTTCAAGAGGTTCAAGAGAATATCGTAATACTGACAGGAGGTAAACATTAGTTTATATGGATTTTCACCGGGACCAGAAAATATTGTAATACAGGGAGTTATTGTATCGGATATCGTTGTAGCGAGAGTTTACTGTATATGATAAAAAAGTATTGTTTAGAAATAATGCAAGATTTTTAATATGGCGTGTGACCCCATCGAAAAGACAAGACTTTTGCTCACCTGTTTTCCGCGGATGCGATGATGTTACTGATAAGACTTTGGGGAAAACTATTACAGCACTCCAGGTCCAGAAGTGATCCAAGAAGAATCTCCAAGCGTCGGACAGTAAAAGGAGACTTTTCTCTCGCAACAATGCATCAGATATAGCAACCTTGCGTCATACGAGTATCTCCCAGACATGCTCGATCGAATTGAGGTCAGGAGGGTAAGCTGACCAGTCTATAGCCTGTGTTTCAGCTTCAAGCATGTTCTCCAGAAGACGCGCTGTATGTAGTCTGGCATTAACATGTTAGAAAACGAATGAATCTCCAATGGCTGCAGCGTAAGGCATGACATGACGTCGCAATATCTCGTCCGCATACCTTTGGGCTGTCAAATTCATTCCTAATGATATGCAGGTTCGTACGTCCACCCATGCTGATTCAACATCACACCATCAAACCACCTGGTCTATATTGTGTCGTTTCACGAAGTAAAGCTAGGTTATTTAGAGTGCCCTTTTCTCTCCGTACTAAACACATCAGGTGTCACACTCCAAACTGAATCTGGATTAGTCTGTAAACAGCACTTTGTTCCAATCATGTTGTTCCCAATCCCCATGTTCAGCAGCCCATCTTTTTCGGTCCGCACGGTGGCTTGCCCTATGTATATAGAGACCTACTTGATGAAATCTATTACGGACTGTTTGGCTGGATACCCTTCATCTAAGAGAAAGTATAGCCGAGTAGCATTGTCTTTTCTGTTTCGACGAGATTTTAACAGTATATGCCGGTCATAAATTTCTGTAGTGACGTGCGGCCGACTTTTGCCCTGCTTTAAGTCTCACATTCTCTGTCTTTGAATTCATTGCACAGCCCTGCAACGACACTTCTAGTGATGGTAACAGCGTCTGCAACATTTTGTTGTGTTTATCCGGATTCAAGTCTGCCGATAATACGCCATACCATGAATTCTAGTAAATCATGTTGAGAAATTTTCAAGTCACCCTTTCTCAAAAATGAATTCGTTCCGAAATTAAGTAATTTTAAGTAATTCAGTAATTTCTTTCCGAAGCAAATTATCAAGAGTCGAATCATGTTTTCATTTTTTTAATTTTGCGTTTTGATTTGCCAATGTGCCATATTCCATAGATTAGTGTCTACAGAATATTTCACGTATTACTATATTTGGATACAGCTCCTCATCTTTTTGCCTCATTTTGGGAACAACTGATTTTGATCTTAATCTATCGACGATAATTTTCAGAATTTCAAGCTATGATTTTTTAACTAACAAAAGTTGCTTAGACATTTAGTTAACACAATTTTTAAATGAAATTTTTTTTTAGAGTTGACGCATGCGCAGTGAAAATGTATTTAGTAAATCTGCTTATTTTTCATACAATTAATATTTTAATTTCGACTACAGGGGGTTATGTATAATATTTATCATATTTTCTAAAAAGAACATTTTTACTAAGAACTTTACAAATTATAAGCAAAAAACTTGGCAAACTTTTAGACCGTTTAAAAAAAAATTTAATTTCTGTACGAGTATACATGCTATAATCATAAAAAAGAACATTTTATTACAACAAACCTCTTAATCATAATCTGCAGTTTCAACGCTTTTGCTACATTAGTTTCGACAGGGTTTATCCAAAAGATCGTTCTTTTTCAATTTGCCGGTCCCCTAAGGAATTTCGGGGAATAATCTTAGCGAAAACGACCTGTTCTAATTTGTTTACACACCTGGAGTTTCATAACAATTCCTCATCTATATATTTTTAAATATTCAACAGAGCGTCTAAAATCGCAAGTGTCAAGATTTTTTCCTCCCCTGAGACTGTACTATCTGCATATCGGGATGATTCTTTGAAGCTAATCCAGATTTTGGAATTAGAGGAAAAAAAAACTAAGAATGTCGTGGAAACCATTTTTATTTAACAACAAGAGTGATATCGCAGTTGCTTTTGGGAAACTAAAGCATTTTGGATTCTGCTTTATAAAATTTTGGGGAAAAAACTTGGCATGATCAGATGAGTCATGCCATTTAGAGGGAAGCACCAAACTGCTAGATAGGGATTTTGTCAAGCGTGATGTCGTTAGAAAGCTTTTACCACGGAGATCAAGAAAATGTGTAGAACTACCCGTCGAAATGCAATGAAAGAACTAGACTGATGTACTTATTTATTGATTTTTCCAGATCACTAGCTATGCAGGAAAGACATTGCGTAGTACTGCGTTGAGGTTGATTATAAAAAAATCTTCGACTCATGTTTTTAATTATAAATCCTACACACACAATCGTAGATATATTACTGTTAACTGCTTCAGTTAAATCTTTTTCTTTTATTCCTTTTTTTTCTTGGATCCGTTGTCCATTTTACACAAGGTGAACACTAGAAGGGAAGGATTTTATTTTTCTTCCAAGGGCACTCCTCTAGTGTTCTTGGATAGGAGTAACTTTTAAGACGGATCGATGACTAGATTTTACCAGATTTAACAGATCACTTGGAACGGCCGAAAGGAAGTAAATGCACATTGAAATTAATCACATTTTCCTCGTTATATCTGCAATTCTTCGCAGCTTATAAAAAGTGTGAAATCCTAATAGTTACAGGATGAATCCTCCTTAAAGTGCCAATCCTTTGTAATAACCATGTTCTACTTTAAGGTAATATCGTATTAACAGAGTTATGAGTATTTTATTTTATTCACAAACATGTAATTGTACATTCTTATAATGAAACGTTCATTATATTATTAATTACATAAATTGCATATTTAAGGGGAGAAAGAAGACCGAGTACCACTTTTTTTCGCGTGGTATTTAACAACGTTTATTCTGCATAAATCTTCTGATAACGCGAACATAAGCTATTTTATGCTCTAAATATCACTAGCTATTTTTTAAAAATATTAATTTCACGATTTAAGTAGAAATAAAAAAAACTCTTACAAAAAAAATAATTTTAAAAGTATTCAGCGGCTTGTAAAATAAAATTTTGTACATCATAAGAATTGGCTGAGCAAATGTGTCTCAAAAAAATTAGAAAAAGCCTAACTTAAAAAGCCTTATTCCTAAAAAATGCTATTTTCAAACGGCCATTATGACAATATTTTTCGAGCTATTGTGCATTAATAAATTATTTTAAGGTATTTTGGCATTAGCCCGTTCTACCTGATTCATCTGAGAGTGTCTTGTAACTCTTACCATTATATACAAATGAACAAGAATGGATATAATGATGTGCCTCTTAAACGTTAGCCAATATAGAGTCCAGGACTGTGAAAATGCAACTATGAAACTTTTTAAAGACTTAATAAGGATGTTAAAAAAACTAAGTTACTCTAACAAGGTACTTGAATGGCCAACAACCGTCCAGTGATGAACGAACGCTCGATTTGTAAAAGAGACGACTACTAAAAGATTTGCTATTTTTCAATTTAAGTTTCTATAAAAAAAAAAATACTATAATCAGTTTAAAATAATGGCTGAAAAATTGTAAAATGTCTAAAGTAGCATAATTCGCTGCTAAAAATGAATGTCATTTTAAAAATCAAACAAAATCAGAACTTTTAACAAATTAAAGAAAAACCTATTTGCAAGTAAAAAATATGAATTTTTTGGGGAGGGGGGGGGGGGGCTGATTATGGAGTTTAGACTTCAATGATTGTAAATATAGAATAACTTTTTTAATTTAAGAATAATAAAAATAAAATTGTTCTTTACTTTTGTTTTAGCAAGAAACGAAGTTAGAAGGTACTTAATTTCCAAAAAAAGTCATTTTAACCATTTTTAATCATAGCAAACATAGCCGAATCTTATAGCTCCAATACAAGGAATGCGAAAATTTAGTACCATATTTGGTGACTTAACTCACTTTTGGCGTAAAATAATTAAAGTCCAATAATAAAAATTTAAAGCGTAAAATATTTTAACAGGAAATTTTTATCTTTTATTTTCCTTTTTTGTGTACGGCTACAAAATGTAGCAAAAGAGGTTTCCTTGAGAGTTTTGGCTTTAATGGAGGCTTTCTTTAATGCCATTGAAAAACCTCATTCAAAAAGTTTAAACGCTTCAAAATTTACTATGTCTTGTCGAAAAAAAAAAAGCATTGTTAATGAGGGGGGAAATAAACAATCATGAATTTCAGTGTTATAATAAAAACTTTGTAAAATTATATATACACACTAGCTGATCCACCCGGCGTGGCTATAGATGTTTCAGAACAAATTATGAATATTTTAAATCTCCATTCATACTAAAAAATATTTAAAAAAATTATCTGTTGAATATTTTAAATTTTATCCGAGTGAAAACAGGTATGTTACAAAAACCATGTTTTGGAAAGAAAGAAATAGTCGTTGATTTTATTTGTTTTGAATCAGAAAAATAATACAATAATTTAATTATTTTCAAATTCCTTTCTTCAATTAGACCTACTTCATGTCAAATCTTCTGAGCACGAGCGCAACATGCGAAACACATCTGAACAAACCGTAAGAAAATATAAAAGGAGTAACTACCTTGTTGACTATTTTTTCCCCCCGATGGTGCCATGGATGGATTTTCAAGATAAATTGCAAGTCAATCGGGAAAAACAAAAATCATCAAAACAGGAAAAAATAACAAATGCGTGTGCAATTTGTTCATAGCATTCAGCCGTGAATGCAATCGCTAAATTCCATGTTTATTTCGTGCCCTCATTGGCTGACTGCTTCGTAGCCGCAGATTGATAGCGAGCTGCGAATTGCCTCGAGCCTGGCTGCTTCGTTGACGTAAGATTAGTGGAAAATTGCAATTATCTTCTTACCTAATAACTTTTAATGAAGAAAAACTGAAATTTAAAAATTGGAGTTAAGTGGACTTTCCGTGTTGGAATCCACACGACAAAAATTTCAGAGACCTGGGTTTTATAATTTCGGCGTTATCCGCGATCACGCAGACATCATTTTTATATTATGTATATAATCGTTTTTCCCCAAATTTTAAAAAAGGACACCGACTGAATATTTTGTTACGATATTAATTATAGCATGGAGATAACTCGACAATATAGTCAACATTTAAATATTTTGTTATCATCGCGGATGTTACGCGCATCGGTTTACACTCCCTTACTTGGTCAGTTCAGTCGTATTTTAAGAGGTCATTCTACACTGGTGTCCAAAATTTAAGCATAATTGGTAATTAAGTAATTATTTTTAAGTAATGAAAGAAATATGAAACTGAATGTGCTGAAACTCCAGGTGTGTAAACAAAATAGTACGCGTCATATTTTCGCGAAGAGTTTTCCCCGAAATCGAACAGGGGACCGTTAACAAATTGAAAAAGAACGAAGATCTTTTGGATAACCCTGTCAAAACTAATGTAGCAAAAGCATTCAAACTGCACATTATGATCAATTGGCTTATTGTAATGTACTGTGTTAATTTTTACAAGGATAGCATGTATACTCGTAGAGAAATTAAGGTTTTTATAAAAACAGTCCTAAATTTTTCCAAGTTTTTTGCTTATAATTTGCAGAGTTCTTATTATAAAATAATGTTCTTTTCTGAAAATATGACAAACATCATTGTACACAATACCCTGTCATCAGAATTTAAAAATTATAAAAATTGTATGAAAAATGAGTAGGTTTAGTAAATTTTTCATTGCGCATGCGTCAACGATATCAAAATGTCATTTGCATATTGTGTTAGCTAAATGTATAGAGCAACTTCTGTAAAAGTTTCAAAAACATAGCTTGAAAATTCTGAAAATGGGAGCCTATAAAATCAACTCTAAATCCGTTATTCCTAAAGAAAGCAAAAAAAAAAAAAAAAATCAGGGGTTTTACCTAAATATAGTTGTACGTGCAATATTGTGTAGGCACTAAACAATGGAATATGGATACAGCCCCTCATCTTTTTGCTTCATTTAGGGAATAAAGGATTTTGAGTTGATTCTATAGGCTCCCATTTTCAGAATTTTCAAGCTATGTTTTTGAAACTTTTACAGAAGTTGCTCTATACATTTAGCTAACACTATAAGCAAATGACATTTTGATATCGTTGACGCATGCGCAATGAAAAATTATTTACTAAACATACTGATTTTTCATATAATTATTATTTTTAAATTCTGATGACAGGGTATTGTGTACAATGATGTTTGTCATATTTTCAGAAAAGTGCATTATTTTATAATAAGAACTCTGCAAACTGCAAGCAAAAAACTTGGAAAAATTTAGGACTTTTTATAAAAACCTTAATTTCTCTACGAGTATACATGCTATCCTTGTAAAAATTAACACAGTACATTACAATAAGCCAATTAATCATAATGTGCAGTTTGAACGCTTTTGCTACATTAGTTTTGACAGGGTTATCCAAAAGATCTTCGTTCTTTTTCAATTTGTTGACAGTCCCCTGTTCGATTTCGGGGAAAACTCTTCGCGAAAATATGTGACGCGCACTATTTTGTTTACACACCTGGAGCTTCAGCACATTCCGATTCATATTTCTTTCATTACTTAAAAATAATTACTTAATTACCAATTATGCTTAACTTTTGGACACCAGTGTAAGTGAAAATGGTCCCATTTCTCTAGCCAGGAAGAGAGTGGGGGGGGGACAATGAAGAAGTTAGCATATTTTACAATCTTTTAGGAATATTATTCTACTTCAATAATTGCTATAAGTAGTTAAAATCCTCAAAATAGTAAAAAGTAATTGTTTTATCAATAAACTGTACGTGATTTTTTTCTTCTAAACCAATAACACATGTTTTACAATCCATAATGTAATGCACTGAAGTGCCTTCATTCGATTTTTTTCACTTTCTCTCCGCATATTGTGGACTTATCTTCGATGACTGAGAATTATTTCGTTTTCCCCCTCTTTCTATTTTGAATGAATCTTAATTATTTTTCTTAAAATTTAACGACCCATCGGATCAAGTGAACGATTTTTTCTTTTCTGTAACTGAAGGAACGCGTCAGGAGTTTGAGAATCCAGAGAACCGCCATGTTACTTCCAGCAAATCCAGAATCTGGCAGAACGATGACCGTATCTCGTGGACTCTACTGTGAAGAAAAGTCCTTTTATGTTTTTCTTAATTTGTGCATAACAACGCAACTTTCACATTTCATTTAGAATTTTTGGTTCAAAATCATTTTAGAAAATCTCGCATCACTGTGTCCCGTGCTAAAACGAAAAATGTGACAGTACACCCCATTTTTGAACGGGCAACAAAATGAAAAGTGTTCGGAGAGTGGAAAGAAAAATGAGTTTGCATTAATGAGGTTAAAGTTTCTTTACATTCTCTGATAGTTCACAGAAATCTATTCTTTTGTACTTAGACCGCAACTTTAACTTTGGAGACCGCAAATAAAAAATGTGCGGTTATTTAAATTAAAGAATGATGCTACGAAAATTTCTTCCATTATTAGTTGATTCCCATAAATTCTTTTGTACTGAAACAAAGGATCACTCACTTGCATTTTTAAATAAAATGCATGAAAAAAAATCATTGATTTTAGAATGCAGTTCAATGTGTTCAATGTATGTCAAAAATAGAAATCAATTTGTTATTTACCGAAAGGGATTATTTTTATATCCTTCAAATGTTGACATGATTGAATGTGTACTACGGTGAGGCCGATTCCTCTCCCCTCTCGATAAAACCTATTGCAAGACCGCACGAACAAAGAGTTAACCCTATAGTCACAGTGAATAAAGTAGTCTATTTCCAATATCGATGCTAGGGGGGGTGAACACCACTATCTCTTGACTTCTATAAATTTAATAAGATGTGTTCCTTATGAAACAGAATGTGAACAGAATGGTTGCTGCAGAGGTGGAAGAAAACTGAATACTTAGGCATTTGCAAATCAATACCGATTTCGCTGAGAGTTTAATACAAAACGAAAGCATTAAGAGGTAATTAACGACAATGATACCCATGAAATAATAAATGATAGTTCGAATTAACAGGCGATTGCATCCTTATCTGTTTTAAGGGTCTTTTAGAAATCAAGCAGAATAAAACGGTCTACCTTTATTCACTAAAATGCAGATAAAATGTGGCTTAATGAACGCTTTATATAGAAATGCTTTTAAGGGGACAGTACCTTTTTGAGAGCATCTTTTAAATTTTTTTCAATACTGTAATATACACTGGAACAGTACTTAATACTTACAATTAAAATTTAAGAGCATCTTTCAAAAAAAGCATTTTACTAAAATAAAAATCTTTAAAATCCTTGCTACTTTCATTAAATACAAATATTTTTACTTCGATTTTCCCCCCACATTCATTAGAATATGCTACATAAAACTGCATGGATTTTTAGATGCAAGGTATTTTATATTTAACGTTTTTTCTTCTGTGAAGGTCAAAAGATGAAGGAAATTCCACAAACTGTCTTACTAATTTTTAAAAATATTACTATAAACTTGACTTAAATCCACACACAAAAATATTAAAGACACCCTAAAGAACATGTAAAAAATGTGCCAAACCTATATTTAAATTAGCAAAAGCTTTAGTATTTTTCGAACAAGCAAGTTATAAAAATAGGAACAGAGAAAAATCGGCTTAAAGTTCATTTGTATGGCTCTCGATATATTAACAAAATTTACAATTTCTAGCGAATTAATTGTAAAAGTAAAAATGAGGTGTCAAAATAGTCACGAAAAGAAGCTTTTCTTAATTTGATTATTATCAACGTCTTTATCTTAAACATTTTCGCTAAGCTTAACAAGAATTGCATGCTGAGGAATAGGCGCCTCTGTATAAAGGACTGAACGTAGAATGGATGTTACTATAAAAGAATTGTTATACACTAACGATTTAATTATTGTAGAGTTGAGGAATTAAAGATATTTCAAGCTGATGAAAAAGTTTTTATACGCTTTTTGAGGATTAAAAACATTCATAAACATGCATACAATAAAATAATTCTTATTTCAAAGGATTGCTGCTAACAGCTTGTTCCGCGTATACCCTGCTGTTTGTGTCAAAGCAATTTAAATTGCCAATGTTAATCGTTATTTGCCATCTTTTAGCAAAAAGGGTTCAATACAGTATTACTAGTTATGCTATTTTGCGATACACACGTACTCTAATGTAAACTGCCTTACTGAAATTTTTTGTGCGGTAGATGATCCTACGGTAATTTTATGCCGTTTAGCAAACAGAAGATTACATTCAGCACTGCGATTGTTTGTTATAAAATCAGTCATCTCAAAAGAACGCTGACATTATTTTCGACTTCGATATCATTTTTGGGTTTTTTTTTTAACATTTAAAAATTTCACACATCCAACTTTCGCACCGCCGAAAATAAAAGATGCACCTCCGTATGTCATTTCTTAATAACTGATTTACTGGCTTTCTGACTTAAAAAAACAAGCATGACTAGATTTTAATTTGCATGCAACCCCAATACGGAAGATTAAACTTTTTGCACATAAATTTACCCTTTATTTTCCTTTAATTTCCATAGCGAAATTAACCATAACAAACATGTGAAACAGGTGTTTGACAGATAGGTAACCGATCTACGTGCTGCAAGAGTGAATCGTAAAGGTTGCTAGGGAATATTTCGCTTTGGATCTTTGGCATGCGGCTTACAAGGAATCGACAAAAATGATTGAGTATTTGTATTTAAAAGAGAAATATGTAAAACATCTATAAACGTTAAAAATTAATGAAGTTATTTGTATCAATGCTAGTTGGGAATGTTTCTTCTCGACTAGTCTTTTTAGCCCTTTACTGCACGATTTTTTCTGTTTTTATGAAAAAAATATTTTAAAAAACTATATCGTCCAATAATGTGAAGGATAGTCAAAAATTCACATTTTCAGCTAAAATTTGATTTCTTATGGCGTGTATACTATATACACATTAAGGGTTTTTAAGAAATGAACGCTGTATTTGTCTATTTTGCAATTAAATGAACTTAATTTTATTTGCTTAAAAGTGAAATCTTTATATTAATATTTTTAAGTATTCAGTAAAAATAATCTTAGTAAGATTTGTCTTAATATCTTGATGGATTTGTTTTATTTTCGAAAAACATGGACAAAATAATCGTTATTCTATTTTTTGAACTGTTCTATATAACTTACAGCGAGCCTATTGGCCAAATTGCACATAATGAAAATAGGGTTTTTGGGTATTTGCCAGATGTGAAACGCACTGCAGTGAAGGTTTAAGAAAATAATTACATCGGAGAGATTGCAAACAATTATGCAGATTTCAAGAAAAGTTCAAAGTTAAGAAATTTAGAATTAACACGTTCGCTGCCGCTTACGAGAAGATGTGATGATAGTTAATGCCGCACTGTAGAAGTGGGTTTTTCCCCAGAAGCCGACATATTTTTTATAACAAAGAATCAGTGAAAGAATTTCCTGCGCCAGCGCTTGACTTGCTGCTGGACATCACCCCACATCATGCGCTGACGCATGAGTGGCCCTTAACGTAGGCGCCATATCACGCACTTGTGCACGAGCGGCAGCGAACGTGTTAACAAATGACGAAAACGGCAGAGCAGCGTGAAAGCTGTAGGAAAATTTTAATTAATAGTTGTCGTTTGAGATCAAGCAATATGAAATTAGGCTTAGTGCCAGATCCGATCCAAAAGACATGGGCCCCTTAGTGAAACATTCATCCAAACAGGATTTCCGTCTGAAGTTGGATGCGGACATCCTTTTTTTAAATACACTATCCATAAGAAACGTGTCACATCCTTTATGGGAAATCATTCTTTTTTTAAATTAACATTTTTCTTTAGAATTAAGATTTTTTAAGCGTATATGAAACCATATTTTAAAATTTGTTAAAGATTCTATTCAAATATAAAAATTATGTTGGCTCGTTTGAGAGCCAGAAGTTTTCAGAAGCAAAGTATAAGTAAAATCCGTATTAATAAATGATAGATAATTCCTCAAATTAGAGAATTTATTTTTCTGCCTACCTATTTATTTAGAAAATTCCATCAATGTGCAGAAAAAAATCAATTTTTTCTGTTTAAACTTCAAATAAAGGTTACTTCAGATAGTAGTTCTTATTTAACTTCAAATAATTATTAATTGCTCGTCACGACAATTAAATGATGAGATGTATTGATGTAAATATAAGAAGCTATTTATAACTTATGTTTCTGGACACATTGTATTTGTTACTTCAAATTAAAAAAAAGTACTATTAAACGAGGCACGCAGTTCCATACAAAAATACACTCGTGTTTATCGCTAAAGGCAAGACTGCCACAGGCGACTATTTTTCAATTTTAACTGGCATCATTTTCTATTAACAGAAAAACTTAATACGTTGTTTGTCAACATAAGCAAGAAAAAAAAAACTTCAAAATTTATATTAGAAAAATACCGGTGAGAACAAAATTTAAAAATAGTCGCTTGTGGCAGCCCTGAAAAGGGAACGATATCCATTGAAATCACTTCGAATGAAGATATAAAAAGTTTGAACCTTTCAAAATGAAGATTGACGTTCAATGCAAACTTCGAGAAAATATTCACTGGAACCTGGTTTCTAAATTCAAACGATCAAAGAAGATACGAGATTCTTTTATTTCACTTTAGTTCCCCCACACGAAGTTTTTCCCGATGAAAATTTAGATTAGAAACTTACTAGTTATTTTGCCTATCCAGTCGAAACGTTTTATTACAAGTTAGTTTCCTGATCGTGAAAATTGTTTTCATCGATCTGAACCACGTGGCCCACCGGACCCGAAACATTGAAAAAGCCTGAACCGAAATGCTAAGTAAAAGATAATACGAAATTTAAATATGAACTGATCTTTCTTTTGGAACGAGATCGTTACGAATCCTTTACAAATTTGAAACTACACGACAATATTTTATAATTAAACTTTAAAAATGAAGTTTCACTAAAAAATCCAATCATTAACTGTTTCAACGGTCATTTATCAAAATATTCAATTTATAAAGTCATTCCTCTGGGTATTTTTTTTAAGAGCCGACTTTAGTAACCTGAAGTCCTTTGCAAGTTATTCTAGTGGTTATTCTAGTGGTATTGTGTTTAAATTTCTGGTTTTGCAATTTCAAAATTGTTATTTTCCCCCTGTATGGGATATTAGAGTTCAATATCTAAACTTTTGCGATTTTGTACGCAATTTTTGCTTGCGCTTTTTTTTTTAATTCCAAAATCCGTTCTGAAAAGGCTCTGAGAAAAAATAATTGAAAAAAATCTAGTAAGTCTGAAAATGATTACTGTTAGACATCGAAATCTATTATAATGCGCAAAAATATTTTTAAATATTAAAATAAAGTAAAGTTAAAATACTGTTTTAGCATGCAGATGTGTTTGTATTATCAGCGTTACGTTCGTGTTGTGAACGTAGGTTTCGTAAGTCAATTACTTTCAACCAGAAATTTATCTTGAATAATAAAACCTTATAAGTAAAAGTACCATGAGAAACAAATTGCATTGTTAAAAGAACTGGAGGATACAACATAACATTCTCGAATTAACTTGAAAATATTTTATTCATTGAAAAAAAATTACTTTTTTACATTTAAAACATTTCTTTAGATTATTCACTGAAACATGTACATACGTTTGTGAATGTGTTCTGTATATTTGTGCTTTCTTACAAATATGGAAAGAGACTCGGAAAAAGTTATTTGTTTGAATCTGAAGGTTTTTTTTTAATACTTGCTTTTATGCATGTGTGTGCATTTCTTTGTATGTTTATTTGTGCACTTGTTCATTTGTTTCTGATTTTATGTTTATATCAAGTTGGTTTGGGAGGGTGGAGTGTGCCTGCGAGTTGGTTTGGGAGAGGGGAAGTGTGCCTGGGGGTTGGTTTGGGAGGGGGAAGTGTGCCTGGGGGTTGGTTTGGGAGGGGGAAGTGTGCCTGGGGGTTGGTTTGGGAGGGGGAAGTGTGCCTGCGGGTTGGGTTGGGAGGGGGAAGTGTGCCTGCGGGTTGGGTTGGGAGGGGGAAGTGTGCCTGCGGGTTGGGTTGGGAGGGGGAAGTGTACCTGCGGGTTGGGTTGGAAGGGGGAAGTGTGCCTGAGGGTTTGGTTGGGAGGGAGAGAGTGCCTGAGGGTTGGGTTGGGGGGAGAGAGTGCCTGAGGGTTGGGTTGGGGGGAGAGAGTGCCTGAGGGTTGGGTTGGGGGGAGAGAGTGCCTGAGGGTTGGGTTGGGGGGAGAGAGTGCCTGAGGGTTGGGTTGGGGGGAGAGAGTGCCTGAGGGTTGGGTTGGGGGGAGAGAGTGCCTGAGGGTTGGGTTGGGGGGAGAGAGTGCCTGAGGGTTGGGTTGGGGGGAGAGAGTGCCTGAGGGGTGGGTTGGGGGGAGAGAGTGCCTGAGGGTTGGGTTGGGGGGAGAGAGTGCCTGAGGGTTGGGTTGGGGGAGAGAGTGCCTGAGGGTTGGGTTGGGGGGAGAGAGTGCCTGAGGGTTGGGTTGGGGGGAGAGAGTGCCTGAGGGTTGGGTTGGGGGGAGAGAGTGCCTGAGGGTTGGGTTGGGGGGAGAGAGTGCCTGAGGGGTGGGTTGGGGGGAGAGAGTGCCTGAGGGGTGGGTTGGGGGGAGAGAGTGCCTGAGGGGTGGGTTGGGGGGAGAGAGTGCCTGAGGGGTGGGTTGGGGGGAGAGAGTGCCTGAGGGTTGGGTTGGGGGGAGAGAGTGCCTGAGGGTTGGGTTGGGGGGAGAGAGTGCCTGAGGGTTGGGTTGGGGGGAGAGAGTGCCTGAGGGTTGGGTTGGGGGAGAGAGTGCCTGAGGGTTGGGTTGGGGGAGAGTGCTTGAAAGACAGTTCGGGGTTTATGTGCAAATTTACACGTATCTGTCTATGTTTCTCTGCATGCTTGTATACGTGTTACATTTCCATTTTTCTCTGTACACTTGTATGTGTATGTTTGTACTTGTTCACACGTTTATATGGTTCGTACTTTAGCGCCTGTAAGTTTGTTTTAAAACTTGTCCGTGTTTGTACGCTTCTGCATTTGTAAGTTCATTATACAGTTGGCAAAAAAAGTATTTGTACACTTAATTTTTTATAAATTATAATGAAATTAAACAAAAGATTTAAGCAAAAAATACTGTAATACATTAATTTAATGCATTAAAAAATTATAGAAGCAAAAACAAAATTAAACGAATCGATTTTTTATATTATAATAAACAAATATACAAAAATATAATGCAAAAAAAGTATTTGTACACTACATTAATGTAATATAATTAATGAAAATTTAGTAAAGTGATACAAATTGATATTTTGTGCGAATTCATTTAGCGTTTATGACTACTTCTAGATGATGTGACATAGATTCCACCAACTTTTTTGCAGCGGTCTGGTTAATGTTATTCCATGACACAATAAGAGCTTCTTTAAAACTTTTTTACTGATACAATTTTTTTTCTATTGGATTTTTGCATCCAATAGCATCCAGAAATTTTCTATTGGATTCAAGTCTAGAGATTTTAGGAGTTACAAGTCGTCTACGAGTATTGTATTAACCATGTGCTGGTGATCACAGCAGTATGCTTTGGTCGTTATTCTGCAGAAAGTGAAAAGCTTCCTCTACGCATAATTTCTTAGCACGGTTTAATAAATTATGCCGCGACACATCAATGTATGTTAAACCTGTCCTTCCATTGTCAATAAATTTTAAATGTCCTGCTCCATTAGAAGCTATAAACCCCAAAACCATAATATTCCCCCCACCATGCTTGATAGTTTGAAGTATACGTTTTGGATCTAGAACAGTTTTATTTTTACGCCAATTTTTTTCGAATGCTTGGTGGTAAGAAAATTCCGAATTTTCCTTCATCAGAAAAAATTACTGTTTTCCAAAAATCCAATGATTTACTTCTGTATGCGAAAGCGAATACTATGCGTTTTCGCCTATTTGTTTCGCTGATGAATGGATTTTTCCTTGAGGTTCTTCCTTTTAAATCTGCATTGAGAAGAATATTTCTTATTGTTTGAGGTATTACTCTGATGCGAGAAGATGTTGCAAGGTCTCCAGCAAATTTTTGAACCGAACGCATAGGATTTTTTAAAGCTTTTTTAACACTACTCCTTTTTTACCTCATTGTTAGTTTGCTGAGAAGTCCTGGTTTTCATTGAATTTTGATGCATCTAATTTATTCATAGTTTGTCACTATGCATCCAATAGTTGTAAATGGTAATTTAATAGCTTTTACAAATTCTTGTTGCGAGTTTCAATTTTTATTATGCTCAATAATAGGATTTCATATATCTAAAAGGTACCTCTCTAGTTTTAGGTTCTATTCTCAATTATACTTCAAGAGTAAATTAGATTAAATGTCAGACAAATATAATATGAAGTTAAAATTTATTAACAGCTTCTGTATAAGTAGTCCTTTGAACCATAAACACTATAAAACAGTACATATCAGGATGGAGAAATGTACAAATACTTTTTTTGCAAGAAATTTTTAAACTTTCCTATTAGAAAATTATTTTACATCTTTATCAAAATTTTCTATTGTGCAATTTAAAACGCACGGTAAACAGACTGTATTAAAACTATTTTTGACAAAATATCTGTTTTTATTTAGTTAAAAAACATTTTAGAATGTACAAATACTTTTTTTGCCAACTGTATGTTTGTCGTTTGTTAATACGTTTGTTTCGAATCGAAGGAGTAAAAACTGAAATTGTCCGATAAATAGAAGTTTAAAAAGATTTCACTAAAAATAAAATTGGCAAGTTTTTACAGCGTCAAAATTTTGCCAGTTTTACTCATATCTGTCCTTTATTATGTAGATTGTATCATCTATATTGAGTTTGAGACGCATGCTGTCATTGTTGTCCACATACATGAAAAAAAATATATACAACCATACTTGCAACACTATGTACAACCATATATACAACTATGCATCCAGACATGCATACGATCACACATCTAGAGTTACATACAATAATAAATAAAACCATAGTCCAGCCTTATATACCACTATTTGTACTCTAATACATGCCACCATTTACACATCCATATAGGCGTTTCATCCATACATAGAATAATTCATACAATGAGACATGCGTATAATCAGTTAACGCAAATAATGTTATGCTGGGGTTATATACAGAACAAACAAACGTATACACATAATTTCAGTGGATAATCTAAAAGAAATGTTTGAAAACGTTTAAAAAAAGGTGGATTTTTTTTTTCTATGTGTAAAATATTTTCTTGTTAATTCGAGAATGTTATGTTCTATCCATTTTTGTTTTTCAACAATGTAATTTGTTTCTCGTGGTACTTATTAGATCTTATTATTGAAGGTAAATTTCTGGTTGAAAGTAATGACTTACGAAACCTACGCTCACAACACGAACGTTACGATAATGTTACGCTGTTAATACTAACACATCTGCAAGCTAATGCAGCTCTTTTACTAGACTAATATTTAAAAATATTTTTGCACATTATAACAGAGTTCGATGCCTAACAATCATTTTCATGCTTATAAGATTTTGTTTCCAATTATATTTTTCTCAGAGGAAGACTATGCACGTGTACTATTTTAATCCTTAAAGTATAAAATCGGTGTTAAGAACGTTCGTAGAGTAAATTTTATTTAGCAGTAAATATCAACCGCTTGTCTTTTTTTACGTCATAAAACTTTTTAGGGGGTGGTGGGGAAGGGAGTCAACTACATACGCGAATTCAACTTATTTTCTAGCTTAAAGCCATTAAATATTTTGATGAATGGCGACAAACACTTTAATACCTTTGATTTTTTAATTTGACTACTTTTTAAAAATTTATTTACAGAAGTGTCGTTCAGTCAAATGTGTAAAGGATGCATAAATGCTGTTAGTGTTAAAAAAGTTGTTAATGCTATAAAGGTTATGTTATAGGTTTTATATTACAATTTAAATCTTAAAAGAATTATCAGTTCAGAGTTCAATTGAGTTTTCATTTTCCTTAAAATTCCGTTTCAAATCATTATAAATAGCGTCAAGTCCGGTCGGACACGGGTTTCCATACTTACGAATTTCTCATATTATTAATGAAGTTTTCGTATAAAAATCAAAGTCTTATTTTCCTGTGGTTTAAATGGACTAGGATTGTTGTACAACTATTGTGTGAAGTAATATTACAGAAGCATTGTGTCTTTTCCGTAGCCCGTTTTACTCAAAAATTTTCAAACTTTTTTTTTGTTTGAATTTAAAATTAAGGTCAAATGAACTTTGAATGCATAAAGCTGACACCATGAAAATTTCCATACATCAGTTTACATACTCAAGTTTTATAACCTCAGACATGACGTCCATTAAAATGGATGTTTTGCTTTCTCCTATTGCGTTAAATTTCATTGTAGCCATTTAAAACCGATTTGGTATTGTAACATACGATTCATTTTGGCAACAGTATAAGTTCACAAAATTGGCTCAATACGCGAGGCCAGTTGGAATTCGACGCTCTGCTGTAAAGTTTCGATTTTTATATTAACTTGCGTCTATTTTGAGGTTTTAATATTTTAAAATGTTCTATAATTTAAAATTATTTGTAGCTTTTAATTATTTTAAAGCGACTTGAGCATCCAATTAAACGGATGTGTTTTGCAACAAAGTTTAAAAACATAAATTTAGTTTCTTCTAAAAATCCGATTTTTTATGACTTTACTGAAAAAACTAATGGGAAAAAATCCGTGCATTTTATTTTCTTTAGATCTCAGGAGGATAACTAAACTTGGACAGAATATCAGTTAGTAAGAAAGTAAAGATAATGCCATTTAATATTTTTTCTCATGTAATTGCAAGACCTATATCGCACTATTGTCACGCAAAAAACGAGAACCATAACCTTAATACTATTGAAAAAATCTTTTCAAATTTCTAGCTTTTTTTTTTTTTTTCGTGCATAGGATGCTCGAGATCGATATTTTATATCGGGCGTTTTTAGTTTGATTTTCATAAGTTTTCTTTTTTTCACTTTGGTACCGGATGGAAAGGGAAGTAAGTAATTCCCGAAAGTGAAATACTATCTAAAAGAAATTTTAACTAAAACATGAGAGTTAATAGCACTGCAATAAATCAATAGCATATTACAGCAATTAAGTTTTGTAAAAAGACATGAGGCAATCAATGACGTTTTATATATATATATATATATATAAAATGTACCTTATCAGTTATTGTCTTAATAAAATTCGAAAGGCAAAAAAATGCATTCCACATTTCGGCAATGGATATAATAATCAACTGATGCTTTGTTTCCCTCGTCTTTTTCTTACTCTTGACTTAATTCGCTTCAACTTTCTTACTTAACATATATCTGGACAAAATTGCTAACATATTACAATTTTCTAAGATACTGTAGTTTCAGCACACTTTAAAAATTTAATCTTAAAGGTTTTTTTACTTAAAAGAAATAGGCTCCCATAAAAAAAATATATAATTGATTTGGAAGTTTTCCAACAACAGCTTCCGAAGAAAAACTATTTTGACGAATGTTTTGTTTAAACATCAGGTATTTTTATGAGTGTCATGTAGTTAAACTTATCACTAAAGAAAAAATAGTTTCATCCACCTGTCCTCGTTTGGTCTTTGTATGTTTCAACATTCGTCAGATTGGATCCATCACAAGTCGCTCAATAGAAAGAACGTTGAGGTATAAGATACTTTTGCACATTTAAAAAACCAGAACATCCTATGCGGTTTAATGATATCAGGCTTACAGGATTTAAATTTTTAAATCTTTTGCACATTTTGGTGGGTGAAAATACACCGAATGGCAATTTTGCGATTACGTTTAAGCTTCATGCCAAAAGTCCATCGCGAAATATTTCCTTAATTTTGGCAACCTTTGCGATTCAGATTCTGTCATTATGTAGTTCAATTACCTGTTTGTCAAATATCGGTTTTATTTATTTGTAATTTTTCAGTTTCATTTGGTAATTTAACTATGGAGTTTACAAGAAAATAAATACCGACTTTATATTGTTTTAATTGAAGAAGTGTTCATCTTCCGTATTGGGGTTGCATGCAAATTAAAAGACAAGTCATGCTTGAAAATTCTTTTTTTAACCCTTTAAGACCCAGCTCGCACGATCGTGCGGGTTAGACATTCATTTAAATTTTTGCTTCTGAAGCAGTCGTATGTAATATAAACCCAAATCGAACGATTGTTCTGGTTAGCTGAAAGAGTAAAGTATTTTTTTATCAACAGATTGCGGTAGTAGTCCATGTTTTACGTTCAGGCGGCATGTCTAGCTTTGTTTACAAGTACAACGGATATAGCTCATCATTTTATCTGTCGTAAAAAGGTAATTATCAATATATTTTTAATTGCTTAGATAAAAACTTTTGCTTTAATGTCTAAATAAGTGTAATATAATAAAAAATATTAATTATACACTATTTATTTTGTTCTTAGGACTCAAGATTTCGTCACCCGCACGATCGTGCAACTTGGGCGTTACGTTAGTCAGTGCTACTGTAAAGGTAAGTGTTTTTCAATGTTCATTTTGTTTTCTGTTTCAACAATTTTGATGACAGCCAAAATAAAACAAAGTATGCTGTTACATAATTAATACTATATTATTTTCTTGGGTGTTGTCATAGATACCCCCCCCCTTTTTTTTTAATTAATTTTTACTTTTTTCTTTCTAATTAATAAAATTTTCAAATACTTTTTCTAATTTTTTATGCAGTACTTTGTTAACTTTTAATAAAGCAAAATAAAATACTTTTTCAGATGTCTAAACGGAAAAGAATTTTCACTCAAGAAGAAATATTTCAATTGATAAATCAGATTTTGAATTTAGTGATCTCTCGGATGATGACGACATTACGGACAAAACATTTCAAGCAGATTTATTAGGACAGTCAAGTTCAGATGAGCTCGATGAAGAAAAAAAGACAATTTTGGATCATTCTTCTTCCTCAAAGTTTCCTGAATTCATCTCCCAAAGTTCTACCTTCAAGGCAATTTCGGAAAATACTAAAAGAATGAAAAAAGAAAAAAAGGAATACAAGCGGACTGTTAAAAAGTTCATTTCTGTACCTCATCCTGGAATTTCAGATTTCACGCAACTGCAGGTAGGTTTTTCATTTCTTAAATTGTAATAAAAAAAAAGTTATAGACTTATAGAAGAAATTAAATCTATGTAATAAATAAACGCTTTAAAAATATGACAAACATTTTTAAATTAATTAAAATATTAATTTTTTTAAGTCGATAAGTACATCTCCAATATTATTTTTTTCCTTCTTTTTTAGGCTTTAGAGACAACCATTTCCCATGCGTTGATTACATTTCAAGGACTCGCAAGTGCAGGTTTGAAAACTGCGAAAAAAGTTCAAAAACACGTTGTGAAAAATGAAATGTTTATTTGTGTATGTCAAAAACAAAAACATGTTTTAAAGATTTCCATTGTAAAAAAGTAACCAGTCCATAAAATAAAAAATAATACATCAATAATTACTATATTTGTAAAAAAAATGTTTCAATTTCTCTCTTCTATCCATTTAGAGCCAGAAAATGTATATATCTTAACATGTAATAAATAATTATTTCACAGGAAAAGCCCAACCCGCACAATCGTGCTGGTGTAGCTTTCACAGAAAAAGCCCAACCCGCACGTTCGTGCGGGTACTTTTCACGCTATAGGGGGTGAAGAAATTTTTTTTTAATTATTTTTTTAGGTGTCATTAGGGTTAGTATAGAATTAATAAATAGAAGAATTTAATATTTAATGATGAAAATGTTTCGGGGCTTAAAGGGTTATAGTCAGAAAGCTAGTAAATCAGTTAAAGAAATTTCATTCGAAATTACATTTTTTTAGACAGTGTAGAAGTTGAATGGGTGCCATTTTTAGATGTTAAGAAAATACACAAGAAATGATATCGATTGTAAGTAGTTGCAACTGTCAGTGCGACTTCAGCGTTATTTATTGAGATAACTGTTTTAGAATATAGACAACCGTAGACTTAAATGTAATGTTTTATTTTTACTAAACGGCATAAAAAAAATTACCGTACGAGTATCTACCGTACATAAAATTTCAGTAAAGAAGTGTGCTTTCGAGTACATGTGTATCGCAAAATAGATTAACAAGTAACACTGTTGAACCAGTCTTGATCAAAGAAATAGCGATTAAAATTACATAGCGTGAGAATTCAATTGCAATGACACAAACAGCAGTGGATAAACTGAACAAGCAGTTCGCAATCCTTTGAGATAAGAATTGCATTACTGTATGTATGTTTATGAATAAATCTCTAATCTTTAAAATGCGTACAAAAATTCATAAGCATGAAATATATTAATTCCACAACTCCCAAATAAATGTTAATTAAATCATTAAGAAACAGTATAATATTAATTATTTTATAGTAACATACATTCTACGTTAACGGCCTTTGTACAGAGGCTTTTCCTCAGCGTGCAATTTGACCGATTAAGTTGAGCGAAAATACTTAAAAATTTGAGTGTATCCAAACACTATTTTAAGTAGACAGTACCTTTAAATTGGCCAAAAATATTTTCGTTATTTTATATTAACTGAAAGCTTTTTAATTGTGAATATTTTGACAACTCATTTTTGCCTCTACAATTATATCACGACATATTGTAAGTTTTGCTAATAAATCTAGGACAATGACCCATACAAATGGAAATTTTAAATTTATTTCTGTCCCTGTCCATTTTTTTCTTACTTACTCGTTCGATAAATAAGTCTTTTTGATTATCAGATACAAGTTTGACCTTTTTTTTAAAACTTGTTCTCTCATGGTGCATTTAAAATTTTTCTGCATGGATTTCTAAAGCTCGGTTTTTTTTTAAATATTTAAATTGAGATTTGCTTTAATTTCCTTGGCTTTATGAATAAATAGAAAAATAAAATCAAATGCAATATATATATCTACAAATCCATGCATAAGTTTATGTAGCATATTCTAATTAATGTAAAAAAAAAATCGAAGGAAAAATATTCATATTTAATAAAAGTAGGAATTTATTTTTTTTTTATTTTTAAAATTAGTAAATACTATTTTACAAAATTTTTAAAATTTTAATTTTTAGTATTAAGTATTATGCTACCACATATATTGAAGTGTTGTTCAAAATTTAAGAGATGTTTTTAAAAAGGTACTGTATCCAAAGTAATTTATATAGAAAAGTGCATTTATATAGAAAGCGTTCATTCAGCCAGAGTTTCTGCATTTCAGTAAATAAAGGTAGCCAGTTAGATTCAGCTAGATTTCAAAACTATCCTTAAACGTATAGGATGGGGACAGATAGGACCGGACAGGAACCCCCCCCAATCATTTGAACTATCATTTATTATTTAATGGATATTACTATAATTAATTTCCTACAGCCTACCTCCTACCACTTTCATTTCGTATTCAAAAACTCTCAGCCAAGGCATGATTGATTGCATGTAAATGCCTAAATTTTTAAACTACTTTGACGTCTGCATCAACTGTTGTTCAGACAGTCACAACAGACATTCTGTTCCATAAGAAACTTTAAAAATTTATAGATGTCAAGCGATGGGGGTATTCTTCCTCATCGATGTTGGCAATGGACTACTTGCTTCTCTAACTATACAGTTAACTCTCATTCGTGCGGTCTTCCAGTACGTCTTTTTTTGAGAGAGTGGGGAGGCTTTACTGAAGTCCGCATTCAATGATATAAACATTTGAAGAGTCAAAATAATCCCTTTCGTTAAATAATAAATTTAAGTCAATTTTGACATACATTATAACACATTAGCAATTTTATTCTAAAATACAGGGACTTTTCAGTCATTTTAGTTAAATATTCAATTGAGTGATCCTTTGTTTTAGTACCAACTATGAAATAAATAATTTTCGTAGCCTTATTTAAGTAAACGCTCGTTTTAATTTCCGCTCTCCGGTCGCTTTCATTTTTGTTACCCATTCAAAAATGGGAAGTGCTTTGTCGCATTTTTAGTCCTATCGGGACACAGGTGCGAGTCATTGTTTCAATTGTTTACACACATTGTTCACATTGTTTCAATTTAACAATTTTAAAGAGACATGAAATGGCGGTTCACATATCTAAAGTAAAATTTTAAGAACAAAAATCATAATTGCTTACGTCATTATTCCTTTTCCGTGGCTTGGCTGTCAGATCCATAATGGAAACGTCCTTTTCGACTTCTCTTATTTCTTTAATATATCAGAGCCTGTCCTTTGCCTTTTCCTTGGGTAAGAATCACCTCGAAAACCAATTCTCGCTGGTAAAACGGATAAATGCCTACAACTTGGAAAAAAATTCAGGAGAAAAAAAACAGAAGGGCTACTTCAAAATGAGTAATTTTTAAAGACAAATTTTTTAACACTTAGTCATTTTCCTGAGAATTGCCAGACGAGCGCTTTAGGAAATACATAAAAAAATTTCAGAGTTAAATTTTAATTGTACCAACTGTAGCCACTGAAGAGTGATGGTTAAAGGACGCTTAAAAAGAGTAGCTCCAGTATTTTCAGTTAAGCTATTACTAGTATTCACGTATGTGAAGACAAACTACGTTCTGCCACTACCGAATTGCAGGAACTACTACTGATATGCCGGAGTTGAAACAGTATTGAAGAGGTTCAGGACTCCGGCTAATTGCTACTAGGACAATTACAGAGGCTTGTACAGCATCTGCCTTGGTTTGCCTATAATCTGGGACAGATCTTGCTCATATAAGTGTTTCAGACTTCAGGTTGGAGGTGAGCCCTATAACTAAAATGTGCATCTATTGATCCTTTGTAAGAAACTAGGTTTCTGTATCTTCCATTGGATGCACACCGATTTAAATAGTCTAAATTTACGGGGTCAGGTACCTTTCGAACTAACAAAATACGTGAAAAAGTGACCTCTGTAAGAACTGCAGTCACTCTATATCTAATTGATTTTTAACTATAAAATTGAAAACACATTAAGGCTTTGTTTTATTAGTTAAAGTTGTTAAAAAATTATGCACGCATGCAATGTTTTTTTAATTATTTTTAAATATAATACAATTTTCACGGAAGAATAAATCTTGCATGCCTTGCGCGCACGATTTTTCAAATTTGAATAGCTAAAACAAAACCAAGATTTTTTTTCTGAGTAAAGATATAATGGGTTTACAAAATGACCTACGATGAAAAAAATAAAACTTAGTTCCCGAGAAAAAAATTATTTTTTAAAGAAATTCGAAATAGATTTTTTTTACAAAAAAGTAGTCGTTAATTCTAAACTTCTAATTTGAGGAACATAATAGTAGGTAATTTTGTGCCTTACCTACAAAACGTACGGTAAGTTGTACGGTGTGCGTACGTTTAATATATTCAGCGAAAATTTTGTTAAATTCTACGCAACCGTTTTGGAGAAATCGTGCGCGCAATGATCAAAATCGCTGTTTTGAGAAAATTGACGTCAAAGTTTAAATTTGCCATTGGTCGTATAGGAAAAACGCAAAGTGTTTTAGACATAACTTTTTCTAATGCGCATTTTTTGAATGCGGTTTGTTTTTAAGTGTTTCTAAAGAATCACATTCATTTATAAGCTACTTTTAAAAAATCGATTTTTGGATTCTTCAAAAAGGACACGATCCCTTAAACTTTTAGTTACTTATAACTGTCGGTTACAGATGGATCAAAATATCGAAAACGTCATTAGATTCCAAATCGCTTCGATAATCAAATCTGCCCATTTTGCGAGTTTCGTTCAAAAATGGGTCAGAAAGTAAAATTTTCATGTTGAGAATTATTTTAAATGGCTTTTTTCGTTAAACAGAAGAAGCGGTCTTTGTCAAGCTTTTGGCGCTGTTTCCAGAAATTGTTTCTTACATATACGTACTATTTGAAATTCCGAAAAAGTGACCAGTTAGAAAACTATTCGGCGATTTATTTTGGAAGCATTTGACACGAAATAGAAGGAATAGGAAATTTCGTCAAGTTATCGGCCCTATCTTTATAGGGGGGAGGTAAAATTTTAGAAACAGAATTCGAAAGAGAAAAATCCACGAAAAGAACACTATTTGAAAATTATTGTTGACAAAAAAATATTGAAGCTAGTTAAATTTATATCGAAACATACTAAAGTTTTTTAAACGTATTCAAGATAATGAGGGTTTATGGCTGGAGTTGAAAACCGATCGAATTTTTGATATTTTTCACTTGCATGTATTTAGTATGCACACTCAGATTTGTGTTTGTTTAAACGTTGTTTTTCTTTCTTAATGTAGGCAAGAAGTACAATGCTCCCCCTTTTTAAATATCTCTCCTCATTTTATACACTCTTTAGTAAAGCGATATGCGAGAGTTTAAAATAATTTGTACTGAAACTGGTAAATGTAACAGCAATTTATCGAATATCATCACTTTGGAACTATTCACGTATTGAATAGGAATTAGCATTACCAAGAACTACTGAAGCATACTTTCCTGGTCGGTTTATCAAATAGGCTAAGTATATGTTTTTGGAGTTTCGCGATTTTTAATAAGGAATCTAATCAGCTGTTTTTCCCCCAAGTAGCGTTTTATTTTTATCAAATATTTAACTAACATAGCCTAAGACTAACTTCTTGCATTAAATGACGTATACTTTAAATCAAATGATTAAAATAACTACTAAAGCATTTCACTAAATTAAAAAAAAAATTGCATTCAATTTCGAATAAACCCCATAAAATTTGCAATTCATAAATGATCATGAATTCTTAACCTATTCTGCCGTCCTACGTGTTGTTAAAACAATTTTCTTTCCAAATAAAATTCAGTTTTGAAATTTGGGGAAGAAATAACCCAAACATTCATTTCCTGAAGGCCTTTAATAATTCTTTAAGCAGGTGTTTTGAAACTTCAATTATTTGGCCGAATCTTAACTTTTAAAATTGCACTTAGCCTATTATGTTTTGCCACACGAAAAGGCTATACGTTTGTTTTAACTAGTAGTATTCAGAGCATTTTCTGAATGCAACATACTTGTTTTAATGCTCATGATGAATGTATTCTAAAAATGTTTGAACAAGCTTTCGTGTATCCCCATATTTCATTACACTATTATTTAAACACTGGAGTTCATTTAAAATTAAAAGTGAAGTATTAGAAAAGATGGAATTTCTGTGCGAACCCTCCAAAGAAAAGGTTTATTGGAACGAAGTAATGATTTTAAAATTTCTGTTTAAATGACAATGGCGTCAACAAAATCACACGTGTATAGAATTTAATGCATAGAATAAATAAAGAGATCTATTTATTACTTATTTTTAAAGAACTAATGAATAATTTTGTGCGGAAAAAATAGGCATTATTCGAAACGGAGATCGTAGTGACTTTTTTTTTTGTAAGGTATTCTGGTTCGTTTAAAAGTTTCTATTTAAAAGGAACACTGCTATTGGGAAAACATTCACATGATATCGCGTTATTTCAGCAATGATTAGGCTTCATCTAAATGTACATGATTTAAGATTATTTCTCTATATTATATTAACGTTTACAAACTAATTTATTCCTATTGCAATTTAATACATGTAAAAACTTTGAGTGACTAATCACATTATGGGAAAACTATAGAAGTTAGAAATTTTAACTTGTGGGGTATGGCGTTCGTATCCTCTAGTACGAATCAGCAGTCCGTTTTTTCAGAGAAGGAATCTCAAAATTTAAAGTTATAGCAGCCATATTTGAGAACGAACGTGATTATGCACCATAGAAAATCTAAAAACGTATGTTTAACATCATATTTTATCGATTTTCTATATCCAGCCTCCCAAACTTGATAAGGATACAAAACATTTTTCTATGTATGGGCTTGTAGCCAATTTATGTGTCTTAGTTATTTGGATCAAAATTTGTGCTAAATTTATCATTTTATGCATAAAAACCAGTTAACTGGGGGCAAAATATTAACACTTCACATAAAATTAAACGTAAATTTTAGAAATAGTTTAAAAAAAAGAAATCTTAAGAAAATAACACTGAAAAAAGAAGTTAAAAATAATTTTCTGAGAAAATATTTGAAATAAGAATGAATCACACGCCTATAGACTTATTACCGAGGGGAATTCGGAAGTTGAGTAGCTATCAGTCGTAATGTTTTAAACTTTGTTATAATTTATTATAGAAACGGTATTGTGTGACGAGAATCTTGTCTATCACCCACTTATGGACCCGATTTTGGAATAGGCACAAAACATAACTGATACCAATCACAATATACAGTTAAGTGAAATTTTTACATGTATGAGAACAGTTTTAACCTCCTCAGTCCTGATGTCGCCTGAAGAATACACAAAAAAAACATTAAATTTAAATGTTTCTTGATATGTTAAAATTACTTCAACATTTTTAATTAATGCGTGCATATCATAAGCATTGATATATGCTAATAAATGGTTGGCGATGCTTTATAGGGATTTTAATAGGTTTCTGTAGCACCTTGGAATATTTGTCTCAGAACTGAGGAGGTTAGTTTACTATCTCGAGTTACCTCGGACAAATGAAAAATGTTTAGTCCGTGTAATAGTCTTTGAAACAAGGAACAACATAATGCGATACCTGACATTCACTTCACCGGTAGCTGGTCTTTTCTTACTGCTTACCTCTGGAATCTCATTGAAACTTCTATCTCACCATCTCGTTGAATTTGATTTTTTGTAAGATACAGGATAACACCTGAAAAATCCTTGAGGTTAGCCTGAGGGGTAAAGGAGCAATGCTGAGTTTTTCTGACGTGTTCTAAATTGTATGGTAAATCAAGCGGTTCAAAATCACCCAAACAAAAAGAATTCCACAAAGTCAAATCCAATAAATAGAAGAAAATCGTATATTTTCTTCCTCTTTCTTCGTGTAGAATAAGTAGCTAAATGCTTGTCGACTTTACAAACACTACGCATTTTTTCATTACAGTCAATTTCACATTTAGCCCAGACATTGTCTCGCCTTTTGTTCATGTATTTGAATTTTATATTTTGTGAAAATTAGACTTATCTTTCCATTTCATTACAGTTATTTTCTCTTCTCCATTAGTCAATTTTTGGTTTCCTATTAATTTCTTTAGATCTGGATGCAGTTTTTTCTATTCAAATCGTAGTTTTCCCACACACGCCAGTCTTCCTTTAGATCAACGTTTCAGCCGAATCTGGCGAGTTGTAAAAATTGTTCATTGCAAGACATTATTACTTTGTTCAGAAGTGGGTTTTTTATGAGTCATGACAACTCGGGCAAACATAGGAAGATCATAGAATGAATTATCGGAATCAGGTCCCTTTCCACTGTATATTATGCCAATCTAGACGTATCTACACATTGATTCGCTCGGCAAGTAACTCTTTATTCCAAAAAGCGCTTTCTTCAAAAAAGTCAAAGACTCCGATAGCCGGTCAAAGACTTCTAAAATAAACTTTCGTTTATTGTTGTATCTTTCAAGTATTATTAGATTCTAAAAACCAACTAAATGTTCCTGAATTGACCATATCTTCTACACTTTAGGACAGGCATGTGTACTTCCATCCTAAGTGTCACTGTTGTTAGAGAGTGTCTCACGAAATCGTCAATATGACGTTTTTGCGAAAAATAACGCTTTCAGCAACTGATTTTTAATCAAATCCGATTTCTTTATTACATCTTGGTGAACATTTATTCATAAAAAAACTCTTGCATTGCTATTTTTGCTTTTAGCAAACTTCATATCTTTACTACATTTTTTCCTTTCTGCCCAAATCTGTCACTTTACATTGCATACTATATACTATTTGATTTTTTTTGTTCTGTCATCACCTGATAGATGACACCATTGCAATCTCCATCGTTTAATCATTTAAAATTTTGCTTATCCTGTTAGAGGCTGCCATGGTATATTTTCTTGCTTGCAATTGGTTAAAATGATATTTGATTGGAAACAACTAACTTTTTAATTCAAACCTGTTTAGCTCCGTTCATTATAAGCATTATAAGAACGCTATCCTCATAATGTTAATAGATAGAAACTCTTGTTATTTTAGAGTTTGTTTGGTTTTTTTTTTTTTAGACTTTACAATATTTTATACACCATTTAGAAAGTTTGTTATTTTTATTTTCACGTTCATATTGAACTCTTATTTCATTTTGAGATATAGAACACCACGGTTCTGAATGCTGTCTACGAGCACGTTATGTTGCATATCGATTCATTTCGGTTGTAATAACATAAAATCCATCATAAGAAAAATCTAAAAATTACCGATATTGTCAATTTTGAAATTCATATCTGGTTTTACAGTCAAATTGAAATTAGAAGGTGCAGATGGCAATTTTTTTTTAATTTAAAACCACTGAAGAGCTGCCGCTCAATAGTATGACTAACTGCCTTCTTCCATAAGGGCCTACTTACAAAAGAACCCCATCCCCTCTATTCAAAGTCCACCTCTTCATAAAGAATATTGGAAAAATATGCATCGCTCTTATGTGCCGCCAGCATTTTCTTTACTCTTTTTCAACGTTACTTGTATTATCCAAAATTCTTATTAGATAAATAAACTGGTGTTCTGCAGTTTTTATTTTGAAGAAAATAGTGGATTACGCAAATAGCGAGTGTTCAGTTCCAATGTTTTTGTCCAATCTATGGCAGCCTCTATTAAAGAATTTGAGATAGCCTAATCACTTCTTTCATTTATGAAACACTTTTTACAGTTGACTCATTTTGAGGCAGTTTCCCGAGACATTTTGATAAATACCTTATGATTGTAGATTTGCTAAACAGTGTTCTTTTTGCATGTTGAACATTTTTACACAGCTCATAAAAGATAAATTTTGTGTCATTTTCATAACGTTGGAACTTATTTCCTATTTTAATTCAACTTATTTTTGAAGCTCCAGGCTAGCAGTTTTCCGAAACTAGAACGGGGTAGTTAGAAATTAACACCAGAAGTCCTTGGAGGGCGAAGCCCTTTCACCGTTCATCTGCCACCTAAAAAGAAAAAAATTAAATGTACTTTATGTAAATTTCCCAACCCCTCATGTAAAAAAAGCATTATAAGAAAAAGACGGCATTTTGACGGAGTCATTGACAAACAGCGTCTGTTAAGACCTGAAATCCTGTAATGTGGATTCTTTCAAACTAAAATTTTACAGACACACGAATAATAGTTTATTATAAAAAAATCAAACTTTTATTGAAGACTATCCATAAAAACTAAGTCTATACTTAGTAATACATAATCTGAAAAAACACGAAATTGAAAGGTTCTATTTAAGAAAATATGGAATATCTTATGAAGACTTATGCCATTTTTGGTAAAACGCAAACTTTCTGAAAATACTATAAAGGGTGAGTTTTAAAATCTAATTCTGGAAGGGACAACCAGCGAAAGATAAACTAGTTAAATACCATTTCCTAGTATGTTTTTAATAGAACATAGGAGCCTACATACATTTAAAAATCTATTCTTGCTTCATATAACCCTTAAGTCCTAACCCTTAATTCCTGTGAACGGTCTCCCAAGACCGCTACTATATTCAGTTTTCACAGTTTAACTTGTGATTTTCAATTGAATTATTAATTTTAGTTCAACTTTGATTAGCTTGAAAACTTAATACTATCGCTAGATTTTTCTGAATAAAATAATTAGAATTACAATAGACATTTATATTTTAGTACAGAAACAGTATAATAAAAAGAGTCTACTCTTATTAATATTCGATGGTCAAGCGGTCTCTAAGAACACTTACAGTATTTATGCAAAAATGTGAATCACAGTAGGTAAAAGAAAACTTGTTTGTTGTCGTAGAAACTCCTGCTTTTCTTTTTTTCTTCGCAGTTTAACGTGTAATTTTCAGTTTAAATATAGAGACTAATGAAATTTACCAATGGTTTTGTATAATTTGTTTTACTGGAAATGGGACAAAAGTACGCACTGCGTATCATTGCCCCACAATTGCGTACTTTTAGCCCAACCAATGGGGTAAAGATACTCAAAGAAATGTTTAAAAATCACGATTTCTCATGAAATCATAATTTTACAGAATATAGGTTGTTTTTGGGACGTGCCTAAGGTTATAATGTAACATTTTAATCATTCGTCACATAAGTTTAGACCAATGTGTTCGTTAAAAATAAAAAATTATTGGAAGTGCGTATTTTTACCCCACCTACTCTATAGGATCATTCTGATGAGGCGATTTCGTGACTGTTATTAGGTGTTCATTGAATAAGTATAAACAGGGGGAACGGGGTTCTAATGCCCCTCCCCTTAATTTATATAAATGGGTTTTTCAAGCGGAATTGTCAGATTTCGTTCAAATCTCTGAATAGTTTTGGAAGTTCAATGGTTAAGTATAAAAGAGGGGAATAACTCCTTAAATTATATAAATGCTAAACAAAATACTGCAGATTACAACGGGGATGGGGAGCGAAAAGACGAAACCGTTTAAAGGCGATTATAATACATTGAAATTGCTCAAAATATATAGATTTCCTTTTTTAATAAATATTAACTGAAAGCTTCTTTTTAATTGTGAATATTTTGAAACCTCATTTTTTACTTATAGAATAATATCGCGAGACATTAAATTTTGTTAATAGATCTAGCGGAATCGCCCATACAAATGGAAACTTTAAACTGATTTTTCTCTACACATTTTATAACTTGCTTGTGCGATAAACACTAAAGTTTTTTTTTTTGCGATTTTAGATAGGTTTGAATTTTTATTTACCTGTTCTCCGAGGGGTATTTAATATTTTTATGTAAGGATTTAACAAGTTTCTATAGCTATTTTCTTTAAATATTTAAATTGAATTTAGTTTAAATTTTTTTAATTAGGTTCGAGTTTAATTTAGTTTTTTTTTTGATATACATGAGGAAAAAATCAAATTTAAAATACTATAAATCTGTAGAGCATTCTATTGAATTCGAGAAAAAATCGAAGTCGAAACATTAATATTTATAAAAGTAGGGCTTTTTAACCCTTTTTTTTATTAAACTTGAGTAAAATAGGCTTTTTTAAGTATCAAGTATTGTACCATTATTTTTCATTAAGAATTATCCGATTTGCTCTGAATTTTGGATATTTTTTTTATATGATAAAGCATGTCCTTGATAGTTTAGGAGGTTCAATGATTAAACTGAAAGGGGAGAGCTGTTTCCCCTTAATTTTTCTTTCGAACGGAATTAACCCTTGAAAATAAGGCTGTAATGTACAATTAGTATGCGTAGCCTGTGAGCTCAATGCCATCAGTTTAACTGGGCAATGTTCTTTTTATTTTAATAATATCGTAATGTGTCGTGGTACAATACTTGATACTTAAAAAAGCCTATTTTACTCAAGTTTAATAAAAAAAGGGTTAAAAAGCCCTACTTTTATAAATATTAATGTTTCGACTTCGATTTTTTCTCGAATTCAATAGAATGCTCTACAGATTTATAGTATTTTAAATTTATTGATTTTTTCCTCATGTATATCAAAAAATAAAACTAAATTAAACTCGAACCTAATTAAAAAAATTTAAACTAAATTCAATTTAAATATTTAAAGAAAATAGCTATAGAAACTTGTTAAATCCTTACATAAAAATATTAAATACCCCTCGGAGAACAGGTAAATAAAAATTCAAACCTATCTAAAATCGCAAAAAAAAAACTTTAGTGTTTATCGCACAAGCAAGTTATAAAATGTGTAGAGAAAAATCAGTTTAAAGTTTCCATTTGTATGGGCGATTCCGCTAGATCTATTAACAAAATTTACAATGTCTCGCGATATTATTCTATAAGTAAAAAATGAGGTTTCAAAATATTCACAATTAAAAAGAAGCTTTCAGTTAATATTTATTAAAAAAGGAAATCTATATATTTTGAGCAATTTCAATGTATTATAATCGCCTTTAAACGGTTTCGTCTTTTCGCTCCCCATCCCCGTTGTAATCTGCAGTATTTTGTTTAACCGGTTTCGTACGAGATGAAACAAATGCGATGGAGGTAAACGACATGGAATTAGAAGATACAGCAATTCTCCACTGAATTTTTTTATTTTGAAAAATATGAGATTGTCAGCTAAATATTTTAAAAATTAACGTTATTGTTAATTCAAAATTGTTAATATTAAATAACAAATGTACCTCCTTTTTTGACATGGAATGTACTTTCTTCAGAATATTTAAGCACACTATTACATTTGAAAAACAATTATTTGGGGCGTGTTCAGCGCAACTTACCAAAGTAACCAATGTTACCGACCGATTTTAGGGCAGTACGAAAGCGAATTGTGGCACCAATGAAAACTGTCCTGTTGAATTGTAGCAGACGTCACACTTCGCCTTTATTTTCATTTCGTACTTGTCTACACAATCGGTAAGTGACCGGTAAGTTGTGCTGAACACGCCCTTAGTTATTGCAAAAGTGTCGCTTCCTATTAAATCAGCGTGTGCGTATTTTTGCCCCGTGCATATCTATCATCCCTACCCACTCTAAAACGAGTTCCACTTACCTCGGTGCTGGAAACAAATATAAGACAATGTTACTGTTGAATACATGTTATTAAAATATTTTTAAAATGTGCTTTCTGATAACAATTTATTTCATATTACTGATATTTTATTAAAATCTTTTCATTTAAAAAGAAGAAAAATTAAAGTATCAACACATCTTTATACCATTGCAAACGCATAAAGACAAAATGAGGGGAATACAAGATTAAAAATATTCTCCGACAATAATAACGATATTAGTAAGAAATAGTGAGGGGTTAGAGGAATGGTAACATGGCATCGTAAGGAAGAAGAGCAATTTCTAAAAAAATTATAACGTTATGTATGTAGAACCCCTAAAGTTTAATAAAACGCCCTTATGTTCCATCCAAAGAATAGGCAACAGCTATAGATACAGATTGGCTTTTCTAAATTCAGATTAATTTGTATATTTTAAACAAAACTTAGATAAACTTCAAAATAAATTATTTTTCTTCATTAAATGTTTATTCATAAATGTTTATTCATAATCACTATTATGCATTTTACACTGAATATACAAATATAAAAAATCGTAAGCGTCATAAATCAAATAGTTATCCAATAGGATGAGGGGGGGGGGGAGATTATAGGATTCCAACCCCTTCCCACAATAGTCTAAATATTTTTCTTCATTTTGTTCGAGATAAATTTTTAACTTGTGTTATACAATGTTATACTACCCATTCTGGTTGCTCTCCTATCAGCACATAGTTACACCACATTATAGGGGAGACAGAGGAGGAATGAGGCTTCACAAAAAAAAACTGGCATTAAAAACAAAAAAAATTTATAGTAAACAAACTTTCTGATGTCCTTGAACAATATAGAAACATAAGCAGAAACAATTTTATAACTAAAGAAACTTTGAAAATGTCCCCCCCCCCCCAACACACACACAGTGAGGTATGGGACAGCTATAAAGCAAAGTGTTGTTAGGCACAAATAGTCTAGTGTTGGACTATTTGTAGATTGACAATGTATACCAAAATGTCGAATTCCAGTGGAAGAAAAATTCAGGATTGTCAGTCGTAGATGACCCCCCCCCCCAAAAAAAAAAAAACACATTTTGAAGCAAATGAATACATTATCAGTTTTATAATTAATATATTATTTCTTTATTAGCTAAAAATATTTGGTTAACAGTTCGGTTTAGCAATTAACATTCATCTAAATAAAAAAGTGGACGTCCCATTCCTCCCCACTACCTTCTTTCATATAAACCTTTTACGGATGTGACAAAATCTAACATAACTTGTATGAAGCGGACAAAAGATTGATAAATTCGTAGAATGGCGTTTTTGTACTAAACTTCTGTACTAATTTGTGTTTTGCACTGTGTTCTATGGTGTTTTGTTCCAAACAAAACAAAATTTCGGTAGTTTTTGTGGTTGAACTGAAAATTACAAGTTAAACTATAAAAATTGAAAAACAGTGGTCTCAAACCGGTAAAGTCAGTTAAACTTTTTTTCTTTTATAAATAACAATGCTGCTTTTACGATTAGTTTAAATCATTGATAATATGCAATACAATGTACCGTAAATAGGTAATGTATGAAATACACGTATAAACAAGCAATGTACTCAAAGCATAAAAAAATATGAACCAAATTTACTTTTGATTCTTGAAATCTTTTTTGTACATGCAATTGAAAACTTCTGAAGAACAACTTCTTTTCAAAAGTCGATCAGCTATCATTGCTTCATTTAACGTCCGAGTGATAAAATGTTTACAATGGTCCATAAACAGAAAAACCTACTGCCTCAAACCTCGTAACTCTTCTACACAATGACAGATGGCTGATGATGTTACAGATCGTTTTCCAAAATAGCTGAAAATGAAGCTAAAAAGGCGGATTTTTTCACCTTTCTGTATGAGAAATTTGCAATTTAGTTTTCTGTCTCATCACGGATCAGCCATTCTTGTTAATACCATACTCCACATAGACACCACAACATATACAAAGTAAGAGGGAGACTGACGGGGTTACAGCCCACCACTCCCTTCGAAAATGACAAGGAAACATACCTTTATATCCCTTCTATTCGGGAGAAATTCAATTTCTTTTCTTCTATCATTCAACGCCTAGCCACGCATTCTTATTCATTCTCATATTAGAGCACAGTTACCCAAAGAGGTGGAAGGGGGCTAATGGAGTTGCAGCTCCTCTCCTGAAATATAACAAAATTAAATGAAAATGTGCCGACTTGTTTCTTTGAGGTAAATTTGTAATTTAATGTTATACAATGCTATTCTCGTCAGTCCCATATTAGTCCACATTGACAGACACTACAGCATACTTTAAGAAGGGAAAAGACTGGTACAGCCCCCTCCCTTCCAAAATTGTCGAAAATACATGAAATCGTGCTGATTGTTTAAAATTTCTGTTCGAGAGATATTTAAGCTCCCCCCCCACACACACACCCATCATTCAACTTACTGTTCAGACTTCACTTTTTAGTCCCATATTACTCCACAGTGGTACCACAATATAATTAAAGAAGCTGCAACGGGGCTAAGAGGGCTTCAATTTCCTCCCGAAATAGTTGAAAATGACATCAAATAATTTTATTCTATTTGAGATAAGTTTGTAATTTAGTTTATCATACAGATGATTAATCATTTCTATATTAAATCAAATTGATTCCAAAAAAGGGGAAGGGAATAGATTGTTTCAACGCCCTCCCTACCAAAAATAATCAAAATAAAATAATCTAAATAAAATTCTTGAGATAAATTTATATTTTTTTCCTTCTCATACAACCATTTTCTTTAGTCTTATATTAATGCCATGTATAACAGTACCTAAAAAAGGCAATGAGGACGAGAGTTATGAGGTTAAAACCTCAGATTCCCTCTCAAGACATCGCAGTAAAATTACATGATATTGCTTCTTTTCATGTTAACATGTTATATCGTCTGTTTTAACATCAATACTTTATTTGTTGCAAACTAAAGTATGAACCAAAATATATCTCCCTATTTTCCTACAAATATTTTTATGTGATGAGACACGTACCTAGATTTTGTACAGTAATAATGTTATGAAAAAATACCACAAACAAGTAATAAATATTTTCAATTGCTTCTTTAACACATTATGTCACTTTCTGAAATCTGAATTCGGTGCATTAAAAGTTTGTTTCTGTAAAATATTTCCGTACTGAGATTTTAAAAATCATGGGAAATATTTTGTTCTGCAATTTAATTTTTTTGTAGTTTACAAAAACGTTACAATTTTCATGCAGAAAAAAAATTAAAATATGTTGCTTTTATAATTAAATATATTTAATATATTAGATAGGAAAAAGCATATTAAAAAATATTACATCATTAATCACTAACAGTTTTCATGCGTCATTAGAATATGTAAAAAATAACTAATTAAAATAATACATGACAGTTTTTACAATTCCTAACATCTAGAATTTACAAGTATAAAAAAATACTTCAGTTTTTTTTTCTGTTGGTGGAGGGGGGGGGGACTCCATAAAATCTTTTCTGTGCTGACAGATTTAAAATCTAAAATAAATTACCACGTTTATAAAATTAATATGTTCTAAAAATATTCTAGTAATAAAACTAGTCACCAAGTTGACGTTAAACTTAACATATTTTACTTTAAAATACTTTAATAATTTTTTCAATAAGTTCTATAAAATATTGTGTTGAATGCATACTCAATAAACCTCCATTTATTATGTCTGCGAAATTAATCAAAGTAGGCTATCCAGAAAATATAAATAATGTCTTTTTATGCATACGCTGGTAAAATTATCATTCTTAAAAAAGAGCATACAATTACTACATTTTCTGAATTTAAAAATAATATTTCAACAAAATTACAAGACAAATATTCTAAATCTACTCACCTTTCCCTTCATGCAGACATATGGTATTTCCTCAATTTTCTTTACTGCTATTTTTAAACTTATCTTTCACTACTTCATATAAATTACAAATGTACTTATTAATTATGTTATTATAAATTAAATTAAATTAAAACATGAAAAACAGCAAAAATGCAAACGACTTAGGCAGACGCAGGAGATGTTATGGCTGTAATATTACTGACTGGAATAAGATCCGCAGTTTGCCAGTGGCAACGGTCGGGATCCAGGTACATTTTTCACTGTTAGTGAAACGAGATTGACCCATCGGAAGCCTGCAAATTTTTAAGAAGCGAAAAGTGCGCAAACATATACGCTGTTAAAATTTTGAAACTTTGCTCCAACATTACTTCACCGTTTTTATAAAAAACGATTACTTCTGTGTATTATGGAGCATTCTGATTCGTCAAAATAGAGATATTGTACAACAGTGGTGGAGTGACGATGCAGCAAACGTTTAAAATTTTTAGCACACTGTTAAAAATTTGACCCATTTGCTGCAGCTTCACTCCACAGCTTTTATAGAATATCTCTTTTATAACCAATAAAAATGCTCCATAACACATTAAAATAACCGTTTTCTATAAAAGTGGTGGAGTGACGCTGCAGCAAATAGGTCAATTTTTTACAGTGTAGTGTACACTGTAAAAAATTATCCCTTTCGCTGCATCGTCACTCCATCGCTTTTATAGGAGACGATTACTTCGCTGTATTATGGAGCATTCTAATTGGTCAAAACAGAGATATTCTTTAATAGCAATGGAGTGACGATGCAAAAAAAGGGTCATTTTTTTTAAAGTGTAGGCTTCTGAAGAGTCAATATCGTTTCGCTTACAACGGAAAATCTATCTGGATAGTAGGTGATATTTCGCACTTTGCGACTTTACCCACTGGCAAGAAGAATCTGAAAGTATATACACTTTGGAGTTACGGAGTACAGAAGGCTGTCCGAAATTCAGATTTTTTTTTCACAGTTAGCGAAACGTGACTAACTAATCAGACGCCTGCATTTTTTGAAATAGCGAAAAGTACTAAGAAAATTTACATGAAACAGTGGAAATTTCATAAAAATGCAAGTTTCTGATTGGTCAATGCAGTTTCGCTAACAGCGCAAATTCGATGTGGATTTCCGCCAAGTTCGCTTATCCACCAAACCGGAAGCCCACATCGGTACCAACGAATTTCCGAAGTACACTGTTAAAAATCTACAGCTTTTGCTGCAACGTCATTCCACTGATTTTATAGACTATCTCAATTCTGACCAATCACAATGCTCCATAATATAGTCAAGTAACATCTTTCTATAAAAGTGGTGGAGTGATGTTGCAGCAAATGCTGCAGATTTTTAACAGTGTAGGTGTCGAAAAGCCTCGAATGAGCCATTAAAGTTTTCTTGTGATCCAATAGCCTGCACTGCTAAAAGTTTCACCCAATTGCTGCAACGTCACTCCACAGCTTTCATAGAATATCTCTTTTTCAATGAGAATGCTCCATAACACAGTAAAGTAACCTTTTTCTATAAAAGCGGTGGAGTGACGCTGCAGCAAATGGATCAAATTTTTAACTGTGTGTGTAAGACGATGTCTTTTGTGCTGTAGGCAGGCTGTGTGTGTTCATATGTCAGTGTATGATACGGTGCATTATACGGGGAGTCAAAGTCGCTTCAAATTCCAGGCATCTCTATGTTATCCTATGACTCCAGGCAAGGCCATCTTCATTAGAGGCCTAGGAAGCTTTTGGTTGTTAAGACGGAATTCATGATATCTTATCATGCCTAACCAATCGGCAAAGACAGATCTTGTTTGTAACGTCCCTTGCTAGGACAACTTTCTCACGAGATTGGATAGACGGACATTACATCATTAATTCCGTCCTAAGACCCGCCTAAAGAGGCAAAAGCTTCTGTGGCCTCTAACAAAGTTGGCCGTGCTCCAGGGGAGTCGCTTCGAAGGGAAGAATTTATCTTTCTTCGCAACGTCTTTGACCCCTGAAACGAAGCGTGTCGCCATAACAGCTTAGCAAATACTTGGAAATCTAACAATGGCAAAGCCTTTTTTCGAACATCAAATGAAATGCATAGAAAACAAAAGAAGGCAGGCGATTTTTTCCGCTTGAAATTTTTGCGTGTAATAGCAAAGCTCTTTTTCTCTTATATCACAGGTGTCAAGATACTTATTAGCAGCAAATATAGATAGTATTAGATATTGTATTCATTAAATACTATTTTTTTCCTAAAAGTCATTTATTAAAAAAAGTCAATTTGTGGAGAATCCCTTATCATTCAGCTGTTTTTAGGGTGCAAAGTAAAAGCAGCTTACTATAATAATCATATCTTTTTGAAATTTCACGATATTTAAGTGGATTTTTTTACGAATTACTCCACAGAATTGACTATTAAATGATGTAAAAAATCGTTCTTATCGTTCGCGCATGCGCAGATAAAAATTATTTCATAAAACTACTCATGTTTCATAAAATATTTAATATATTTATATTCCAATTGCGCTATATTTTTTATACTACATTTCGTCAATTTTTCAGAAATTCGCGTTAAATTTGGTCTAAAACCCTGCATGATAAAAAAAAAAAAAAAATACCAGATTTTTTTTTAATTTTTAAAAAATACTGCTCTTTTTCCATGTATAAACCTGCTATTCTTACAAAAATCAGTGTACATGTTGTACAGCATCCACATATTTGTATTCTGCAGCGATAAATCATTTTGTGCGTTTTCATGTACAGGGTGATCCCAACTATTTCTATTCTTTGATTTTATGTCAGTCTCCTAATTTCCCTGCTTATGAAATGGTTGTTGATAAATATAAGGTCAAACATAATCTCTTTATAATCCTAACGTTCCAGAAGAATCCGACAAGTATATTTTTGAATATTTGACTAAATGTCAAAAATTGAAAGTGTCTAAATACTTATTGGTAGATAGTGTACATGTTGTTACGGAGTAAAAAAGTAACTTCACATGACAGTGCACAATTAAGCGCATTGCTATGTGCAGCGAAATGGTCTTTAAAATCAGATTTGATTACCTGTTTCAACATTAGAATCATTTCAAATTTTGCCATAAAGAATTCCTTGATCTGAATATGAAGATACACGAAGCATAGAATTTCATTTGTTGAAACGATTCTGAACAAAAGCGAGCATCTTTTTGAGCCGGCCATTATTTCCAATCTTATTAACTTCTCACACACGTACAATCGAATTCTTTGAGGAAACTATTATCAAATTCTGTAATAGAAAATGTCTAGCATTGCTAGTGTTTGGACAAAAGCGTCTGTCAAAGAAAAGTTTGGGCATCGAATGTTATCACTCTCACATCCGCCTGCTAAAGTTATGAGTTTTGGAATCCTCATCCAATCATCAACGTTATTTTCTGGTAATCGAACAGTGTTCAGCAAACTGAATACATCAGAACCCATCAAAATATCTCCATTAATCAATGTATTGCAAAGAACCGTCTACGTCACTACATTAATCATTCATTACGCATAATTATGCATTAATAACTAAAAAAATGGGAAATAAAATAGACTTAAAAAATATATAACCGACTTCAAAAAACGTGCAAAAAGAATTATAAGATTCTCCAATGACGAATCGTTATCCAATAACCACACATCGGATATCATGTACCGGCATTAAAACAGTTAAATTGAATATATATAATTATATCTACTAAACACGGGTTTTAAATAGAAATTTCTTTTACAATTGATTAATTTACATACTTTTGATCTAATTTTATGAATATATACAGATAAAAAGTATTACTTTTTGAAGTTAGTGCCAAAGTATCTTAAATATAGTAAGAATTGCGGATATATTATGCCTAGTACCATATATAAAATTGTGATAATTATTATCGATTGTAATTGTTTGAATTTCCAGAAACTTGAAAAGGTGAATTGCTTTCACCCCTGAAAATAGCGTCATTGAAAACGTGTACATGAACTAAAAATACAACAACCATTAACTATAACTGCAACATAATCCAATAATTCTTAAAATACAATTTTAGAAACTTACACTTAATCTTGCTCGTAAATCTAATTTTTATCATGATAGTTTTTATAAAAATATTTTAAATCTTTTCGAAATGTATTGTAAAATTAATATCTGTATTTTCGCCCACACAATCTATATATATAAAAGAAAATCTGGATTTCGTATTAATCACGACACAAAAAAATCAACCAAACCAAAAATCTTGAAAATTGGGGTAAAAATACTTCTTATAACATCGAGTGCCGCTAAGAAGGGATTTTCGGAAATACCACTCCTAAGGGGAGTTATAAAAAAAGAACGAACTTTAAAAAAATTCCTTAAAAATCGGCTTTTGTAGTTGTTTTTCAACTGATAATATGTTTTATACTATTTTTCATGCTGAATCGAATGGTACCAAGCAAATTGTTTTAAATTCAGTAGTTCGTGAGATACTTCACATTTGTCTAATTTGGCGATTTCTTCGGCGCAAAAACCTGAAATTTTCAATCCTTATCTATGTATATAAAAGAAAGTCTGGATTTCGTATTAATCACGACACAAAAAAATCCACCGAACCAAAAATCTTGAAAATTGGGGTAAAAATACTTCTTATAACATCGAGTGCCGCTAAGAAGGGATTTTCGAAAATACCACCGCTCAGGGGAGTTAAAAAAAGAATGAACTTTTAAAAAATTCCTTAAAAATCGGCTTTTGTAGTTGTTTTTCAACTGATAACATATTTTATAGTATTTTTTCATGCTTAATCGAATGGTACCAAACAAATTGTTTTAAATCCAGTAGTTCGTGAGATACTTCACATTTTCCTAATTTGGCGATTTCTTCGGCGCAAAAACCTGAAATTTTCAATCCCTATATATATATATATAAGAAAGTCTGGATTTCGTATTAATCACGACACAAAAAAATCTACCTAACCAAAAATCTTGAAAATTGGGGTAAAAATACTTCTTATAACATCGAGAGCCGCTAAGAAGGGATTTTCGAAAATACCACCTCTAAGGGGAGTTAAAAAAAGAACGAACTTTTAAAAAATTCCTTAAAAATCGGCTTTTGTAGTTGTTTTTCAACTGATAACACATTTTAGTGTATTTTTTCATACTGAATCAAATGGTACCAAGCAATTTCTTTTAAATCCAGTAGTTCGTGATATACTTCACATTTTCCTAATTTGGCGATTTCTTTGGCGCACAAACCTGAAATTTTCAATCCTTATCTATATAGATCAGATTTTGTATTTATTTTTCAACTGATACCATATTTTGGTGTATTTTTTCATGCTTCATCAAATGATAGTAAACAAATTCTTTTAAATCCAGTAGTTCGTGAGATACTTCACATTTTTCTAATTTGGCGATGTCTTCGCGCAAAAAGCTGAAATTTTCAGTCTATATACATAAAAGAAAGTCTTGATTTCTTATTAATTATCGTACAAAAAAAAATCTATTGAACTTACAATTTTAAAAGAGAGAGAATCTATAATCAGGTTAAACTGATTATGTAAACTATATTTAATTATCTCAATGTATGTAAAACGCAAATTGAAATTTCATTCCGGCCGCTTATAACTTAAGTTCTAATAGATAGATTTTAATGGAACTCACATTGTTAGTTCGATAACTTTTCAGAAATTTTGTAACAAATGAAATATAGCATTCTACATTGTTTAATTGAATACTTATGGAGATGTTTAAAATCAGATGAACCCAAATACAAAAGGTTGACTTTATTTTAAAGGTTCCGCTGAATGAATTTTTATGTGATTAAAACTGTTGACATGTTGAGCGCTACGTCATTCATTGGTGACTAAAGTTGAACTTTCCGTTTAGATGACTGACTTTTCACCGATGAAAGACTGTCTAAAATACGATATAAAACTAAAAATTACTATGATATTAAAATTTCGTTTGTTTCAAAGTTTCTTAAAAAAAAACTGACCAGCGTAGCGGGCGAAGGCTGCTAGTAGAGTTATATAATGCAATAAAATTTTAACTCAGCGATTTACCAATCAGCTAATTTAGCTAATTTTATGTGTAGAATAAATCAGCAAAAATATATACTGCGAAAACATCGAATAATTTCAGTCTTTTTTTTTCTCTAGTACATTTCGGTTCTCATCAATATCTCTTCAATGTTATTTGTTTCGACAAATTATGGGTTTCCATTTTCACGCAAATGAATTTAAAGAGTCTTTTACTTTTAATTTCTTAATTACTTCCTCAATTGTAGTGAGTTTATGAAGAATTTATTTAAATGTATGAGAGAATTAACTGTTAAATGAATTCTTTAAATTTAATAAAAATTATGGCTTATTTTCTTTCCAGAAATGGACTCCTCACTCAATTTTCACTTGAAATTAATGAATTTTCTTGAGTTATCAATAACTCTAATTCGTTTGTGGAAGAACTTTATCGAGTGTTTTACGGAAGTTTAGAAAAATTATTTGAAATGAATAAATAAATTGTGCAACAATTATTTCGAATCATGAGATACTATTATTTAAACTTTTAGGTGTTACGCTTTATCATGCATAATTAATCTTTACTTATCATAAATTGATTGTATTACTCTTGCTTTTTGCAGCAAGAAGTAATCAATATTAAATTTTATTAAATTAGTTTCATCTTATAATTAAATAATCTTTTGTTCAATAATATAATCTCGATTTCATGAATGACAACTTTGCAAAATAGCTCTATCGCAAAAACTAATGCACGGATTTCCATCAAACTTCATATTCAGTAATAAACCAACATAAGTTGTCGCTGACTAAATTTTGGGTTAAAGCACCTTACCGGTGGCGCTGCCATGCTGCATTTTTCAGGATGTATTAATATGCATAAAAATATATAATAAAGAATGTAATATAAATTTCAATATTAAATCAATCCCAATCACTTTTCAATCCCAAAACTTTATTATAACAAATATATAATAAAGAAATTTATAAAAAGATAAAATAAAGTTTTGGGAATGCCACATTTCAGTAGTTAATAATATGTATTAATACCATTTATTATAATGATTACTATTGTTAATTCTTTCTATCTTTAGAAGAAAAGAAATGGATTCTTGAAAATTTTCGAAATTTAATTTTCAACGGATTTACATGTCTTAGGGGTCAGATAATTTTAATGTTCAGTTTTATTTTGCATATATAAATAAATATATATATATATACCAATTACCATTTAAAACTCATAATGCCTTTTAAAATTAATATTTTTTATGCAAAGGTTTAAATAAATGCATTTTAATAAATAAATTATGTTATTTACTTTTAAATTACTGCCTCTATATCTAAACTACCATTATAAAATCTTTTACACACACACACAAAAAAAGATTAAAAAAAAAAGAGCTAACTGTTAAATATATTTTCAAGGTTTATAAGAGAATTGAAATAAAATGTAAAGATTATCTTTTTATTTATATAGCTTAATATATGAAACTAATTGAGAAAAAAAAGTGAACTAGCACAATCTTCGCATTGAAGATTATTAAAGATTAATTAATAAATGATTACATCTGAATGCGTATTAAAGCAGATGGCTTAGTCAAATGAAGATTTTTTATATAATTAGTAGTATTTATTTAGTGCATTAGAATTTGTCAAATATATTATCTCCTTTGAATAAAATGTTTTATTTTGCTCTATTTAAATGGGATGACTTAAAGGATATTTAATTTAACTGAATATAATATGTGATTATCAATGTCACTCTGTTGAAGAGATTTGACATAAAAGACCCATTTAAATACAGTAAAACCTCTAAATAACGGACACCTCGGGAACGCAGAAATTGTCCGCTATTCGGAGGTGTCCGCTATTGGGAAAACCTCAGAGATTCAAAAACCGCCAAGAAATGCTTAATGCAAAGCTGCCAACTTCTACGCCTATTTAAATCTTATAAACATGTTTAGAACCACAAAAATATTCTAGTAAAACGTATAACAAATACATTCAATATTCTGCATTACAGTACATATTCTTAATTATATACTAAAATTTCTGTTTCTAATGTGTTTATTTGACTGTAAATAGGCGTAGTAATTGGCGGCCATGTTAATGTTTCATTAGTTAACTTTTATATGCCCTAAAACCTCTATTATATAATTAATCAGAAAAAAAAATTAAGTAATAAAATTGAAATAAAATTGTGCACACTTTTATCCACTGTTTATTATATTATTCTAAAAAAATCTGTCACTAAAGTTTATTTTTGTTTGCGATTACATGTAATTTGTTTTTCTACGTGATATTGGACATTGTAGAGTTCCGGGCGAGGAGGGAGGGACTGCACTTTTTGATCTTTAAAAGCATAAAATCTCAAAATGTTCTTGTGTGACTTTTCAATAGTCTGGGAGATTATTTCTCCCGGGCAACCCCCCGAATTTAGCAGTGAACTTTGGGGGGGGGGATTTTCCCCTAGCTCTTTATCTATATTTAAATGTGATCACAAAATTTGTGACAAGTTGTCCTGATAAATTCAGAGGCTTTTTTTTAACTTCTTTTCATTGTTTTTTTTTCTGTTTAAAAAATACTTTTTCATCCTTTATCGCCGAATAAAGTGTCCGCTATTCGGAATGTCCGTTATTCAGAGGTTAAATATACAAAAATTTAAGTTTTGGGAGTGGGAATTGGAAAACTGTCCGTTAAATAGAGGTGTCCGCTATTCGGGAGTGTCCGTTATGGAGATTTTACTGTATTTTTACACCAATAAGTATTCTTATGAATGTGATGGTAAAGTACCGTCAACTACATATCTTAAGCCTACCTAAGTCGCACGAAAACATTTGCAAGTTAGTGTTAAAACTATGGGAGCGCTATTTTATATATCATCTGTTTCCATTTAATATTTTATTATTTTTATTTTATTTTATTTATTTATTTTCAAAAGATACCTTAGATTGATCTAATCTGTATTTTTCGATTGTGATTGCAGTTTTTATTTTCTTAATGAGGATTTTATTTTCATTTTCCGAACGTTCATTAATCTGAATTATAAATGCTCAAAAAACAGAATAAACAGAAGATTAAACCCATAAAGTTTATTGAGGCTATAGTGTTCCTGATGAAATTAGTCAGATATGGCAATCCCAAAACTTTCTTTTTTCTCCTGTATGTAATTGCTTCAAAATTTGCTATCACAGTGTCAAAATTAAAAGGCAATTTATGTTCATCGTGAGTATTCTAAAGGCATCATTCAGTTCATGTCAAGAACTAACTGAATCTGAAGTTTGATGGAAATCCGTGTATTAGTTATTGAGATAGAACTTTTGCGTGTATCGTAAAAAATGCAGTACCGCAGCACCACCTGTTAAGCGATTTATACCAAAAACTAACCAGCATCAATTTATATCGGAAACTACTTGAATATAAATTTTTATTAAATTTCGTTCATTAGTTCTTGAGCATAAATTCTCGCGAAAAATTTAATTTCTGTACCAATAAAAAGAGGTTCCTGTGCCCAATTTTTTTTCTCTTAATCTGGATCTCAACAATTCAGCTGCCTGTTTTGAAACGCTCAGATCTCTAAATTTAAATTGAGAGAAGTGTTGAGGTGAATTACATCCAGAGGGTTTATATTCCATATCGGAATCATGATTTTCTGTATGTTCCGAGTCTCAAGAAAATGAAAAGATGACTGGCAATTCAGTTCGGAGCAAAGGCATTTAGGCCTTTACGCACATTAGGCCCATAAGGAAGTATGTAAACGGAGCGGAATGTAAAATTGAAATCCAAGTAAAATTTAATTTTTCAAGAAACCATGACGTGATAGCATTTTATTAAAATCAATGCCAAAAAATACATAATGTTCAGCTATCAATTTCCTTGTATTTTTTTCATCATAGGTCTGTGTATAGTTAGTCAAGCTCTTAATGATTCTGAAACAATAAAATGCATGAAAGTCAACGTTAAACCTGGGCTAAATTATTATACAATATTGGCCGAAGAAAAGTCATAACTTAATTGGATGTAAAATGTCATTGAATAGAATAATGTCCTATATGTGATGAAAAAAATTCAATTTTGAAATTTTTCATGGCTTACATACTACTGCCACAATTTTCAGAATAACAGAGATATTGCGTAAGTTGTTGGGTCGATTCAATGTGAAACTGATTGTCTTATTGCTTCTAATAAGATGAACTGAAACATGAGCTTCCATGTATAATTTTTTTTTCACTTTTTCTTCTTTTTTTCACTCATGTATATCTTTTATCACTTTTTTTTGAAGATGAGTCTCATGATGATGAACTCATGTATATCTTTTATCACTTTTTTTTGAAGATGAGAACTTAAAAATTGTTTAAACACCGAATAGTTAACGCATTTGAACTGATTAAAACTGAAGTACCGATTTTGGCGCGCAGTGAACAAATATAAATAAACAAAGAAATACAGAATTTGACATTTTTTAGTGAGCCTAACTACAAAAGCCCGTTTCAATAATAATAAATTTCTTTTAATAAATCCGAAAAAATCAACTATTTTTGGGAATTTTGAAACGATTTTTTTCTTTTCACTAAAACAATTACTAAATTTAGGGTAAAACCGTTTATATGTTTTAAATTCTTAAACCCCCTTCCCCAAAGTTTCTTTATTATAGCGATAATCAATAATTCCTGAGTGATATTTGTTTCAACAAAGTATAGATTTCCATTTTCCTCCAAATGAATTTAAAGCATCCTTCCCATAAAATTTTCTTTGGTTCAATTAATGACTGCCTCAACTGTATCGCGTTTTGGAGAATTAATTTAAACTGAGGCTAGAATAATCAGTTACATTTATGTTTTAAATTTAATTAAACCCCGTGTCTTCTTTTCCGCTCAAAAATTCATCGCGTCAGCATTTTTCTCTTGGAATTAATGATTTTCTTCAGTTATCAATAACCTTAATTAGCTGCTTGAAGGGGTTTATTGAAAAATATATTGATTTTTTTATGTAAATTTAGAGACATATTTAATGAATAAGTAAATTTATGTCTGACAATTTGGGCTATGGAATATTATTGAAAAAGCAGGTTTATGTCATATGTGTGAATATTTAATTAACCTAAGCTTCATTTAGGAGGAGCAAATTTTTTTTTAAGACGACAATGGATATTTTTTTAATTGATACTTTTTTTAATGTTATTATTTTTTCATGTTTTAACCTTTAAGAATTTCTTTCTTTCTTTTTTGAAAGACGACAATGGGTATTTTTTTAATTGATACTTTTTTTAATGTCATTATTTTTTTCATGTTTTAACCTTTAAGAATTTCTTACGGTCGCACAGTGGGGCAAAGTCCCGAAAAGCTGGCCAAAATATGAAAATGTTATTCAAATTGTACGAAAATTCGTAGAAAGGTGTTTTTAAGGATGTTAAGTAAGAATACAAAATTAAAATTAAAAAAACGGTGGGTACAATATGGCGGAACAAAAATTAAAATGTCTCGAAAATTATTCAATTTCTATGAAATTTCGTAAACTTTTGAGGATGCTAATTAGGATTCAAAAGATAAATTTTAAAAATAAATAAATAAATAAAATGACAGATTAAAAGTAAAAGCAATTAAAATTGAATAAAATTGAAAATTTTTGAGGCTAAACATAAAAAGGAATTTTCAAGGAACCAAGGCATGTTTAATCGAAATTTAAGTACGTTAATGGAAAGTAAAATATTAGACTATTTAATTTGTACATTATTAAAATAAAAAGGAAAAAATAGTCCAGAAATTCACCTTTAAAATCGACTGTAGTATAATAAAAAGAGTCTTCATAGGTCAAGGTGTCGAAATAGTTAGCAGAGCTTGTTGGTGGCATTAGAAGATCCTGTGAATCTTAGGATCAATGATTTTAATTTCTTCTACAATAATTTACCTAAACTGGAAATGAAAGAATCTGATGACATTAAAAGACGTAAAAATATCTTTCTTTTTTTCACGCTTCTACATGTTTGCGATAAATCTTCTCGATGCCTTTGATCAGTTTGTTGCGTGATTCTTGAGTATCTTATGACATTTGACAAATTGGCAGTAATGAAGATAGTGTTATTGCTTTGTCATTAAGTAGTTTGAGTATTGAAGTAGGCATATAGAACCAGGGATGTAGCTCAAATCTAGAAGCTGTTTGTAAGGAAAAATCTTCGTAATTGATCAAATAAATGACATGGCTACAAGAAATTACTTATGACACAGAATTGTTTAATCAAATCTTCGTATACGCTCGTTATAGAAGCACAAATAGCTGCATTTTCAAAGAATCGTTGAATTGTATTGCCACCATTTGCGCTTCCAAATATGGGATTTGGTTTCTCGACAAGAAGTCTGAATTGTAAACGAAATATTTTTTGCATATTTTATTTTGCAATTTCAGTGTTCTTCTTTTCATGCAGAGTACGAGCTTTCCATTTTTTCCAGTTTGTCTGCCAGGTGTAAGCCCTCTTTAAACATCTTAGCAGGTATCGTAGATATTCTGAATTCTAAATTATCTATATCCACTTTTAATTAAAAAAAAGTCATATCGGTAAGAAGGTGTTTTGATGTTGTTTGACATAGGTAGCAACGTTGCGTATTACACTAATTATTTATTAACGACTATTTCTTCTGTTTTAAGTATTTTATTAAAAGAAACAAGTTAATTGTTCTGATGTTTAATACAATTCGTTCCATTGACAGTAGCTTCCTTATTTCTTGAAAAAAAAAATGGATCTTGATTGGCCCGATGAAATCAGTGAAATGAAGATCTCGAAATATTCAAATTGAGGATTCATGAATTATTCGCAACACTTATGTAATCTAGTTGCACGGGACAATTGAAAAATATATTAAAACATCCTGTCATCTTCATAGCTAAATATTTATTTAAATGTACTTAGAATAGATGTGCCATCATATTCTCACTTGCAAACCAAATCCAAATTGCTAATGTAGGTGAAAGTCATATTCAGAATGATTTTCACTCGCATTAATGAAATACGCTCATAAGTTTGATCTAGCAAATATTAGAATTGACAAAAAAATTCTTCTAATTACAATAGAACAAACAAAATTACTACCTAAAAAGAGAAAAAAAATGTTATTCTATCGGATCAATAATAGAGAATTATTTTCATTTTTTTTATTACTAAGCTTACTGATCAAATTAATTTAATCTTATGATTATAGTACTTATTTACAATATAACAGGTAATAAACTATTACAAAACTTAATAATCTAAAAATTTGAAGAATATTTATCAGCTAAATTAATGTGAAAAGTACTCAATTTTACAATTTTTGAATCGGCCGAAAAAGTGACAATTTTACTTGCGGTTACTAAAGTATGCGTGAAATGCAGAATGGCAGTTTTTGGCATCTGGTTTTTCATGAATCATTAGAAAATAGCCCAGGTTATTATTTCCATTGAATTTCGTTGCGGAACACTGCGGAACATTTAAACTTTTTGATGTTTGAAAGTAAAAAAAAAATAAAATATTTTCTAAAATATTTTATCAAAAATGACTATGAATTTATTAATTTTTATGTGCTTAATATAAATTCTGTAATACATGCAAATAAAGTACACACTATCATAGTGTGAATCCGTTTCAAATCATTAAAATCGGATAATATTATAAAATGTAGCGCGCGTTTAGAAGAACTGTTGTTTTGCTGTTTTTGTTCGCTCTAAATGATAGTCCTTCAAGCATCATTTTTGAAATAATGCTGCTTGTAAGGGCAAAGCAAAAATTTATTTTTAAGTACAGATTCTGACACTGCAACCATTATTCTAGCCAACTATATAATCAAAATTCCCTAAATCGTAACTTCATTTTTCGACTTTTGGCCAGCTTTTTGGGGTTTTGCCCCACTGTGGGTCGGTCCGATAAAAATTTCCCAAAATTGCAGCTATACTAAAGCTATCGACAGTTTAATGGGCAGTGAAAAGTTCTTGCAATTTCTCTAGAATTCTTTAAGTCTGCTGGTCACTTATTTTCCCAATACCCCTCCGTAATGTTAAGTCTATTGATGCATTCTTATATTTAGAATATCTCCCTAGCAAATTAATATTTTTAACTCCTTTTTTGAGTGTTCTCTCCTTAAAGGATGTCCCTTTTTAAGTCCTCAAAATATTTCTAAAATTAATTAATTTAATACATTATGTTTTAAAATCTGACAAAGTGGGTTTAGCGTAGTTTTTAGAGACATTTTAAAAACTAAGAAAAAGAATATACATGCTTACAAATCAGAACACTGAAAAAAGAATTTCAAAATATTAATTTCCCGAGGAGATATTTTGAATATAAGAATGCATCAAATGCCCATAGGCTTGCCGCAGAAAATGACTGACCTTAATACCGCAAAATTAATTTATTTGTTTACTACCAATATATTTGCTTACTATTAAAGTAAACAGAATTCATCGTCAAAAATTTGACGACATATAGTAACTTTCATTATTATGAGGATTTCAGTGGGTTAAGCGCGTTGTTCTATTACATATCTGTTAAAGATGTGTTTTGTTTATATTAATTAATTTATTTATTGATGAAGTTTCAATGCTTTAAAGAAAATTAGCAGGAGACAAATGCTGAACTACTTCATCTATTCTTTTGATTATACGTAAAACAAAAAAAGTAATAATAATAATAGTGATAATAAAATATTCTAAATGTATGTTTTTGTTATAGCTTCAAAAGAAAAATTCTTTCAGGTGTGATTTAATTTTCTTTGTTAGAAACAATTAAATATATAAATTCCTTAACTTTTTCAAAAATTATTGTGGCGAAACTGCTGAAAGCAGTGTTTCCAGATAACTGAGTTTAAAATTTTAGACAATATTATTCATAGTTAAACATAATTTCTCTACAATTATTTTAACACAATCAAACTGATTGTTTAAGCTATCATAGGAATTAAATATTTCTAACTGAGCGAAAAATTGCCCAGACCGAGAATCGAACCCAAATCATTGGTTTACAAAGCCAGTGTTTTACCGTTGAAGCTAGCTGGACCGACAACCAGTGGGCATTCTCCGCTCAGATAATCTTATTGGTCATAACATCTGGTTTATCATTTAGACAGCTACAAAATAAATCGCAGCGAAAAAGGAATTCCATATAAACGATGAATACGTAAATATACTATTATTTTTAACCGACTTCCAAAAAGGAGAGGAGGTTATCAATTCGACGCGTATGTATTTTTTTTATGTATGTTCACCGATTACTCCCAAACTATTAAACCAATTTCTGTTATTTTTGTTTTATATGAAAAACGATGCTCTCGAATTGGTACCACTTCCGTTTCATCGAAATTGGTTCAGTACTTTTTTAGTAATTAGGCAAAAACTTAAAAAAATAGTGATTTTTCTCTAATTAAAAGTGTTGAATACGTTCGCTAAGTTCTGTGTAGACAGCATGGCCGAGCGGTCTAAGGCGCCAGATTGAAGTTCTGTGTCTAGAAAGAGAGCGTGGCTTCGAATCCCGCTCCTGAAAAAATTTACATCCATGTAAAATTTACAATATTTTTTTTTCGTTTTACAATTTTTATTATTAACCAGCTTCAGAAAAGGAAGAGGAAGTTATCAATTCGACGCGTATGTATTTTTTAAACTGATTTTCAAAAAGGAGAGAAAGCTATCAATTCAACGCGTATGTATATTTTTTATGTATGTTCACCGATTACTCCGAAACTATTCAACCGATTTCTGTTATTTTTATTTTAAATGAAAGACGAGGATCTCGAATTGGTACCACTTCCGTTTCATCGAAATTGGTTCAGTACTTTTTTAGTAATTAGGCAAAAAACTAATAGTGATTCTTCGCTAATTAAAAGTGTTGAATACGTTCGGTAAGCGCAGTGTAGACAGCATGGCCGAGAGGTCTAAGGCGCCAGATTGAAATTCTGTGTCTCGAAAGAGAGCGTGGGTTCGAATTCCACTCCTGACATAATTTACATCCATGTAAAATTTACAATATTTTTTTTCGTATTACAATTTTTATTATTAACCGGCTTCAGAAAAGGAAGAGGAAGTTATCAATTCGACGCGTATGTATTTCTTTCTATGTATGTTCACCGATTACTCTGAAACTATCCAATCGATTAATTTGTTTTTTGTGTTAAATAAAAAAGGCTACTCTCGAATTGGTACCATTTTCATTTCATTGAAATTGGTTCAGCACTCTTTTTCAGTAATTAGGCAAATTTTAATAAAATTGGTGATTTTTCGCAAATTAAAAATAACATGTACTTTGAATAAGCTCGCAGTTTGGAGCGCAGTCAAGATGACCCAGCAGTTTAAGGAGCCAGATTTAAGCTCTGGTGCTGGAAAGAGAGCGTGCGTTCGAACCCCACTCCTGACAAAATTTACATCCATGGACAATTTACAATATTTTTCCGTATTATAATTTTTATTAACTTACTTCAAAAAATCGTTAACTTTTAACTAAAAAGAGAAAAATAAACTTTTCTACCAAAAATTGAACCGATTTAAAAAACTACTGCAAAGTGAAAAATAATTTTTTACATAATAGTAATAAGAAATTAAATTAAGAACATAGCATTTACCATGCGTATTATTATATTTATATACATTAATTTGACTTTTTGGAGTCGGTGCCAGCCAAGCCTTTATTCTTTTAGGATTTGCATTGGATATTTAATTTTAATTTTGAAATTGGCTTGGCTGGCACCGACTCCAAAAAATCAAATTAATGTACATAAATATAATAATACGCATGGTAAATGCTATGTTCTTAATTTAATTTCTTATCACTATTATGTAAAAAATTATTTTTCACTTTGCAGTAGTTTTTGAAGTCGGTTCAATTTTTGGTAGAAAAGTTTATAACACAATAAATATGATAACGGACCAGATGTTATTACAAATAAGGTTATCGGGGTGAAATATGCTCATTGGTTGTCGACCAGTTAATTTAAACGGTAGAACGTTGCGTGTATAAGCAAGGATCTGAGTTCGATTCCTGGCTTGGGCATTATTGGCTTCGTTGGAAAATTTCAATTTATGTGAATACTTTACTAATCAGTTTGTTTGAGTTAAAATATTAGTTTATCTATGTACCCATCTTTTATATAGCGTTCTTTTACTTGCGGTTTATTCCGTTAAGCTTACATGACAGACCAGATGTTTTTACCAGTAAAGTTAACTCAGTGATATATGTTCGCCCATTGTTGGCTTTGTTATCTTAAACGGTAGAGCATTAGCACTGTAAGCCAATAATTTGGGTTCGATTCCTGATGTGGGCATTTTTTCGCTCATTTCGAAATCACTTCGCTCAGTTAAAAATATTCAGTTCGTATCATTTCTTTAGTTAAAATAGCTAAGCACTGTATGAACTATCTTCTATATAGTCTTCCCTTTGAGTAGCAAGTAGCAGTTTCGCCAGGCTTTTTCCTATAGAGTCAATCCTCTTCTGTGTACGAGAGTCATTGGTTGCGGGTTATATCCCATATGCTGCAATCTACAGGCATTTCTTACAATCTATCTTGTGTGCTGCCCCACCTGCAACAAAGTTATTCGAATCTCAGTTAGATACCATAATGTTCTTAAATAAAACTCAATGAAAAGTTTAGGAAAATAATTGATATTTCCTGGGCGAAAAGCAGTTTTCATTTTCCTTTAACATGAAGTGATTTTAAGAAAATGTACTAAGAACCAGAAAGCCTCCAGAAAGAAACGTACGTCAAACCTTTAAAAAATTGTATATGTCTTATAGAAGCCTGCAATTTTCATTTTCCTACAAAATATCTTTTAAAATCTTCAATTTGTGAAAGATTTAAAACTGATATGTTTACTCGAGATACTTGGCAGAGAACGTGTTGAACGCCAATTATACTTCAAATTTAAAATTAATAATCGCAATAGTATAGTTAGGAGACTTTAAGCGGTGATCTTTTCAAAAATTAACAACGCTTTCAGTCCTCTGGCAGAACAGTCTATTTGAAAAAAAATATATATAACAAAATATGATTTTTTAAAGAAGAAGGGTTACCTTATTGACCTGATATAGCGGAATAAATGGAAATTGGAAAGTATTAAGATTTTCATTTAGTAAATCTATCTTTGAATATTAAAAAGTTATTAATTTTTCAGATTTGATACATATCCTTTTGCAAAACTACCAGATTCACCATTTTTACTTTTAAAAAATCTTGTTTTTTAGTTATACCCAACAACCTGCATCACTTTCATTTTTTCATTTTGCCTCAGTTTGAAATCATTATCTTGGGTGTGAGACTCCATTGGCTAACCTATCGAGCTATTGGCTATGATAACGATGTGATTTAAGATCCATGCAGTGGATTTTTCTGCGTGTTACTATTTTATAAGGTTGGTTGTAATTTTACCTATATTGTTATAATTTCTGCAAGTTTCAGTTAATAAAACTAATTTATTATTATGAATTCCTATTGTTAATGAATAATTAGAACATAGCGTAATAAGTATAACTTAGAGTTTTTTTTGTTTAATGAATTATTAAATATGGTCTGGTTAATTTGTTGCTCAGAAATAACAAATTTTCAAGTGCATATTGTGGGATATTTTCTTATTAATTTGAGATGGTGGTTAAGATTTTAAGATTTTCATCTTTATAGAGTGTTGAGGGATTTGTTAAATACAATTTTGGTTGTTAAATGAATATATTTATTGAATGAAAAAGTGCTGTTGTTATTTTGAAATTTAATTGAATAAATTTTCGTTTCGAAAAGTTTTGTAAAACACAGGAAATTTTTTCTTTTTTTCGATTAAATTATAACATCAAAAAATAGAGATTCTTTGATGAGATGTTTGATGAAACTCCATTCATTAGATTCTATTGTAAAACTATTTGGGAAACCGAGAAAAGAATTTAGCGTAGCAGCGTAAACCTTTTAGGCAATACACTTAATCGGCGCAAATTTGTCAACTTCTAAACAGATCACGAGTTATATTAAATTCCACGGTTTAGTTCGTGAGTTACAGCATTCACAAAAATAGGTCACATAGACAGACAAACAGATAGACTCACGTATAAATATTTTCTAAAACAGCCAATTCGAAGCTTAGGAATGTGTTCTAGAACATGAATCCGTCAAAATTTAGAAGTCGAAATTTTTCAGGAATAGAGTATTAGTAGTAGGTCCTAGTAAACCAAGTATACTGTAATGTGAATTGGCATGAGTTCTGCCTCTAAATAACTCTGTTTACAGACGATGCTGAAACTCACTACAGGCTAATAGCACTCTGTTTATTTATTTTATTATTGATAGCACTTTTTATTAATGATTGATCAAAAAAAAAAAAGTTTAAGACCGAGACCGAAACCGAATTTCGGTGATCTTCCTATTTTTGGTCGAAAATGAAAACGAAAATGTCCAAAATTTCTTTAACTGATTAAATCGTATGTATTAAAGTATTTAATACATACATAAACATACATGATGTATAATTAATTTTATGTATCCATTAAATAAACGTAATTAATTATACGTATTTATTAACTATACATAATTATTATTTAATTGTGGTTCAGGTTGGCCCTCAGACCCAAAATTCTTTATTTCCATATAAAATAAAACGATATAAATTCATTAACGACACAAGAAAAATTATCTAGTTATGCGAATTTCATTTAGTTAAAAAATATTTTAGTTTTATGTCGACACACTTCGAATTATCTTTTATAATGATTTTTGAAAATGATTATGTGTTATACTGCTAGAACTTTCTCAGAGTATTCGAACCACTTCTGAAGTTTCAAACTAAAAATTTTATATCACTATTAAATCTGCAGCTTTTTGTGAGCACATGAAAAAGTTTAGTTATCTATGTATTGCTTTCTTTATATTTTGCATTCACGTCTTGAGTCGATTATGACTGGTATTTGGAGACTTGTCATTTTGTCTCTAATTTTATAAGGATATTTGTTCAAATTTAAAAATAGAAGAGATTAAACTTGCACTAGAGACAGCAGTGAAACTTTATTGGAGGGCTTTTTCTATGTATAAAAAATAAACACAGATAAAATATAATAAAAGAAGTGAATTATCTTTTATGTGTTTAAGCGAGACATCATTAGAAGTACAATTAACTTTTGTTTCATGACCTATTTCAAATATTTCCCCATTCATCAGGGCATACTTTCAGCCATGTTACCATTCGAAGATCTAGAAATAGTTAAAAAAATAATTCCATTTAGGTTCTCTAATAAAGCTTTCAAAACAAAAAATAATGAATGATTTTAAAAATGGGGTTACATTTACAATTTTTTCGATTTCGATAAAATAATTAGCTATATATATTTAAAATTTAGTGCATTTTCTTAAGTTTAACGTCCTTTTAGACTTCTAAACTTAATGGGATAAAAACGAAATTTATTAGTTGATTTTATTTTTTTGCTTTAATAATTAAATGTGAACATTTTATTATTATTTAGGTTACTTGTATGATCTAATTTAAAGAATCTTATATTTTTGAATGTGTTCTATACGAAACAATCCGATTTATTATTTTGCTCTTTTTAACTACAAATATTTTATGAAATATTAAAAAACGCCGCTTTTCGGCTATTGGAGTGTCAAATTTCCTAATACTAGGGAAGTTGATGAACTAAGTTCCAAAATTTTATAAATTGTATCAATTCATATACAACGTGAAAGAAAAACTATTTAAATTTTGAAGTGCTTATCGAATTTTAATACTCATTTTCAGAAATTGTGACTCAAAGGCAGTACTGTGACCAATTTCTTTTGTGTGTTCCGATAAATGTACGACGAATGCTATGAATGCATTATATTGTGATTATATGTTGTAGTGAAATTCAGTGATTTCTATCAGTTTCACTCAACATTTGTGCTTAGTACGAAGTGTTTACAAATGCGACAGATCAGGGATTCTCAAATTATGGTACGCGTACCTGTACTGGTATGCGAAAGTCCGGTACTGATACATGAAATAAAAATAAAAATAAATAGCTCACTGCCCCGCTTCTTTTTCCTGATTTTCAGTTCACAGACTCAGTATCGCCTGATCTCTGTTATTACTGCATTGGCAGCATTTTGCTGTCTCTTATTTTAATGTAATTACGGTTAATGTTTTTATACAAATAGAAAAAATGCTTCCGTTAGATGTTGAACTGACCTTTCATCTTCCATCAAAAAAATGTTTTCTTCTATTACTGTACAGCATGAGTGTATATTACTTACTTCAAGATCTTCGATCTCGCATTAATAAGCGGTTTATTTTCAGATTGTTTATGAATTTCTTGTATAGTTCAGTTATTAATTTTTCTTATGTATATTACTATTGATATAAACATAGTACTATTCATGTAACAAAAATTTGACGAACAAGGCGACTGCAAATGGATATGTTTTTTCATATTTAACAAAGAATATTTATGTTCTCTTTTTAACCCTTTAACGATCCATTTTCATTGCTAAGATGTTGAAATAAATGAATGACACAGATAATTGCGAACAAATACATTTGTAAATAAGAAAAGGTGATTTTTCAAATACATAATAAAATGGATTTTTTTAGAAAAAAATTCCGTTGTCAATGTTGCATATCGGAATTAAAATGTTGTGGTTTCGTAGAGAAACCAATGAACGTTAAAGGGTTAAGTGCGTCAATATTTTTCACCCAAGAATGATACATTTTATATAGGTTTTTGTGTATTAGATTTGAGTTTTTCTTCGGGTGGTACGTGAAAGTATGAACTTCTTTTCAGTGGTACATCGGTCTAAAAGTTTAGGAACTCCTGCGATAGATCATTATACAGGTCTACACAAAAGAGTTCGTAAGTTTTGTGGATTATCAATACGAATGCCTTAAAGGCAGCTTTTAATTGAGTTATTCCCTTGCATGTGAAATAATACTTAGTATACTAAGATATGTTGATATAATGTAAATAAATCATATAGAGGGCTACGCAAAAATTGGATACATGACCTCCTAAAGATGATAATGTTTGGAAGTGTGATTTGAATAGTTTTAATTATGTTTCAACCTGAATTAAACTTTAGTGGTAGCGCATATAAAAACCTGTTGGTAATATACAGTGCCGTATAAAAAAATTCACGAATGTTTCCTATATCGATAGAAAGTGTTGAAAGTGAATTTTCAACCTATTTTCTTAATAAAGTAAGTTTTAGCACATTATGATATATGTACAAATTGTGGATTAAATGTGACTATGTTAATAAGAAAACGCGTAATAGATTGAAAATCTATTACGCGTTTTCTTATTAAACTTTTTTTAACATATTATGTGGTATATGTACAAATTGTAGATTAAATGTAGAGCTGTACAAAAAAATTGCTTACTTTTTCGCTACGAATGGTAATTGGAGAAATCTGTTTTCAAATGTGTTATGAGTTTTCTAAAATGTGTACTTAGATATATTTTTTGGAATTTTATTAAAGAGCGAAGTTTTAGTAAACGGTTCAGCACGTGTTGGAAAGTGTTACATAAACTATGCTTGAGGTATGGTTTTCATTTCCTGTTTAACATTATTTCAATACCTAAGTATTTTAGATCCCTGTTTATAAACATTGGACATACAGCCTGTTTCTAAACGTTTTATGAATAAAAATGTTTAAAAACACGAGGGGGGAGGGGATAAAATATCAATTCTGCATACAATCGCAATCACATACTTAAAGAATTAAAAAAAAAAACAATGTGCAATACTCTGAGTACAAGAAGCCTAACTTAAAAATATGACAAAAAATCTAGCCTTAAAACTAATTTGCTAACAATATGCATGATTTTATCATTAATTAAATGAATTAATTGAAATAAATAATATTAATTTGAATAATGTTAATTAAATGAATGTCGTTGTGGTAAATTCTCTTAAAGGGCTCATTATAAAAATTTGTTTATACATCTTTCACAAAAATAAAAGTTTAAGGTTAATTTCTCCATTTATTCATGTATTCTACACAAGAAATACTTCATCAATCAGTTTAGCAAAAGAGAATCTCTTTAATTGTCCTCTTGAATAATTAGAGACGTTAAATAAATCTCTTCTATAACTTTGAATTCCTTGTGATTCCAACACCTTTCATAGTTTTATCGACATATTTCGGAAATGACGATATCGAAACATCTTGAGAAAGGTGCGATGTTTGGGTATCTGCAAACGGTGTTAATTAAAATGTAAAATGACAGCGTTGAAATAAGTATATCTACAGTCTGTTTATGAAAGCTTTATTTTTTTTCATTTAGATTGTTTAAAATTGAGCACTGTTTATCAATAATTTGGTTTCCAGATACCATCCATTTATTTTAGCTGTTATGCGTTGTATTTTATGTTTTCAGAGTAATTTTTGTATATTAATTTAACATAAAACGTTACATGATATAGAATAGAATATGAAAATATTGAAAAATCTCTAATTCTAAAAAAAAATTCATCTGATATGATTTAATAATAATGTTGTTTTAAATACGTTTAAAACAGCATGTACATTTTCAAAGTGGAATTTTGCAGTTGCTTGTAATTTTTATTTCAACTGAATTCTATTTGTTCCCAAGTATCACATGAAAAATAATACATATATATGCATGTGTCTAAGTGAACGATGAGTTTTATTTGCAAAAAACATAGACAATATTAGTAAGAAAGATATGATCTGTGTCCCATTCCATTAAATTTTAAATTTTGTGTTTAAGTTTTTACATAGCATGTTGCAACTGATGCAAGCTTCTAAAGGCTTTTAAAAAAATCCAAGTTATTTATGTGATTGCAATACAATGAATATTAATTTCATAATTTGCACAGTATCAAATTAATATTTAAAAAAATATGTATTGTAATCTATAAAAGTTTTAACAGAAATATATTTCTAAAAGCTCCAAGATTTTAAAGACGGGTCAGGTAAAACGGCTATTTTCATATTAAATGGTACCACAGTTTGCAAAAATATTTCCTTATGCTAAATAACTCTTGAAAATATCCTATATCACGGTATGACACAGAATATTTTTCAAAATGTGATAAAAAAAAAATAAACAAGGTGCCCCAGGGTTAACCCTATCATAGGGTTAAATATGCGTTGCTTATTTTGTAATTATAAAATATTAGAAGTTCAAAAATTTGTATTTGGATAACTTCTAAACTATTTTCCCTATTGACTACCCATTTAAATACCGAAATAAGTATTACTCAAGAATTGAAATAGGATATTGTTATTGAAAATTTTAAAGTTTAAAGTAATTTCAATATGAAGACGATCATCTACAGCATATTTTTATTAAAAATTAAAAAATAAAAAACTGAATGATTAATTGGAATTTTATGGCACAAATTCCCTTTAGGACATGTTGTACCAAGAAACAGTAAAAATTAAAACGGAGTTATGTTTTAAAACACTATATTGAAATAAATATAATAGAACAAATATCTAAATGAAGATAGCAGTATTGTGTTACATATAATTAAAACTAGTCAATAAGATCAAAATATGCAATGTTAAAAAAAAAGAAATTACTAACCCGACAACAATTGCACTGGATTAAAATTTAACACAGTTACATTATGAAGCCAATCTACAAATGCAAACGTGTGTGTTAACAGTTACAATCCGTACGGTAATAAGTACAATAAAGAAGCAGACTGTTTAAAGCACAGAATATTAAAAAAACAATGTAAAATCAATTAGGCTCATATTGTTCAAACACAGTATTTTATTTCTTGGCATCCGAATCATTACTGTAAAACTCGATTTCCATAGATTCTTCGAAATAGTGCTGCATCTGTTTAGTGTCCAACATATTAGAATACATGAGCTAAGAAATGATTTCTTATTTCTTTTCTTCCCAGTCTGCCACCGTGAAGAGGCTAGATTTTAGGTTTTTCTTCTCGCTGTCTGTGCACAAGATTTTTTCTTTACTTTCTGAGTTCGAAAAGCATCAGGTTTCTGCAATGTTTTTGCACATGATACAGCTTCAGTCATAGTCTGGGATTGGGATGATTTTTTGTATTAAAATGAAGATTTTTACGATTGATTAATTGAGTATTCTATTTTAAGAGATTCTGAGAATGGTGGGCTATTCTAATTTTTGTGAAACATTTACACTAGTAGTACGGTAGACATCACGGGTTTTTCTCTTTGAAGTGCTCGAGGATTGTGTTATAGCTGAATTATTTGGTGGAAATGAGGAATAGAACTAGGTGTTTAAGTGCCTTATAAATGTGTTTTGTTGCTTGAGTAAACTGGATTATGATACTCTATCATATGGAGTTCTGCAATCAACAAGTTTGCGAGCATCATTGAAAGATATTTTTTTAATGATCAAGATAAGTAGATCTTTAATTTCAAGAATTTCCCCATCACGGATCCAATTTGGACAAAAGAAAGAATGTGATCGAACTTAGAGTCTGTGCTTCTTTCGGGTTTTTCGCAAGATTTACCATCATGGCCGACTTTTGCACAACGCGTACAGTGAGCGGAGTGAGTCTGTGATTCAGTATGTGTTACAAATTTTGTGGTCTGTCTATCTCAAGATCTGATGAACGGAATTTAATAAAACTTTTTACTCTGTTAGTCCCTAATGTAAATTGCGGCTGGTTTGTTTTTGGTGTAAATCACCATACAGGTGGTGCTGCTATGCTGCCTGTTTCACGATTTCCACAATAATTATCTCAAGAATAAATGCACTGTTTTTCCTCGAATTTTAAATTCAGTTATTCCTTGATATGGGTGGGTGCTGATTACGTATTGGTGTAAATCACCTAAAAGATGGCGCTAATATGCAAGATCTCCTCAAGAGCTCTACCTCAAGAACTAGTGTCCGGATTTTCATCAAACCCCAGATGTCTCGATAAATATTCGAATTGATTATGTTTTCTTGTAAATCTCCCAGCAGATGGCGCTTCTATGCTTAATTTTTCACCATTTCTGCAATAGTTGTATTTCAAACACTAATACACATATTTTTATTAGACATTCTGTGATGTGTGCGAGTTGTAATTTTATGAGTCTCAAAATAAAAAAGACATGATAACACTTAAACTAAAAGCATATGCTAGTACTCTGCGAATGTAGCATTAAAAAAACAACTCTAAAATTTTAAAAGGTTAAGATTAATTGATCGAAATTAATTACATTAATGACACTTTTTACATTATACCTAACAATTTGAAGTCTTGTTATAATACTAAATTAAATTTTAAAAAAATTGAGAGTACTACGGAAGTTTCATAAAATAAGAAAAATATCCCCCGCCCCTTCTTCCGATTATTTTCTTCTTTTTTAAAAGAAATCCTTAATGAGTTTTAACAAAAATAAGTTGTACTGGCCGAATTCGTTTGATAAATTTTGAATTTGAATGCGAGCTTAATTCCTTTTTCAGAAAGTGAATTTAATTTTAAAGTAGTTCCCTTTTTGTGGGGTTTGCAAACACTGGTTGAGAATATTGACATAATTTAACAATTTTCGGTAATACTGTCAATAATAGATCTGAAAATCGTTTTAAAACCTTTTTTTATCAGATCGACCGAGTAACTAAATAGAATCCGAGTAATCCTAATTTACTGTACTTTCAACATTTAAGTTTGCAACTCAAAATTCTCCATTCTCTGCATTAGATAACAATCCCTTTTGTTAACTATTTAAAAACACGAATAACTAACTTGAATGCTTTAAGGAAATGAACGCTTTCACCCACTTAATATTTTTTGTTGAAACATTTTTCTTTTGTGATTCTATTTATCTCATCTCAGATTAGAATGATGCCGTTTTACCTAGTTCGACGATTTAACGAAAGCAAATAATTATCTATCGGTGCAATTAAACCTTACAAATGAGTTCCCAGTTTAGATTTTTATTTCGTGAAAGTGTCGTAAAACTGTCAAGCGTAGTTAATATACTGTGATGATACTTTTATTCAAAGCAGCCTCTCTAAAGATTTGTTTAATTAGATCAATCAATCACTGTAAGTATTTGTATAGTGCATAAGACTCAATCAACTAGTCTTCAATTTAAAGTTGAGTTATTTTTTTTCGAAATATATAAATGATTACTCAAAATTTTATCTCACATATACAGGGTGTTTCACTACCAGACAACAAACTTGCAGGAGATGAAGGGGGAGTACAGAGACGACTCGAAAACATATAACAATACAGGGTCAAAAATACCGTAGTTGCGAGCTATGGTTCAAAGAAACAGAGAAAAGAACAGAAAAGTAATACATTAATGAGGGAGAAAACATTTCATTTAAAAGTTGTTCTACAAATGTTCGATATAACGATTAGAATAAGTCAAGCAGGCTTGCCAGCAGCAATCCTGAATTTTTTAACTTTCTATAATATTTCTGGCATGTCACAAGTTACGACTACCAGCAGGATCGCTGTTGACGCAACTTTTCTTTCAGCGTCATCTATCGCAAGACTATAGCGCCGCTGTGAAGCCTGCTCGACAATTTCGGGTCGTAATTCAGAAAAACATCTGTACTGCAGCCTTTCAGAAAAAATATTTTCTGTCCAAATAGTCTATTGCTATTTCTGTTATTATTCTCTGCTGCTTTACACCGTAGGGATTTTCGACCCTGCATTGCTATATAATTTTGGGTCGTCTCTGTGTTCTTTATACCTCCTACAGGTTTGTCGATCCTCATAAATCCTCGTTGTTTCTGAACTGACTCCTCCTTCACATATTTAGTTTTAGATAGTCCATCCTAATTTTTATTTTGCATAATATTCACATTTCTCAGTCATTAGTAACTTGTCTCAAGTTCAATCTATGTAAAATGTTCCATAATTATATAATGTGTTTCATCATCCACATATGAAAATAAAAGAAATTGGAAAAACATTGTGAAAGCATAATTTAATATATCAGATATTATAAAACAATGGATAATTAAAAAATAATATAGACATTACAAACGGTTATAACAATTTAATCGAAAAGAATTTATCTATAGGAATTACAGCAAACGTAAAAGGAAGTTCAAAATTTTGTTTACACACTTTATAAATGTTCTATGTGACTATCCTGGGTCACACGAACAACACATAAACATCCTTTTTGTTCAAACATTAGATACGATCTGCATGTGTTATTGGTATTTTGTAGCCTTCTCTGTGTTAGAATTTCGCATTTGCCATTTCTGTCATCCGTGTAGCGAAGATTTCGTCAGAAGTACAGTCAAGCACCTCCAAATGCTAACAACATACACATAGGATACCCGTAGGAAACATACCCATAGGAAACATACCCATAAGAAACATACTCATAGGATATACACATAGGAAAAATTAGAAAACAAATGTAGCGAGACGGGGTATCGATCCCGACCCGCTGTTCAACGGGCCAACACTATACCAACTGAGATATAATCAACCCCTTTCGCTTCAAAGTAAATATTTCAGTTCTGTCATAATATACTATATGGCCAAAGATGACCGGCCACTTGCAGTTTTTAAAGTTTTATTAAATATCTAGAAAAACAGATTAGAAAAAATCCTGAAACTCCAGATGTGTAAACACAATAGTAGAGCTTATATACATCCGTGAAGAGGTTTTGCCAAAACCCCATAGGAGACCATCAACAAATTTAAAAATACAAACGCGTCAAAGCCATAGTTTATGATTAAATGGCTTATTGTAATAAAATGTGTTCATTTTCATGAGAATAACATCTATACTCGTAGAGAGATTAAGGTTTCTATAAAAAGTCCCAAAAATTTCGAAGTATTTTTTATAATTTGCAGAGTTCTTAGTTAAAAATGCTCTTTTCAGAAAACATGACAACTAACATTGTACCTACTACTCGGTAATCAGAATTAAAAAATAATAAAAATAGTATGAATAATGAGCAAGTTTAATTAATAATTTTTCACTGCGCATGTTTGAAAGGCATCGAAATAAAAATTGCATAATGTGTCATCTAAATGTGTTGAGTAACTTTTGTGAAAGGTCTCAAAAATATAGCTTGAAAATTCTAAAAATTATCGTCGGTAGAATAAGCATAAAATCCGTTTTTCCAAAAAAGGAAGCAAAACGGTGAGGCGATGTATCCATATACCATTGATTAGGGTTAATACATTTTAGTTAATATTTCAGGTATTACTGCACGTACTACGTATTTGCAATCAGACCCTTTTTTTTTCTTTCTTTTGGATCATCGGATTTTGGGGACGAATTTTGGCGTAATGTAGGTTTTGGGAATCGGCTCAGTGTAACTTTATATAAAAATTTTGGATCTGGTCTCGACCCATGCTGAACGTTATTTTATTTATGTGCCTAAATTTTATTTTTGTGTTAAAATGTGCTTGTTTCAAAAAAAAAAGATTAAGCGTTTATTATATAAAGTATTCGAATAAAAAACTTTAAACTAAATTATGGCTTAGATTTTTTAACTGAAAAGTACAATATTTAATTATTTTTTTTAAACTCAAAACTATCAGATCTCTTTTCTTCTGTGAATTTGTAAATTTGAAAATTTTTAAACTAAAATTATTGGTAAAGAAATCATTCATTTGAAATGGATGGTGCTCCTGTTTCAAAAGTAATTGTTTTAAATTTGGTGTGCTATACCAACCAGGATAAAATAGAAAGTTTCATTGCTTGAGGATAATGACACTTTTTATATCAGAATTTTACGAGAAAATGTCTTTTCTCTTAAAAAGTTGGTAATTAACTTTCAAAGAAGGTTTTTATCCAAGATTATTTTTCTTTTTTAATTGAAAGATCATGAAAATGTGTTTGAAAGCTAAGTTATATATGTGAGTTATGGTTAAATTCTAAACAATACAACGTGATAGCATCTATTATAAAGATTTTTATTTCTAGATAATGGAATTTTCAGAAATTTATATTAATTCTATTGAACATTTTAGTCATATTTCCTAAAAATATACAAATGTAATCTTCCGGTAGAAACCAATGTTGTTTACAATGGATTACATTATTTCGTCAATGACTATACAAAATATTAGGTTGTGTTGAAAATATAGCATTTTCGGTTATTTAATTTTTAAAACACAATTTTCTAGATAAATAACACACCTCTTTTAACAAATCATAGAAAATATTAGTTTGTGTTGAAAATAAAGCACTTTTTGTTATTTAATTTTTGATACACAATTTTCTAGATCAATTTTAATGGCATATTGCTTTGCTGCATATTATTATGAAGAGTTGATTTGGGCCTACTTAGTTAACATTTAACTGATGTGACAGAAATTGTAATGTGACTAATGTGAAGTGATTTGCGAGACCGCTTTATCAAAAGATGAATAAAAGGCGCGATTAACTTACAGGATGGGATTTTTAATTAACTTTTCGTACAGAACTGTCATAATTAAAACTTCCCCATTCAAAAGTCTTCAATGATTATATTAAATGGGTGGGGCTGGTTGAGCTCAAATTAACTGGTAGGCCTCCCCACCTGGCTGAATCTGATTTTATTAAAACTTCAAACGAATGAAATTTCGGTATCGTTTGCAGTTAAACTGAAAGTTTCAAGTTAAATTATAGAAATTGAAAAACTCAGCGGTCTGTGAGACCGGTGAGATCAGATTGGCTGAGATAAAGGTAGTAGGGGAGATTTCCGCATTTTTGAAAACCAGAATTTTGTTAGAGAAAATGCTATTCTTTTAAATTGCAGAAATGTTCCGATTAAGTGCAATAATATTATCTCTAACAAAATACTGGTGTGTAAAAACGCGGAAATCTTATCTCTAATTAAAGCTTAATATTAAAGTTTTGCTTTTCGTGAATACGCCAGGATATTAAAGGCCGTGTTGGAAAAACATTGAAAATAAGCAAGTTTGCGCTGAATGTACACTAAATTGCCAAAGGTGGCTGGCCACTTGCGATTTTAGGCGTTTGTTAAATATCTAGAAAAATACATGAGGAATTATTCTGAAACTCCAGGTGTGTAAACAGAATAGTTCAAGTCGTATATTTTCGCAAAGATTTTTTTTTCCGAAAATTTTTATGGGAGCTTCAACCGATTGAAAAAGAACGAAGATCTTTTGCATAGTCCTGTCAAAACTAAATGCAGCAAAAACTTTCAAACTGCAGATTAGGATTAAGTGGCTTATTGTAATAAAGTGTGTTTATTTTTATGAAAATAACATGTATACTCATTGATAAATTAAGATTTTTAAAAAACAGATCCAATTTTTGTCAGGTTTTTTTGCTTATAACTTGCGGAGTTCGTAATATAAAAATAATGCTCGTTTCAGAACGTATAGCAAAAACTCTTGTACATAATACCCTGTATCCAGTATTAATAAATAATAAAAAATGCATAAAAAATGAGCAAGTTTACTAAATAATGTTTCATTGCGCATGCTTGAGAGAAAACAAAATATCATTAACATAATGACATAAAGTGCTAGCTAAATGTACACTGTAAAAAAAAATTCAAGAGGTTACTAAAAATTTCTTAGTAAATTTGTATTCCATAGAATTTTTTAGTAACAATTACAAACTTTTTTTTTTTTTTTGCAAGTGAAACAAGCATTTCTTTTGTAAACTGAACAAAAGAATTTTTTGTAAAACTAACTTAAAAATTTTTAGTATGAGCCACAAAGCAAATTTTAGTAATAGCTCCAAAATTACTTTTAATAACTATTACGTGCAACCGAAGCGGAGGAGCCTCCTTCGAGCTGTATCCAAACTTCTGATGCGGAAGATTTTCGGCAAAACCGCAATAGATGGCAGCACTAAACATTCCTTACTCCTCGACCGGATTTTCATAATTCCTTTAATAACGAGACACTACAGACATTCGGGGTGTATTTGGCGGTGGCAAGTTTCGAACCCGGGACCTTTTAGCCTGAAGCCCGTTACTATAACCACTATGCTATCAAGGCCACACCAACTGAGTTTTAGTAAGAGCTATTAAAAATATAAAACTATTAACTCTATTCGTTGCTAACTTTTTTCTAGTGATTCTTACAGATTTTCTAGTAACCGACTAAGATTACTAAAAATTTTTTAGTAATTACAAGGATCACTAAAGTTTTTTTAGTAGATCGACCTTTTTTTTTTACAGTGTATAAAGCAACTTTTGTTAAAATCTGAAAACATAGCTTGAAAATTCTGAAAATTATTGTCATTAGAATAATCTCAAAACCCGTTATTCCCAAAATGAAACAGAAAGACGAAGTGCTGTATCAATATGCGTGGATTATTGTTTATGCTATGTATGTGTGGTCGCGCAGTATTGTTTATGCTATATTGACACTAGTCAATCGATATATGGATGCAACCCCCTATCTTTTTCCTTCATTTTTGGAATAACGGATTTTGAGCTTATTTTATCAACGATAATTTTTAGAATTTTCAAACTAAGTTTACGACTTTTACAAATGTTGCTCTATAAATTTAGCTAATGCATTATGCAAATTATATTTTGATTGCGTACATGCATGCAAGGGAAACATTATTTGGTAAATCTACTCATTGTTCATACAGTTTTTATTATTTTTTAATTCTGATTACAAGGTGTTATGTACAATCTTGTTTGTCACATTATTTTAAATTAAAAACTGTGAAAATTATGAACAAAATACTTGGCCAAATTTGGGACTGTTTTTGAAAAATCCTTAATTTCATATATGCATTCATAGTATGCATGCTATCCTCAAATAATTTAACACGGTTTATTACAATAAAATACTTAAATGTCCTGTCTTTGCCTGCGAAGACACTCGCGAACTAATGCTATTCCTATGGGGAGGCATTTTTCTAATAACTCTTTCGCATTTTGGCATTTTTTAACCTTTTTTTTTTTTTTTTTTTTTTTTGCATTGGATAGCTAAATACCCTCTCAAGATCGCTCTTTCATTACTTTTTCGGTTTTGATCGCAGGTATTTTCTATAAAGTTACTTGCCCTTTCTGAACCGGTTTTGGAAATGAAAGTAAATTTATAGAAAATACCTGTGACCGAAATCAAAAAAGTAATCAAGGAGCGATCTTGAGAAGGAACTCAGTTATCCAATGTAAAGAAAAAAAAAATTAAAATGTCAAAATTCGAAAGAGTTATTAGAAAAATGCCTCCTCATAGAAATAGTATTAGCTCACGAGTGTTTTCGCTTATGGAGACAGGACCCTTAATCATAATCTGCAGTTTGAACGCTTTTGCTGCATTAGTTTGGACTGGGTTATTTAAAATATGTTCGCTGTATATCAATTTGTACACCTAATGTTAACAACACCAAGTCACATTAAAGTCTAAATGAATATGAAGAATGATAAAATGCGTGCATTAATTCTACAGATGAAATTATTGCGGATTTTGCAAAATATGTAGAATAACAGCTCATCTGCTGAACGATTTACATCAAAATGAAGAAAATGTCAATGCATGTCAAGAACGAACTGAATTATTAAAACAAAATTTTATTTAAAAAAGTGAGTACATAGAAGTTTTTAAGTAATGCGCATTTTTAAGTACACGCATTTTTAAGTAATTATTTTTAACAGTGTAGTATCACACTAAATGTTGTTTGTTAACCGAATGTTTTTAAAATGGAAGTTGTTTAACGCTTAAAAAGAGTGTCACTAGATGGCGCAAGTAGTTCTGAAATTCTCCTCTGAATAACTAGTGAACCATGGGCGTGTTCAGCAATGTCACCGGTAAGTAACCGGTAAGATCGGTTAGTTACCGAAGCGTTCAGTGCACTAACCGGTACGCAACCGATGTCGTTCAGAAGTAGTTACCGATGTGACCGGTAAGTTACCGAACTAACCGAAGAAAAATCCCGGTTAGTTGGGTCACGTGATTGGTAACATGAAAATTTATTTAAATCGAGTTGGCAGCAATTAGAAATCTATGATCAAATCAAAATAAAACGCTCGTTATGGATGTTGATTACTATAATTATTTTTTTTCCCACATATTTCAAATGTTAATGATTAACTATTTTATGATAAAAGATTTTGGAATACTATTTTTTCTCATTCAGGTATCCACAATGTTAAAAAAGATCAGTAATAAATTTTTAATACTATTTACAAACTCTACATTGTCGTATTACCACCAAAGTCTAGAAGAATAAAATAGTTATTGAAAATAAGTTTTAAGTGTATTTACTAATCAATTTGTAGTGCAAGTATTTTTTTTTCACCACTTATATTTTTACACATTTTATTTTACTAGATTCAACAGTAAAATAAGAAATAATGAAAGCTTTTCTAACGAAATCCTGTCTTAAACATGCAAATTTCATTTTTTTTACTGAAGCTATACTATGCATAACAGCTCAGTCGAAAATATCCCCGAAAACGGGATTTTGTTTTGGCCCTTAATAGTTTTTTTGTAATATTACTTTCCGTTAGTATAGTTAAGAATATTTAGAGGGAATATTAACTGATTGAAGAAAGATTTTGTTTAAAAGATTTCTTCTCATTTTGTACTAAATGTTGAATTAATATTTAACTTGTTATTTTATTATACAGAATGCACTAAGATTAAATTTTTTTCTGTGAGATTCTGTTGTCCCAGAAAACCAATTTTTTTTTCTCTAAACATTAAATGGAAAATTATCAAAGTTTTAATTGGTTTGAATGTAGATCTTTGTCTTTGAAATACATCTAAAAAACAATGTAGACAATTGATTCTAATTAATTACGAAAAATAACTGTATATTTAAATAAATTGCTGATCATTACCACTCTGCTACTGTAAATTCTATCACATTTCTCCATATTTTTTTTAAAATTTATAATATAATTGTTTCATGTTTATTTATAAATACACAGAAGTTTGTAATAAATATTTATGTATATTTATATTTATATATATTTATATAGATAATTTTCTTAAATTTAAACATGTATTTTGTTTTATTATCTTTTTATTTTTATCTAGAAAATGAAATATATTTTTACTAAACAATGCATATATTAAAAAAATAAATAAAGGATTTTGCACAGGAACTGAAATAAAGTATTCTTTTCTTTTTTATATTGTTGTGTATTTATTTTTTATACTTAATCTGTGTAATAAATTATGCACATTCAGGGGTGTAAAAATCTAGGCATCAATGGGTAATTTCTTATCGTTAAGTTTTAACAGTTATTTTCGTAAGAATGCTAATAAAATTTAAGGGAAGGAAATTATTAAAATTTAGTGATGAGAGTCTTCTTGATGGTGTTTAGATATTTACACCCTTATACATATATATTTTTTCTCTTTGCAATTCGGACTAGGCACATTATGTTACTATCTATAGTATAGAGCATGTCTGTGAGTTACAATGACACATATTGACAGTTGCAACAATTAATTTTTCCTTTTCCATTAACTACTAACCATCACACATTTTCATTTTCACATCATCAAATAAGGCAAAAAATAAAATTTAAAATGTAATTAAGTTATTTTAAAACTGTATTTCTAATGTAAAGTTACAGAAAATTTATTACTGTTTGACAACATGGCCTCTCCCCCTTTTCACATTGATATTTCGATCAACCCATCTGATATACAAGGACTCAGCCTCTGATTTTTTCTCTTTTTGTTGTTTTTAATTCTGATGAAGAGCATATGCTCAAAAGTACTAGATTTTATTTACAGTAGCTTGAATATTATGTTTTTAATCTTGTATTTCAATTTATTGATTTTTTATGATTTTTAAAATAATTTTCAAGAACAACTCTTTTAAAAATCAATCTCCATCATATGCAGCTAGATCAAGGTTGGATTGAGCAAAACGCAAGAGTAACGTGCACAGACCTTGGTTTTTCAGAGGACACAAAAATGTTACCCTTACCTCATCTTATGAAACAGAAAAATACCCAGTGAAACAACATCAATTACAATAACAAAAATGTTGTATCTTCATGTATGAAGGAGGAGAGAATCGCCCTTTTTTTTTTGCTACATTTTACTTCTAAACATATTAAGAAAGTTAATGCCAACATTTATTAACTCCTATCGGTATAATTTCCTTAAAAAGATTTATAAAAAATAATTAATGAAGAAATGCAACAGTACATAGTTTTTTTTAAACTAATCATGTGCTGTAGCGTAGGTTATACAGTAGAACCACGCAAATCCGGACCCCGATAATCCGGATCTCCGGATAATCCGGATCGATTTGGTCATTTTTTTCCCAAGCTTGAGAAACATTTTGCTGATTTCTATAACACTAACTTGTTTCATCGTCATATTTTGAATAAAAAAAACTTTTTCTGAAATCTTTTTGACTTTTTTATTACAAAGTAAACATTTTTCTGTCTGTAAATATTCAATAAGTTTAACATAAAAGTGATTTTGTGTAAGTATGCTTAATTTTATTTCATTTTTCCCTAAGTCTCCGGATAATCCGGATTTTTGATAATCCGGATTGGGTCTGGTCCCAATTAATCCGAATTATCGGGGTTTTACTGTAATTGTTGATATGTGAAATACATTTGTAGAGATTTTTAAAACATCTCTCCAGCAAATTTCAAGGATTTTAAAATAAAGTAGCTTTTACAATGGAATTTTATATATATATATATATAAAGATTAGTAACAAGAAATTTCAAAAGGGTGCCAAAGAAACCTATAAAGGGCACCGCGTTGGACAGTCTCCATCTATGGGAAAAATCATTTGTGGTATATTTCAATATTGCTGCAATATTTTAAACATAATGAAATTTATACACATTTTTGAAGTTTACTAAATGATTACTACTATAAGTAATGTTATACTTAGAACTTGCAGTTCACGTCTAGGTGAACTAAAAATATTCAGCTTATTATAGTCTATAAAAGTATTATTGTCTATAAAAAACCAATATTTGTAACATTTTAGTAATATTACTTTGTTAGAAATATAATGAAATTGATAAAAAATTTGAGGTAAGCTATTTAGAGATGAGTTTGGGCTCTTTTTTCAGAGTTCGAGCCTGAAAAATTTTGTTTCAAAATAAAGTATACAGACACACACACACACACACACACACACACACACACACACACACACAAAAAAAAAAAAAAAAAAATCATAATATTTAAAAGTTTTTCTAAATGTAATAGATCTCATTTTTTAACAACTGTTAATCTCTAGTACATAGTTAATTTCATTAAATTTATATTCAATCTTATCAAAAGAGACATTTAGTATCAAATAAAAATATACTTCCCTATTTTTTTTTTCTCCTACAACAAGTAAATAACTTTGATGGCCATATTAACAAAGAGCATTTTATGAATAAGTGAATAAAATCTGCTGAAATTACGACTTATATTGTGAAAAATTGAACAACGTTCTCAGTTTTCTATAAAAGGTGTACATCTTTCGCAATGCTCATGGCTTTTAAAATCAATTAAAATTAAAAGTTTGACACCATTACTGGAAAGATGCGATGCTTTTATAGAAAAAGAGGAAATGCTGCTTGACTGCTTTCAATTGGGAATAATAATGCATGTCAATTTTATCTACTTATGTATGAAAATGACTGTGTGAATAGAAAGAGCAGAACCACAAAATGAGCAGACTTCAAGAAGTATGAATAAAATCACTAACATTATTTTCATATAAAGAGTGATTACAGTCGCAGACAATAGAAAACTAAAAATTTGCAAATATTCAGCTAATGCTGCTATATTTGCATTATAGCAGCATTAGCTGATATAATGCAAAATCAGCAGCATTTTTATTATATCAGCTGCTGATATAATAAAAATTGGCTGTTTGGCTGAATATTTATTTTCCATTAAATCTCTAAAAAAAATAAATAAATAAATAAATAAATAAATAAATAAACATTCCAGTTAAACAATATCCTAATGGCACCATACTCTGATTGCCGCCAACATCAACAGGTTGTCACTTACATTCAACTACAGACAAAAATCCTCAAATATCACAAGTTTTCTGTAAAAATAATGTTCGACTAACTACTAAAAAAATATCCATCTAATCAAAATAGTATTAAAAGGACCTGGAATGGAATAATTAATTTTTAAAAGGGGGAGGGGACTATTTTTTTGGTTTCTATATGTGTACAACAATAAATAAAATTGGCAATTTGATAAAGAATGGGATTGAGCCCGAAGCCTCGTATAAAAATCGAGCTTGTGTCTGATCCGGGCTGGGGCTAAGTCTGTCTAATCTCTGATGCTTTCTGTAGAATGTGAGGTGCCAAACATTCATCATTCATTTACAAGTTCATGTAATCTCGTTCAACAATTGCGAGTTCAACCTTTATGACAGTCTATGAGTAAAAACTGCTTGCAGCATATTTTAATTATGTTGCATATTTCAAAAATGATGAAATTGATATACATTACTGGAGCTTACTACAAAATGCTTGCTGGATTGCATGTATCGTTCATTTGCAGGGACACATTAAAGATTTCAGGAACAATTTTATATGCGAAGTTTGACTATTAGGAATGATTGCTTTAAGTGCGTCTCATATGTGGTATGGTTTTTATGTTTAAATAAATTTTTGCATACTACATGGTGTGCATAAATTCTATAGAACACAGCAGTTTGTAAATTCACTACAGACACACACAGAAAAATTTGTAAGCATTATTGAGAAAGAGCACGAATTGCTTAAAGATATTGTTTTTAATGTGAGCTATGTACCTTCAAGTTGATTTTCAAGCTCAACTACATTTAGTATAATGTACAGCGCCGTGCAAAGAGAAAATTGCACCTGGGGCAAAATTTATGTTTGGTAACCCCCCCTCCCCCCACCACCATTTCTTTTTGTGACAGTTGTCACAAAACTGAAAAATGTAAAAAACACAAAAAAATTGTACTGAATACATGTTTGTAATTTATTTTGAAACTGTAAAAGGTTTAATTTTAATAACTAAACAATATAAAAGAACATAGCATTTATATTTTGGCAAAGGGGATCTGCAAAACATAGGCAGAAAAAATGTATCTAACAGTTTTGTATAACCCCTTTTGGATTAGACGAAATAAGCAACGTGCTATTTTAAGAATGCAATTTTTTTTTTTTTTTTTTTTTTTTTTTTTTTTTTTTTTTTTTACAGAACAATCTCAATATGTTTATGTATATAATTAAAAAAAAAAAAAAGAAAGAAAGAAACAAACGACGATGATAGTATTAATTTAGTGCTCTCTCAATTTCTGCAGCCGGGGCAAACACCCCCTTTTTTGCATAACTCTGATAATGTACTAAGGTAAGTTTGCTGCATATAAATAAAATCATATGCAGGGCTATGCATATTTAATCATAAGCATACTAAAATCCTATACAACATTAATATGCAGCGTATATTAAAATCTGTATGTCATATACAGGGCTGTACAAAATAATTTAAATATGTTTTCCTCTATCGGTAGAAACTGCTGAAGGGGAAATTTTTACTGTGTTATGCATTTACTTACTAAACATAATTTTAGTAATGTACAAAATTTGTACAATTTTATAGATCATATACATGACTGCACAAAAGATGGATTATTATTATGGTTATGGGCAGTAATTATTGAAATCTGATTTTTAAATGTGGTATATGTTTTAAAATATGTTTACTTAGATATCTTCTTTACCTTATTGAAAGGCTAAGTCTTGCAAACATTATATACATATTTTTTTCTAACGCCAATTTGATGAAAACTTCGTTTTCAAATACCAGTTACATATATATTTTTTTATTATTATTTTCTATTATTTTAAAAAAGAAATAATAACAGATAAATAAAGTTTAGTTAGTAAGAGCAAAACAATTTATATCATTTTAAAAAAAGGAAATAAAACTAAATAAGCAAGTTATCATGCGAGGCAAAAATTCACCAATTTTTCGCAATCAGGCCAAATTTACATGTTATATGACATCTGTGTCGGACGTTCCCCTCAGTCCACACAACTTTGAAGAATGTCCGTGGTAGATATAGCTGCCACCACCGATATTACTAGGTGATATCGGTCACCCACTGTGAGATTGGTGTAAATGAAGACTTACGCTAGTAACCGAATTATCAGTTTATTAAGAATATATGTACACACAAAATACGCTATTTACAAATATATACAACTATAACTCGGATATAGGTGATCCGGTTCAACATTAAATTAGATACCGTAAAGATTGGTTGTGTACTATTCCAATTACACTTTCCACCTCACACTCAATACACGTTGAATTCACTTTTTTGGAGCTCAACCTTGAGTCTCCCAACACAAGTATACTGGGCCTGCACTTCTTAGCCCAGAGCACTAAACACTAGGACGTCTGTGTCCTTTGCGCACCAGAAAACGCACACTTTACGCTCTTCCACACAGAGCAACCTCTAGGTCCGAAACCTAGGTACCGAATCAATGATCTGAGGCAAACTTGCCCTCTCCAAATCACTCCTTTCCCCCACATAAACCCCTTTGGAGCCTCCTCATTGGACACTCCATTCTTTTCTTGCTTAGTGGCATGCTGCTAATCTGCTCACCATCCGCATACTTCACTGACAGGTGGAAATGCCTCTCAGCTATCTCTTTTCTCTAACACCCCACCTGTAAAGGATTAGCTGGCAATTCCCCTTTCCACGAAGAAGGAATGTCACCTTGGAAATTCTGTACACAACCATACAATATGAGATATTCAAATAGAGAAAGAGTAGACATTACATTCTTTAGCACAGATGCTATCAGATCCTGACAATCTGTTTCAAACTTTTTAAAATTTATTGTTATTCCTTTTTTAAATGTATATATGGTAACTGGTATTCAAAGACGAGGTTTTTGTCAAATTGGTGTCCAAAAAAATCGCGCCAAAGTGGAATGTATATGAAATCTGTGCTGCCATTGTTTTTTGTGCTGATATCTAGCCTCTTGCCTTAAAGTTATATCATATTCACGTTCTTTTCAACCAGTCAGCTTATATTTTCATAGCATTTTTTATAATAGAACTAATACATTCTATAAATTGTTTTTAAATGGCAAACTGTTTAAAAATAATGCTACATGTACGATAATAATAATATATATGTTTCATTTGATTCATTTTTTAACCTTCAAATTTAAATAACGAATTTAACAATTTTATTTGTTTACAATTCTATTGTTGCCACTTTATAAAAAAAAAATAAATAAATCACATATTTTTTTAATATTCGTAATTGTCGTCAGCATAAATAATTTTTTCAAAATAAAGAAAATACATTTTATTTATTTAATTAATCATGATTCTATCTATAATTGCTCACTCCTTGCTTTATTTATTCTTCTGAAAATATAACTTTTTCATTTTTTATTTGCGAAAATGTGTCGGTAATGAAAAAACATTTAAAACGAATTAATTAAAACAATAATTTTTTTAAAGGTTATTTTGTAAAAAATAATATTGTGCAAATCTACAGCTCGTATTTTTATCTTTGTGTTTAATTTCAAGTCAAAATATTGAATAGTTTTTTGTAAAGTGTACGACAAAATGTAATTTGAGTAGCCTAGTAGAAGATTCTCCTCATGCATTCTAAAATTATATTGGATGCAAAACAAGCTGAAACTGAATTTCTGTTCACAACTTTATCAATGTACTAATGAAAATATTTTAATGAGATCTGTTTCATATTAATTTTGCTTTGATTAAATATAATGGTATCATTGAAAATTACTGAAATTTGGCCTGTCACAGTACAAATAAAATCAACTAGATTCTAAATAAAAGAATGTATAGCTTATACTTCTTTAGCTATGAATGGTGGATTTTCCAGCACTTCTTCCTATTCCATATTTCACAGAAAACAAAGAAAGTCAATTGAAAATACTGTTGTATCTTCAAGACTATTAAAGTAATAAATGAAAATTCAAGTTAGATGTTGAGTGAGATTAGATGCAATGTATTTATGACTCAATAAGTGATTTTCTGAACAAAAAATTTCTATCTTGAAAGTAATTATCAATTCCAAAAGTATTTTTATTTGTTTAGAATTTCTTAATTTGTAAATAAACAAGAAATCTGCACAAAATTTACAGATGTAAACAATGAAACATTTAGTTTAGATATAGGGACAAAATTTGACTTCTTTTAGTTTTATATCAATTCCAAACATATTTTAATTTGTAATTTTTGTTAATATTTCTTGAATTCATGTTTTTTTCATGAAGGAGGATATTTCTGAAAAAATTCTAAATATTGCAGATGTCATTGATAATCACAATCTTCTTATCAAACATATTTAAATGTCAATCAAAGCTAATTTGGTTATTAAGTCTGGCTAAATCTGAAGTAAAATTTCCTTATTTTATAATTTTGATGCGAATTAATAATGTACCTTTATGAAGCAAGTTTCGTTGAATAATTTAGGAAAAATACGTTTCATCTTTATAATGAACATTTAATCATACATTATTTATTATTAACCTGGCCTTTTAAAAAAAATACTGTAATCATTTTTAAAATTAATTAAATTTTCATTACTTTAGCACATTATTTATTTTAATATTTTATTATATTGTAAGCATTCGTTACATTTTTATTGCATTATTAATTATATTCTAATTACTGTTTAAAAAATGTAAACAAAACAATGACCAGAACTCCACGAAAATTCTAAAAATCTGCACAACCTCTGGTACCAATCTGTGCGAATTTGAGGGAGTGTACTGTATTTACTAAATAAAATTTAGGAACTTACATTTATACAGTATTAACTCCTATGAAAAACCTAATTAATCATTCCCATTATTCATCATTTTAATCCTCCTCAGTCCACATGGTTTATTTTCTTAAATTCTTTACAAACAGCAAATAAATAATCAAAAAACTAATTAAAAAAAATTTAAATTATTATTATGATTTTTTTTTCTAATGATTTTAAATGTAGTTATAAATTGACAATTAAGGGGACTGGTTTTTCAGCTTCCGAATTCCCCCAACTAATATAAAATCTATGGGCATTTGATGTATTCGTGTATTTAAAATATTTCTTAGTGAAAAATTTTTAACTTCTATTTTTTGTATACACTTCTTGAAAAATATCTCTGTTTTTCTTAGTTTTCAAAATTTTTTCTAAAGTATATACTTTATTTTATGATAAGTTAAAATTCCCCCCCCCCGTAATGATGTTTTAAACAATTTTTTACTAAATTTACCAATTGTTGAACCCAATTAATTTATATCATGCTTAATATCTCTATATTTAATAATGAGATTTTTTTTTACATACTAAACATTTTGTTTAATGTTTTTTAAACATCAAACAAACCTTTGGCAATAGCTTTCATCCATTTTGTCCAACGAGTATCTTAATTGAATCCTTCACAGTAAAGAGACTGTTAGCTTTTACATATTGTAATAGAAAAATAAAATATTTTAATTCAAAAGTAATATATTTGTTACTACAGGCAAAGTTTTTTATACTGCACAAATTGGAGCCAAAGATTGTGCAGATTATAGAATATTGTGAATTATAGAGTATTATGTGAATTATGAATCATTCTGTTTTTTTCTGAAGATACTTCCGTGTACGATAAGATAAATATGAAATCTAATAAATCAATATGCTATTTTAATGAATGCAATAAGTTCTTTTATTTAAAAAAGCATATACTTAAAGAGTAACAGATACATTTATCATTAGACATGAAAATTTTGGTTTTTTCGTGATCAATTGATGAAATTCATTTTTTTTTTTTTTTTTCACTGTGACCATTTGTCGAAGTTTGCGATATTTTTCAGCGACAGATTGGCGAAAGTTGCAAAATTTTTCCTCAAACGATAAACATACTATTACAATATGCAAAATACATTAAAAAATAATTCTGAAAACAAGCAAATGTTTCGCCGTTATTTTATTTATTTATTTATTTGAATAACATACATCCGACTTGTGTGCTCGACATGAAAGTCTGCTTATAAGTCATCGTCAATATACAAGGACGTGATAGCACAAGGAAATTTACAACACAACAGAAATACAACCAGGAGGTCCACACAAGGTGTAATAACTAATACGACATAATACAGATAGCGCTACACGATACAACTAACCAGTGCGTCCAGAGAATCTGTTAATTGGTTAGCTACCGGTTACTTACCATTCCGGTAAGTTACCGGTTACATTGGTCACTTTGGTAAGTTGCGCTGAACACGCCCCATGATTTGAAATTAGTCACTTGTAAGTGAAAGCTTTGAATGTGTTGTACGCCGTTTTTAATCTATTGAAAGTGCAAAATGTTACTGATGTCTGAAGATGGTTTCATTATATTAAATTGGTTTAGTTTTAAATATGCATATTTAATGGGCTACAGTTACACTGAAATATATCCAGGAATATCCAAGATTGTAATGGAAGAAGTTGCAGTTGGGGGGAAAATTTAAACCGTGAATTTGGACTTCAAGTTAAAGGAAAGGGAAATAATTTGAATAAAAATACATTGAATTTTGAAGCAAGATTAATAATTTTTGGTGAACCCGTATGTGATATGGATATGCATAATTTCATGGAAATTAAGACAAAGTATAATTAAGGTAAGCAAAGCTTCATATGAATTGAACTAGAGTTAAGAAAGATTTTTTTTTGTCTGAAAGTAAATTGAAAGGACTTGGATTTTACTAGTTGTTTTAACTGATTGTTTTAAATGTTTGAGAGTGTTTAACTAACTTTAACTATTCAAAGTAAAGGTAGCATCGAAGTAATAGCATATAATTAAACTAGTAACAGACTGTTTGATTGAAATATGATATATATTTAATTGAAAGTAAAAATTTTGTAAAAATGAATGATATTGATAAAATTAAGAAATTACGTGCAACTGCACGCAGTTTAACCACAAAATTAATATCTAAAGTAGAGACAACTTTGAATGAGGGGGTTGAAATTAATATACCTAGTTTAAGAGTGTTTTTAGAACAGTTAAACAAAAAATGCGAACTTTTAGTAAAATATGATACTGAAATTGAAGGATTAATTAATAAAGAGGATGAGCTGGAAAGCGAAGTTATTACGGCTCAAGAATATCAGGATAAAATAATAGCCTGTAAATGTTTAATAGAAGAGAAAATTAAAAATAATTCTGCCTGTAATGAAAATGTTAATAAAGAGGGTTCTCATATTTTATCTCCCAAGGCTAATGTTAAACTTCCGAAGTTAAGCATAAATAAATTTTATGGAAACCCGAGTAATTGGCTTGAGTTTTGGAGTCAATTTGAAAATTCTATTGACAAAAATGATAGTTTAACCTTGATAAATAAATTTAGTTATTTGAAATCCCTAACTGGTGGTTTGGCATTTAATGCCATTAGTGGTTTGGCTTTAACAGGAGAAAACTATAAAATTGCAATTGATATTTTGAAAACACGCTTTGGTAGGATAGACCTGACTATTAACTCACACATGGCCAAGTTATTGAGTCTTGAACGTGTGAGGAGCTCCTCAAATGTGGCTGCCCTAAGAAAACTTTATGATGAAATTGAGGTAAATATTAGATCTTTGGAAACACTCAATGTAGTTTCTGGTTCTTATGGTCACCTTCTTTACCCATTATTATTAAAACTGTTACCGGAAGACCTCACATTGAAATTTAGTAGAAGGCAAAATTCAAAGGCTAATTCGAAATTAGAATTTGATATTAAAGAATTAATGGACTTTTTAAAAGTTGAGATTCAGTCCCGAGAACATATTTATTCTTTAAATGAAAGAGGAATTTCAGGTTCAGTTACTCAAAATGGTAAAAGAGATAGAAATAGACGTTTTCAAAATGAAAATTGTAAAGGGGGAAATCCATTCACAAGTACATACGCAACGCATGTGAATTTTAATTGTGTATTTTGCGTTTCTAAGGAACATAGTTCAGAACAGTGTCCTACCAGCACTGCTCAGAGGAAAATGAATGCTAAAAAGCGTGGACTTTGTTTTAAATGTCTCCGGGGTAAACACGTAGTTAGGGATTGTTGGAGAAAAAATACTTGCAATATATGCAAACAGAGTTGGCATAATACACTTTTATGTGAAAAACGTAATGAAATTATAGATTTAAAAAATTGTCAGGTTAATTCTAATACAGAGAATGAAAATAATGATCCAATGTCTACGACTGTTTCAACGTGTAGTGCAAATAATGTGAATAAAAATTCAACTGTTTTTCTGCAGACTTGTACTGCTATAATTTCAACAAAATTTAAAAACATATTAATTAGAATCTTAATAGATGGAGGCTCTCACAGATCATTTATAAGTAAGCGTTTAGCTGAAAAGTTAAATCTTCCCGTTATCGGAGTTGAAAAGTTACAAATACATACTTTCGGGGAGGAAAGACCCAATACAGGTGAATACAATTGTGTTAAAGTCAATTTACTAAATCCGCGCAATCAAAACAAAAAGGCTACTGTTAATGCGTTAGTAGTAAATAAAATTACAGGTGCTAATGTTGTGAATATACAAAGTGGCTGGATAAGGTCAAAATTGAAAAGATTATCTCTTTGGTTATCAGATAACAATAAAATGCCTATAGATATGTTAATCGGTGCGGATAGCTACTGGGAAATAGTAACGGGAAATATTGAACGTTTAAGTAAAAGATTGGTGGCTCTTGACACTATATTTGGAACAACACTACAAGGTCAAGCAACTTTAAATACTAAATATAATCCTTATGTTAGTGTAAATAAAGTGATAATTGATGAAAATAAGACAATATTAAGCGATATTAAAGCAATTTGGGAACTTGATTTGTTGGGAATAAAGCAAAGTGAAAATGTAACTAATGAAGCGGAAAATAAAGTAATAAAGGAATTTGAAAATAATATAGTATATAAAAATAAACGTTATGAAACCAGGTTGCTTTGGAAAATGGAGCCAGAAAATTTGGATTCAAACTATGAAATTGCTAAACATCGTTTAATTGGGTTAAATAGAAGATTTAAGCAAAACATTTGGTTGTTTGAGCAATACGAAGAAATTTTGAAAGAGCAGTTAAATAAAAATATCATTGAGGAATGTAATTTTAAAGTTGCTGATAAAAATTGTTATTTTATGCCACATCATCCGGTAATTCGCAATGATAAATCTACTAAAATAAGAATTGTATATGATGCCTCTTCTAAGGGTAAAGATAAATTGTCTTTGAATGACTGTTTATTAAATGGTTTGAATTTGAATCCTAATATATTAGACGTAATTTTGAAATTTAGAGAAAATAAAATTGCATTCACTGCTGACATTGAAAAGGCATTTTTACAGATTGGGATAAGTGAGGTCGATAGAAATTACTTGGGATTTCTGTTTTCTGAAGATTGTACTATAGATGAAAATTTAAGGTGTTTTCGAATGACACGTGTGGGTTTTGGAATTAAATGTTCTCCATACATTCTTGCTTGTGTTATAAAGCATCATATTAAAAAATTTGAAAAAATACATTTTGATGCATTTAAAATGCTTGACACTGCGTTCTATGTTGATGATTTATGCTCTGGAAGTAATTCAGTTGAGGATGCTTTTAAACTTTCTACAACTGTGGTGAATATATTGAAAGAGGCTAGTATGAATCTTAGACAATTTGAAACTAATTCAAAAGAGTTAAGAGAATTTTGGAGAAGAGACAATATATTGTTGGGTGATGAGGCCCGCTCAAATAGATTAGCAAAAATATTAGGAATAAACTGGGATACACGTACTGATAGTTTAAGTCTTGATATGAAACCTTTGTTACTGGCATTAAATAATGTTAGTGATACAAAAAGATGCGTGTTAAGTTGTGCCGCAAAGTGCTTCGATCCTGTTGGATTTCTTACTCCCTTTACAATGAGAATTAAATGTCTGTTACAGGAATTATGGATAAAGGGTTTAGACTGGGATGAAGTATTTGATAGCGAAATAAAACATAAGTGGAATGAATGGTGTTCCGAAGTAAAACATTTAACTGAATTTTCCATGCCGCGGTATTTCTTCAATACGAAAGATATGATTCTGCAAGATAATATTGAACTACATGTCTTTTCTGATGCCAGCTTGAAGGCCTATGGCGCTGTCGCTTATTTTAGATTTGTGACAGAAAATAATAAAACAAATGCTATTTTCGTTATGTCCAAAACAAGGGTCGCACCTTTGAAGAAAATAACCCTTCCAAGAATGGAATTGTTGGGTGCTTTAGTTGCGGCTCGGATAGGAAAATATTTGCAAGATATGTTTTCTGTTCCAGGTATCATTTATTGGACAGACAGTACAATTGCGCTCCATTGGATAAAGGGGCTACCTTCAAGGTGGAAACAATTTGTTTGCAATCGTGTTTCTGAAATACAGGAATTAACAATTCCTCAGAATTGGAGACATTGCGATGGTAAGAGTAATCCTGCTGATATATTAACTCGGGGATGCTCTGCAAAAGAATTGCTTGACAACGAAATCTGGAAAAGTGGACCGCCATGGTTGATAAAGGATCGAACTCACTGGCCGAAAAAGGCAGTAAAATTTGAAAATATTGTAGAGGAAGAGAACAAAAAATATAATGAATCAGTTTTTGTCAACACAGTTAATGCAGATGAGAAATTAAATATTTTAACTAAATTCTCTTCATGGACAAAATTACAGAGAATTATGGCCTGGTGTTTAAGGTTTATAAATAATTCACTTACTAAGAATCGAGAGGTTGGAGTTTTGACTACTAAAGAAATAACACAGGCTACTGGGTTAATTATAAAATCAATTCAGTCTCTGGAATTTTCTTATGAAATACAATGTCTAGAAAGACAAAAGTCTATTAACTGTAAGAGTAAACTTCTTTCTTTGAATCCATTCTTAGATGAAAGGAGAATATTGAGAGTTGGTGGAAGACTTAAAAATGCTGAAATATCTGAAAACTGTAAGCATCCGATTATACTACCAAAAAATAATCATATTACGAAATTAATTATACAATATTATCATGAAAAATATTTACACGGTGGCGTTCAGTTATTGCAGTCTGTAATAAGACAGAATTATTGGATTATAAATGCCAAATCTGAAATAAAGAAAATTATTTGGAAATGTATAAAATGCTGCAGAGTTAAAGCTAAGACAACATCTCAAATAATGGCTGATTTGCCAGCCAGCAGAGTTGTTCCATGTAGAACATTTTCAAAGGTAGGCGTAGATTATGCAGGCCCATTTCATATAAAGATGAGAAATGGTAGAGAAATTAAACCTATAAAATGTTATGTGTGTGTTTTCGTTTGTATGGCTACGAAAGCTGTTCATTTGGAATTGGTGAGTGATCTTACAAGTGAAGGATTTTTGGCTGCCTTGCAGAGATTTTCTTCTAGAAGAGGGACACCGGGAGAGATAAGTAGTGATTGCGGTACTAATTTTGTTGGTGCCGATAAAATCCTAAGGAAATTTATTTCTATTAAATATAACACCAAACTGCATGATTGGATTTTATCCGAGAAAATACAGTGGAAATTTAATCCTCCGGGAGGTCCTCATCACGGTGGTCTCTGGGAGGCAGCAGTGAAATCTATGAAACAGCATTTTCGAAAAACTGTCGGTAAGCAGCTTTTGACGCACGAAGAATTTTTAACTTTACTTTGTCGAGCGGAAGCCTGCTTGAACTCAAGACCAATAACTGCTGTTTCAGATGATCCCAATGACATTAGCGCTTTAACTCCGGGACATTTTTTGATTGGAGCTTCTTTGACCGCTCTGCCAGAGATGGATTTAACAGATAAAAAAATTACTTCGCTAAAAAGATTTCAATTAACTCAACAACTGTTTCAGTCATTATGGAAGTGTTGGTCAACAGAGTACCTGTGTCAACTACAGCAACGATATAAATGGAAAACTCCAAAAAGAGACATTAAGGTAAATGATTTGGTAATTATAAAGGAAGATAACTTATCTCCCCTTCATTGGAAACTCGGAAGAGTAATCGAAGTTTATCCTGGATCCGATGCTAAAATTCGTGTGGTGAAACTGAGATCTGCTAGTGGTGAACTTAAGAGACCTATTACTAAGATTGCGGTGCTACCGATTGAAAATGAAGATTAGTGTTTTATAAGACATTGAACTGTTATTTTATGAACTAATTTTGTTCTTTCAATATTTCAGTTAGGACTTCCATTTGAGAACATTAATTTAATTTAGAAGCAAAAAATTTGTAAGTTATAGGATTGCTGTAGCGGTGAGTTAAACTTTTATTGTTTTAATGTTTAAAGTTAATTATTTAATAATTTGTTTGTAATTATAGTGTTTTAGTTAATTGAATTGTATATGTAATTTATGTAATTCTTTAAATTGTATGAACTGTGTTCATCGGCGGGGAGAATGTTTAACGCTTAAAAAGAGTGTCACTAGATGGCGCAAGTAGTTATGAAATTCTCCTCTGAATAACTAGTGAACTATGATTTGAAATTAGTCACTTGTAAGTGAAAGCTTTGAATGTGTTGTACGCGGTTTTTAATCTATTGAAAGTGTAAAATGTTACTGATGTCTGAAGATGGTTTGATTATATTAAATTGGTTTAGTTTTAAATATGCATATTTAATGGACTACAGTTACACTGAAATATATCCAGGAATATCCAAGATTGTAATGGAAGAAGTTGCAGTTGGGGGGAAAATTTAAACCGTGAATTTGGACTTCAAGTTAAAGGAAAGGGAAATAATTTGAATAAAAATACATTGAATTTTGAAGCAAGATTAATCAGAAGTATATAATTTTCAGGCATTCGATGAAAAGTATGAACAAACTAAAATATCTATCAGAGAAAATTCTACCACATTATTTGAGAAATTCTAATTTTTGATTTCTATTCCTTAATAAACAAAGCTATTCTGCCGAGACAATTCATTTTATATAAAGTTTCAATTTTCGCCCTCAAGTGCACCAATATTCTATCATTTTCTATAATATTTAATGAGAAAAGTATTATTTATTTAATGAAATCAACTTTCTGAATTACTTATTACAACAACAAACTGATGAAATTAAATTATACTTTCAGAAAATTTCCGCCTTTTCATATTTTGCACTAAATATTGATTTATTGAGATAGTCAACAAATTATTGGTTAAAAGACGAGACTGAAACTATGAAATGTGTCTTTAAATCTCCTTTATATTCAATAAATTTAAATAAACTTTACAAAAATGGAATATTATTCAAGAAAGTGGAAAATCTCAAATGATACATTTTCAAAAGTAAACACAGTCAAGTCAAAGTCGTTCAGTATTATAACATTTTCGTTTCATTATCTGATCAGTTAGATGGAATATATCACTCGTTTATTTACATTGGATCACAGAAAACTCAAATTGATGTCAAGGAAAAATCGATTCGGAGCTAACACCATTTAAAACAAACTTTTAAAGTAACAGGATAGAAGACGCAAAATAATTCAATCGGTTTTATTTTTTGTTAGCTTCATGAACTATTGATTCAATTGTTGAAACTTTGTAGTTCACGAAATAGATGTTTTTTTTCACATTCAATCAGTTATATACAAACTGGTTTTTAAAAGAAAGACATCCGAAGAAAAGGTTTCAAATTGTTAGGCTCTACTGTAAGTATTATTGTAAGTATTATTACTGTAAGTATAATATGTATCGCGTCTCAAAATTCGACCGAACCATTAAAAGGGGGTGATAGAAGACAGTATGAGAATGAAATTGAGCATAAAACATGGGATCGCAAACTAAACATTTAATAAAAAATACAGAGTGTTTCTATTCTAACTCAGTTTGAGTTGGCGGTCATAACTTTCATGAAATTTCAGAATATTATAACAAAACTTTTAAGAGACATTCTCATCTTTGTTGTAAACTTTATAATACCAAAAAGAGTGGTAGAATATTTCATTATATGGGATAGTAGTATACACTTGACGCTTCACATTTTGGACAGCAGTTACCTGCTCATACGGTATCATCGATTGCATGAGTTCACTGTTTTCCGAAATCTTCGTGATGTTATAACATTTCAAACAAAACAAGATGCATATCGTTGCATTTTTATTGGAATATTTTTATCATTTTTTTTTTTTAATTATGATCGCCAACTCAAGTTGAGTTAAATGAAACATCCCATGTTTGTGATTCAATATGTGGTTTTCGATCTCATTTTCTATGTAAGTTTTCATCCTGTTGATGCCTTCTTAATTTGTCGGTCGAAGTTTGGAACACCCTCTATGATAGCTTATCTTTCTTTTTGTTAAATAAGTGAAGTTTAATTGATAAAAGTTAGTCAAGTCATTTATTATATTATTCTATCTTTATAAGAAAAGTATTGGATTCGTGAAAATTTTCAAATTCCGGATTTCGACTGATTTACACATTTTAGGGGTCAGAGAATCCGAAAAACATGCTTTACAAAATGTCGATCTGTGTGTCTATCTGTTTGCTGTCTGCCTATCTGTATATGACATAAATTTTGTGAGCACTCTATCTATGATGCAAGAACTAATGCACTGGATTTCACAAAACTTTAGATTCAGTTAGACCTTGATAGAAACCGCATCTGATTAGTTTTTCGAGTATATACCCCAACAGGTGGCGCTGCTATGCTGTCTTTTTCAGAATTTCTGCAAAAGAGGTGTTTTTATAGAAAAATATACATTTTTTAAGGGAAAAAATGTTTTGTATACAAAATTTGGTATATGTTAAATTAATACGTACTGGCAAATCTTTTGCTTCATAACACATGTAAGTGTTTTGCTAATATACTGCTTTTTTTTTAAATGAAATGTATGGAATATATTTCGTTACAGAAAATTTGGCATAAACGCAATTTTTTGTTTAAATTTCACTTAATATTGCCTAAATATGAAAGTTAATTAAAATTTCAATAAAAATTTATTTTAATTCATAGTTTTATTCCGTGTTTTAAATAAAAATATATGTGTTCAGTAAAAATTTAATATTTTTCAAAAAAGTGCAATGAAAGTAGGCATATATCTTTATTTTTTGGCACATATATACATTTTTTAAGGGAAAAAGTATATATGTGACATATGTGTGTTGGTAAAAATCATAGTTCATATTTTAAATGAACGATGATTTATACCAAAACTTAAAGCACGTTATAGCTATTGGTATTATTAATTGAATTATATATTCATATATTTACCAATTATTATAAAATCATTTCAAAATGGGCTCATTTATACAAGTCTTTTTAAAAAGTCTCAAAAAGTTTTTTAGATGTTTAAATGTGGTGTATACGCAGAGAAATTTCAGATACTTTATGATAAATTTATTTACATTTTCAATCTGTATAAATAGTATGTCGTACTGTTTTACTTAAAATTAATAATTCTAGTACTATTTCATGAGACACATTCTTCGTAAGAAACATTTAAAAGTTCACGTCAAAGTTCGAAAATGATTACTCTTATATAAATCTAAAATTTAGTACAATTATTCCTAAAATAAATCTGTGGCACTGGATATATAAAAGTTCAAATAAAAATATATTATCTTGTTCGATAATCATTGCAGATAGTATTCATTTCCCCATTTTTAGGAACATTCGTAATTATCTCGTTGCACTTATAATCATCGTTCAATCCGTCCGTCTGTCCGCATATATTAGAGCAAAAACTACCCTACCGAATCGTTTGAAATTTGAAATATATAATTGTTATATAATTTTCTCGAGTCATTTCAAATTTTATGAATATCGGATGTAACAAAGAATATTTGTTATTCATTTACAGGGCCATACAAAAATATTCCATTCTATAATGGTGTGTGTGGGGGAAACAATGTTTGGGGCGCGTTATAATTATGTTAAGCTACTTCACATTTTATGAAATCGATATACGTTGCTGAAGTTTACTGTAAGTTACTCTCTCTATAATAGAAAACTGATGGTATTTACATTGACATACAAAAGATTTCGGCTACTGTACTGATTATACTGTATACTATAACATCAGAATTTGAATGTTTTTAAAACCTCGTTATACTAAGAACTCACCTTATTTGTTACGCTTGACGTGCAATTTCCACCTTGTTCAAAACAATGTTACTGTCTCGCTAAAAGTTTAACTATCAATAACGTCTCCCATGCAAGCAAAACTACTTAAAAAATAAATTTAGATATGTCAACCAAATCTAAAACATATCCAAATTCTATCCTATTTCAAGCTTTTTTTTATCCAGAAAACAAAACAAAACAAAATCTTTCTACGAAAAGGAATTTTCCATATCAGCGTACATGTCGATAAAGAGATATAAATAAAGAGTTTTATTTTGTCTACTTAAGGTACGAAAAAAGTTTTCAACGCATTAAGAATCCAAAGACATGAAACCTTTTGTTTATTTCTTTAGGGGGGAAACTTCAATAAAAAGTGAATACATGTGACCCTTCCTTATCTCAGATAGCTTTGACAAACAACATTGAGAGGAGAAATAAAACATAAATCGCAAGAATAAAGTAATCTGGCAGCTTATATTGAGAGAAATATCATACGGGGATTGACTCGCTGAATAAAGATGGGGACTTTCGAGACATATTTCTACTCTCCCCAAATACATTCACTCCCTCCCCCCTCACACACTTCATTTAAAATAGGATAAATGACCATTTAACTCCGAATACATGGAAAACAAAATGATAGATTTAAAATAAATTTTCTGATTTCGACTTCAAAATCTAAAAATTGTTAAATATATTCATAAACATAACTGACAAACGCTTGAATAAAATAGATAATGACTGAGACACTTTTTTAAAATTCTTAATTTCTCATTTAAATTTTTAAAAAAGTGCCATTATAGACAAAAAGATCACTTGCTTTGAGTAAAAATTGTTTAATGTTTAGCGCTTTATTTAGTTTGCATTTGGATTTTATTTCAATCTATTCTCAAACAACTAATGTAAAATTAACAATCGATGTGAGTTTATTGAAAAATAAGAACTGTTATGATTAACTGTCTGATGTACAGTGAGATGGTATCAGTTTGTATTACAAAATAGAGAAATTTCGCAATTTTATTTGGAGCCCTTTATTACATTAGCCGGTGTACCTGGCGTAGACCGGGATTTTAAAAATGATTGTTTAGAAAAATCGATTTTAAAATTAAACTAGTAGTGTGTAAAAAGAAAAGGTAAAAATTGTTTAATGTTTAGCACTGTCTGTAGATTGGACACTGTCATTTTGATTTCCTTTCCGTTTGTTCTCAAACAACTAATGTAAAAAGAGCACTCGATGTTATGCTGTGAGTTTATTGAAAAATAAAAATTATTATTAGAAAATAAATAAATAAAATCCTAAATTCATTTTAAAAGATAAATTTAAAATTATAACATGTGCAAACTTTTAAAAGAGACAAAAAATATTTTAAAAAGATGTTAAATTACTTTAATTCTTAGTACTTTCAACTGTAAACAGTCCTTCATCCGAGAATTCAAAAAATATTCTCTTATTTATCTGACATTTCAAAAAAACTCAGACACGCACTATTTCACTTTGGCGTAATTTTAATCGCTACTCCTGCAGTAAAATTGAAAGATCCAGTTAATGCCAAAATAGGCCCGATTTCGAAAGATGTAATTTCTGGAGTATATGTTATTCGACTTAAATAAGAATATATTTATCTCGAATACATAGGAATAACTTCCCGTAAACTTAAAGATCGGATTAAAGAACATATGAAAGATTTAAAATACAGTGGACAGCAACAGCCCTGTGAAGACCCAACAAGAAACAGATTATACAAGTTTATTTCAAAGAAGCAAAAATTATACGTCCCTTGAAGACTTATCATGAATTGATTAGAAATTATTACGAAAGAAAATACTGTTTGTAATGAAGTTTTATCCTACAACATACCTAGAATTAGGATCAGTTTGCTTAAAAAATCATAAAACAAACAATATTCCACTTTCCTCAATATCTATATTTTATTTTCCCAATGTTTTTTCGGATCTAAAAATTGACTTTCACTTTCACTCCTTTCGACATCAACTAAGTGACATTTTTCTAAAGAGGACGTTAATAACAATATTTTTTTGTATTCTTTGATGAGAAGGCTGTGTTTAAAGTTTAAAGTATTAAAAATGAAAGTAATTTAATATATTTTTAAATATTTTTGTCATCTTGGAAGTAGCTTCCACATGGTGTAATTTTAAGTTTAAGAATTATTATGATTAACTGCCTCATGCTAAGTGACACTGTATGAAGTTGTATTGTAAAATAAGAAATGTGTCTATTTAATTTTGATTCATTATTGCATAGCAGCTGATGTATCCGGCGTTGCCCGGATTTTAAGAACGCTTGTTTAGAAAAATCGTTTTAAAAATTAAATTATATAAGGACTAATATTTCTCAATTCTTTTTTCTTCAGTACATGAACTTCGCACAAATATGCCGGTTTTCTATTTGTCGAAAGCACTAAAAATTTTTTCTTTTATCATTACAAAATGTCTCCAACTTAAAGGAATCAACTCAGAAAAGTAGGTTTGCTTATTTAAAAAAAAAATCTAAAACATATCCAAACTTTACCTTATTTTAAGCTTGTGTATTTCAAATATTTTAAACAGAAATGTGTCCTCAGCCTAAATAAATATAGTCTTGTTTCTTGAACAAAAAATTGAAAGAGAAATGAAAATTCTTTTTTTTTTATAAATGATAAGTCATTCGTGACAACCCTTTTTTTTGTAAAAGTCATTAATCCTATATTCGTTTTAAATATCACGTCCTATTTACCTACTTTCCGTACTTATTTTTTCTTGTTATTCTCCTTGTATTATTTAAAAATACTTGAAAATGTTTATTTGTTTTCCAAATATGACCCCATATTCATATTGTTTTTGTACTTACTCGTATTCTTCCTTATATCATACGTTTTGTAATTTTGTAATTAATGTCATAGTTTAAAAAATTCGTAACAATCTATTTTAATTTTAATTTAATGGAGAAAGATGTGTTAGATTTCTTTATAAATAATTTATGCTTGAGAGGGTTAAATTTGCACCCTATTAAAATAGTGCCACTTAGGTATGGGGGCAAAATCTCACTTTACTGTCTTACACCCCTAATTATTTTTTTCAATTTAGTTTTACCGTAATCAAATAGTTTTTATTCAATAAAAAACTTATTAAAACTGAGAATTATAGTGATATAAAAGTGCTTTTAATATAACTTGTCACGTAGGATAAGGCATTTTAAAATTATGCAGAAATTAAATCTATGTTTCTTTTATCCCAATAATGGTTATGTTTTTTTTATTTTTTTTTAATATAAACTTAATCTTTTACCTTAAAGGTATACTACAGTTAAATTTTAAATATATGCTACCTAAATTTTTAAATAAATTCTAACGATTCATTAACTAAAATTTTTATTTCCTTTTTATTTCACAATGAAATTTTTTAAAAAGCAATTTACCTCAAAATTGATTTTAAAAATTCGATTTTATTTCAATATTAAATGAAAGCCTGTTTAATTTTGAATATTTTAACACATCGTATTTACCCACACGGCAATTACAAAACGAGAATTTGCCTGTTTGTATTTTAATGTACCTACACTGTAAAAAAAAATCTGTAAAGTTACTAAGATATTTCTAGTAAACTTGTATTCCAAGAATTTTTCATGTAACGGTAACAGCAAAGTTTCATGTAACCGAAGAAGGTTACATGAGCTTTTGAGAAAAATCTCTAGAAAATTTTCTGGAAAAATCTTAGTAACTTTACAGATTTTTTTACAGTGTTGCGCAATGACCCACGCAAATTAAAGCTTGAAATGGCTTTTTCTCGATGTTCCTTTTTTTTCACTTTCATGTTTTAAAATGCTAAGGGTTTCTTTTTTCATTTGAGATGGGGATTCGAACTTTTTTATACATGTTCTTTATCATATATGTGACAAATCTGTGCATGGAATCAGCCTTAAAAAACAAAAGGATATGAAGAGGTGTTACGTTTAATCATTCTACATAATCTATATATCAGTAAAAAAGAAATTAAATGTGATATTACATGTATTTAAAAATCCATACTTAGTCTTGTCACATTTGAGAATCTTAAAAAAATGGCAAAAAATCCCCATCTAAAAAAGTAGCAGGGATTTTTAAAAATTCAGATTTTTTTTTATTTATAGAAAACTTTAAATACATATGCAGTTATCCTGTTTTATTTTCAAAAAGTACTTTTAGTTGAACATTGAAATACAATGAGCTCATCATTTGAACGATAATATTAAAAATTAAAAATGTTTACAAGGTGAACTGTTCCCTTAAATTATAGATTAGATTTAATAAGAAACATTCTACAGCTTACTTAAATAAAATTCTGACTATATTTCGTATTTTTATGTATGTTTTAAATTCTTTACATAGTTTTTTCCCTGGTCCTATATCCGTTATGTTTTACATAGGTCAACGAATCATAAGTAGTTCTAAAGTAAAGCTAAAAGAAAATCTACATACTTGAAACTTACCAAACTTACTTTCCTGATAAAATTTTCATTAATCAATTTATTGCGGAAATGTACCTTCACAAAGAGGACCAACTCAATGACTAACATGGAGATAATTACGCAGAAAGTAAACAACATGGAAACGAGTTGCTAAGAATAAGATTAATTATCTGTCAAGCTTATGTTATTAAGACAACGAGTGATTTAGTATGTCATGATTAAATATTTCGATGCATTTGGATAATTAGGAATTGGTTTTTATTTACTACAGCTTGTCAATTAATTGATAAAAGTATGATGCATCACTTATTCAGTATCGGTCGTACGAACATAGAAAAGACTACTAAACTTATATGGCTTTTCAATTCATTATCAGAAAGTGATTGCTTCTAACCCATCCAGAGTTCCAATAGTTAAAGTGTGTCTTATATTAATATAAACGACTCGCGTCAGTTAAATTATTAATCACTTCTCTGCAAGTGATTATTTTTAATCTTGAATTCTATAAGATGCTACGGCACTTTACGTAAAAGATTTAATTGCTCATTAGTATATCGAACATACCAAACATATTTTTCAGAAACTTATTAACATTGATGTTCCATCATCTCAAAAGAGTTATGCTTAAAAGGCATATAACGCTTCTGAAAATAATTTTTTAATTCATTATTACCTGAATCTTAATAAAAAAAATTCCTGTATATAACTTGCAGTCTTTAACACTTTCCGGCACACTGTGCCCGGTCTGGGATACCTAATTTTAATTCCAAACTTGCAAACGGCACCAGTAATATTTTACTAAAATTTTACTTTTACAACAAAAGCTTAAATTAAGGAATTCAAAATATTTAAAAAATCCGTTTGTGAATTCCGGTGTCAGTCGATAATTTCTCATTTTAGTAAAGATTTTGCCCGTGCCGGAAAGGGTTAAGAGATATACGTTTTTTATTGTATTATTATTATTATTTATGATCTAAAATTCCTATTCAGTTATTTCCTATTTGTAAAAAATCAAAAAATCCAAATTTTACAAGCATTCTTATAGACAACAAGGTAGTTGTTTCTTTTATAACAGGGTGGCGACTGGTCATGAAAAAAACACAATCAAAAAAGAGGAAACTACCGGTATTTTCTTATAAAAATACTTTAAATAATATAATTGGATTAAAGAATGCTGATTTCTCTTTTACAAAATACTGGTAATTAACAGTTTTTTTTGCCTATATTTTCCCCTGAAAACTCGCCACCCTGAATAAATATTCTTTAAGTTCAATCCTCTGGAGAATGCACTGGGGACACTGTAGCTGAGCTCTATGTTTACTGCACGTAAAATCAGTGGTATGGAGAGTGTTCTCGTTTAGAAGGCAGCAATGGAGACGGTATAGGGAAACAAAAGTAACCTCTCGTTCCAACAAGGACCGTATTATAAGAAAAGAATGAAAAGCCAAGACATCCACTCGCTTGTGTGGTGACTGTTAAATGGACGAAGCAGGACGCAGTCGACGTCTTAAAGCCCAAACACATTTCACCACTTCTTTAAATGCATTAAGTTCTTAATTTTGCTTTCCAAACCAACTTACGCCCGTAGCCACAGCCTAGGTTGGCCTTATGAGTAATCCATACCTGGTGGTAAGATAATACCCATTTAATTGATAACATAATAACATCATAGTTACCATAATTTGTTTAATTTATCATCATGATGTCTATCATAATATGTAATTAATGTAATAGCATGTCTATGATGATTCAGCACGTGATAGCGACGAGTTTATGTAATTTTATTTTTAATTCCAATAATTTTATATTCCAATAATTTTACTCCTATAATTTCCGGGTATTTTGAATTTCGTTCTTATGAATTTTGGACCATTTGTGATACATTTTCATAATTTCTAGCATTATTTATTTGCTGCTACTGCTCTACTGGCAATCAAACAAATCCAAGCATAGGGCACCCTCCAAAATCTTAAAAATGGTCTTTTCTTCTCAATTTTTCTTTTTTAGTGAAAATAAATTTAAATGAACAAAATGATTTTGTGTATTTGCTGCTCCTATAAACCCAGTTTCGCATTAAATTCAGCGAAAATTCTTTTCTGGTTTGTTGCAAAACTGGACAACTCCAAAATAAGTTGCAATGATATCCAAATCCAAATTAACAAGAAAGAAAAAAAATCATGCGTCAAGCATGGATTATGAAGCACATTACATCGCATTCTGAATAATGTAACAAAACAGCATCGTTTAAAAAATAAAAAAAATTACGTCTCATTTCTTCATATGGCAATGAATAACGCATTTCAAAACCGAATTTCAGCTGTTCTTATCTCCAATCGGGAAATTATTCGAAAATTTTTGCAGCCCTGTATACGATATAGAAAATTCTATCGATTACGAAACGCATTCCAAAATTCAATTAATTTAAGAGATACATATATTTCAGTTAAAAATTCCACTTCAGCAATTTCCTCTAATAAGGAAAATAGTAAGCGAATACGTTTGTTCAGCCCTGTGTATAGAATTTATATATAAAGAGGATTTTGCAAAAAAACTATTTAAATTTAAAAACGCATATCGAATTTTGAAACGTACTGTCCAACAATTAATACGCAAAGACTGTGACTGATTTCTTTTGTGTGTCCCTGTAAATAAAAAATGCTATGATGCTCTTTTTTAACATGATCGTAGTGAAATTCAGTTTCAATACATTTGAAATAGCGTAATGTCATCGATATACTCTCCAAAAGATTTTTCTTCCAATACCATAAAGTAATCGAATTATTTTGAGCGTCCCTGTAAATGAACCATCAATCGTACATGCTTCATATGCAATAACAAACATGCTTTTGTGACCCTAAATAAACTTATCAATTGCATGAAAACCCGAGTATATTTACGAGAGTTCGAACGTGGACAGACGGACAGAAGAACTGATTGCATAAGCACGTTTCAACTTCGCTGGAAAGTGCTAAAAACGTAAATTATTCCCTACCTTCATGTTCCTTTGCCAGATGATTTCGTGTTTTCAAATATAGTATCGTAATGACTATAAAATTGGGAAATTTTGATTCCTATCTATTTTGGCTAAGTGTGGCAAAAAATCAGTTTTCTTCAAAAATTTTATTTTTTTCAGATGGTCGGTTTTGCAACAAGACGACAGACTTTAAGTTTTACATTTAAATAAAAAATCTTAAATTTTCACATATAATTCTCAAGAATAAAACATTGTGCAAAGTGATTTTATAATTATTAAGTTTAAATTATTAAATTTAAATAAGTATTAAAAAATCACTAAAAACGCGATGTCAACATAAAACTCAACTCTGAGATAGACAGTAAAGGCAAGCCTGTTAATTTGCCAAATATTGCCACTATTTTTGCCAAAATAATAGAAGGTACTTTTGTAATCACAAATGTCAGCTAAACAAATAAAAAAAATAGCAAAGATTGTCATATTAACAAACACACTCATTTAATTATATTTTTAATTAAATAAAAAATACCGTAATATATTTTTATTCGCCTTTTTTTAGCTGAAATGTAAATTTTGGTTGTTAAAAGAAAACATGATTATTTATATACATTTATTTACGTTTAAAGGTTAATTTATTCACTAAACCTTTTTTAATTTTCTCAAAACTGTTAATTAATGTAAAAATTTGCATTATATCGCACAATAGAAAATATAAACCACCCACTCTGTAATGGAATGTCATCGGCAAAAGGAAATTTTATTTAATTTTACAAATGAAGGATAATTATTTTTTTTAAACTTTGTAGTAAAATTAATTAAACAGTATGTACAAAGAAATATAAAAGGTATAAAAGAACGTTAAAAATAACTACTGTGTAATTTCAGGTCAGATATTTATTATTTATTTATTCATCTAAATTTGTTTTGCTGTCATACGAAAGTGAAAAAAAAAATCACTAATTGTAAAATACATAATAAAACTACTAAAGTGGATTTGTTTGAAATAAAAATTTCCTGGTAATGCATGGTATGATTATTATTTTCGTCAATAACACAGCTAACATGAAAATAACATGAAGTTAAGTGCATGAAGTTCGTACTTCAAAGTGACAGAGATTTTACGTACTAAAATAATAATAATAATAATAATTTTAAAAGAAGTAATTTTTATTTGAAAATAAAACATACTTCGGGGAGTTGCTTATTACCATCTTCATCTGTGACAATCTTATATTGTCATCACATTGAAATCTTTCAAAGATATGGTTATACCGAACCGAACCTGAAAATGATAAAGTGAAGGCTACCCAAAACCGCGCACTTTTTTGCCAGTTAGATTTTTAAATAGGCACAGGCTTGATAGCTTCCTGGCAGTTTATTTAAATGGTGATCAAAGGATTCTCGGTTCAATGTTCAACTTCAGAGTCTGAAATTATTTGACCGGAATTTTTTTTTTAGAACTTTCCAACAAAGTTGAAAAGTACTTATGCATTCGGTTTGTCTGGCCGTCTGTCCGTCTGTCCACGATCTAACTCTCGTGAATATACCAGGATTGCCATGAAATTTTTGGACGTTGTTTAGGTTTACCCCAGTACGAATCATATTGAAAATGAAGTTTCTACCATGATTAGTTTACTTACAGAAACAGTCAAAAGTTTCCCATAACATTACGGCCTATGGGGAAAAATTGTTTCAAATGAATTTTAACGTTGTTAACACTTTCCAAGAGTTTAAAAAGTGCTTATGCATTTAAAAAAAATCATTCTGCTTATGCATTTTGAGTATGCATCTGGTTTGTCTGTCTGTCTGGCTGCGCTCTAATTCCTGTAATTACACTCGAATAGTCCTTGGCACGAACCTTATTGAAAATTAACTTTCTACCATGATTATTTTATTTACAGGGAGAGTCAAAAGTTTTCCATTACATTACGGCCTATGGGGAAAAATTATTTCAAAGACATTTAAAAGATGTTATACCAAGTCAAACATACTAAAATTTATATGCATTTAAGAGGTGCTTTAAAATAGGCATTCTATAAAATATGCGGTGAAAATATTGCTATTATTTATTTACAGGGGCACACAAAAGAATTCCATTAGTAAAGGGGGGAATAGTGCGCGACATGTATTAAATATATTAAACTATTTCATGTATAATAATAAAAGTGATATATGTCACTGAGGCTTATTATAAATTATACGATACTGTCTTGCATAATATAATGTACATTGTATTTACAGGGAGACACAAAATATTTCAAATAGTATATCCTTTCCGATGATGGCTGATAGATGTATGTAATGCATTTTAATTATGATATACGCGTTTAAGTTTCACTAAATCTTTGTACATTATATGGTGTGTATAAATGTTATAGTTGATATACAGGACTACCTAAAAGAGCTCACCAACGTTACTGAGTATGAGCGTAAATTACTGAAAGATGGTTCTTAAATAAGGTATGCATTTTTACGCTGAATTGCATTCAATGTAGAAAGAAATGTTTGCAGAATATAGATAACATGATAGGCAGGGCCACGCAAATAATTGGATACATGGACGCCTATGAATGATAATTTATAACGATGTGATTTCAGAAGTTTTTGAGTTTAAAATAAATTTTAGCTTCTTACTGACGTGTAATAAAAGTACAAGGTAAACTACAGGGCTGAAAAAAAGTTTCCAAGTATGTTTCCATTTATTAGCACAAATTACTGAAAAAAGTTTTTAAACATTTTTCTTCCTAAACTAACTTTTTTACATTATATAGTATGTGTATCAACTGACAGATCAAATACAGGGCTGTTCAAAAGCATTGGAATACATATTTGGCTATATACCCTTATTTCCCTAATTAACGGAGTTTTGTTAAAGATTTCCAGGAGTGTTGTAAAGTGCTTCATAATCTATGCTTAACGCATAATTTTTCTTACTTTTTTGACAAATTGCGTTGTCTGGTGGAATTAAAAGACATTTTGTATTTTTTGCCTATTTTAAATGCTTTCCCTCTTTTTATCATTTTAGCTAAAATTAAATAAAATTTTCAGTATTAGCTGATCTTAGATTCCGTTCCGCACTAGAAATTATATTATTATATTATATTATATTATTTATTATTTATTTATTATTTATTAATATAATATTATATTATATTATATTATTTTTTAAAAGAATTACTTTTATAAAGAATAATTTTAGACAACGGCAGTGAATTATTGGTAATTTTAAATCACATATATATTTCCGGTCTGCTCATGTTCTGCACGATTTATTACGAATCTCGACTCTAGCAAAGACTGAATTTTATATCCTATTATTATCAAAACTTATTACTTGTAATGACTATTAGAGATAAAAAGAGAATCTTCAAATACTTCGGTATGTCTTATTGAATTATTGCTACAAAGATATTATCTTATACAATTATATAACCTTAACAAAAAAAGAAATTTTTTAAGTGCATTGTTTATCATGCGCAAAAGTTTCAAAAAGATATAAACGTTTTTCAAATATTTTCCAGTGCTCTGAGTTAAAAATTATGTATCGAGCTTTATTCTCTAAGACATTAAGAGTCTTTGACAAAATAAAGAAAAATATCCAAGAAAAAAATATAGAAGATGAATCATTGAAAAAACATTTTAAAACATTCTGTGCGTTTGGATTTACTAATTAATCTGTCATATTAGCACAAAATTAATGTCAATTATAATGTTTTTTTTTCTCTGTAACACGATTTCTTCTTTTCTTCTTTTCTTCTATTTCTCTTCTATTTTTTCTCATTTTGTGGTTTTATCCTATGCATTAACAGCTAATAGACTGCTGTCATTTGTCTGGTGTCTATATGACTATATCCATAACTTAGTAACCCTTTATATCCAAACTTATAAATTCGTAAACATTTCATCTTCTAAAGCATCTTTTTGGAATTTTTTTAATTAAATTTGAAGATTCACACATCATTTAACCAGTTTTAAAAGGATTTTGCCAGTTAAAATTAATTGATTATGTACGTATCCATATGGTTTTGTGCAATTTTTATAATTTCCCTCAAATCTATTATTTATAATTTTTTTAATATCTTATAGAACCAGGAAATGTGCAAATATAATGCTTTTATAATAGAAATATAGGAACCATTCCTAACTGAAAACCTTCATTTGCAATCTTTCCACGTGAAAAAAACTATGGAAATGAAATAAGAAATTATTTGTTTAATAATATTTTTGTTTTGTTTAATTCATAATACACAGCATTTATATCCAAAATGTAAAATTCAAAAATTTAGTTAAACTTAAAACATCCTATGGTAAATAATGTACTTCCAGCAATCATCACTAATACACAATACTATGTATACAGTATAGTGACTGAAAATTTTTTTGACCATGTAAATGTTATTTACTTTCTATTGTACAGGAAGTAACTTGCAGTAAACCAAAACAATATAAATAATTTTCTTTATAAGAGAAAAAGTTTAATGTAATTAAAATTCACCGGAAACGACGTTTCCTTTATGTCTTTATTTAAAGAAATTATTTTGTGTGATTCTGTGGAAGAACAATAAATTTCCTTTGCACTACATATTCTACAGATTTTTTTAAATGCATTTCATAAACACATATCAATTTCTTTATATTCGAAAGAATACGACGTCATTAAAATGCACTTGAAACTATTTTTCAATTAGGCGTAATGTAACGGAATACTCATAAATAACCCTGTAAGTGAACTGCACAATCGTGGGAAAAAGTAAACACTCCATACTAATTCAGCAAAAAATTATCACAGAATCCAGTAACTGAAATCAAACGATTGTAAAAAAAAGTCTAGTTTTAAATGATGCATATAAAATTTAACTAGGGGTGTTTCTACATATTAAAGCGAAACCTAGCTTTGTTTTTTCAATACCCGTACCTAATTCTGACAGCATAAACTCTACACCTTTTAATTAGTCTAAAAACCAATGTTCATGCAATTAGTACGATAAGTTTCCAAGAAATTTATTATTTTTAAACGAGCATATTTCAGCGACTATGTATAGTCATTTATATCACAGATGGCGGCTTAAACGATGTTTTTGTCCATTTTTAAGCATAATTTGAAAACTACTTGAAAGGAAAATTTTAAATTTTACATTTCCATAAAACAGGACATTATAAATTTAAATCTACCAAAAAAAATTGTAAGTTGTAATTCATATATTTTTTTAAATATTAATTTCATAATTCATATAATAAAATTTATAAAAATTGCAATTTCAACGTATTTATGTTTGGGTATTTCAGTCAGTATAATTGTTGCATTAAAAAAAGCAAATTAGGAGTATAATTTCAGGAGATATTAATAAAAATGTGAAAACGCAATTTAACATTAGAAGCAGTAAATTTTGAATGTTTATAATTCAAAAACTCGTCATTCAAATGACTAGAAATTCGGTATCTGTGCATAGTTTGAACAGAATTTAAAATATCTTTTAAACATTTAATTATAATTAAGTATGTGTTCACCGATGCTGGGTGTATTTGTGTGTCTGCTGTTACGCCACAGGTTCGTGTGCTCATGTGGACATTTCCATCTTGTATTGCAGTTTGCAACCTTACCAACAAAATGAGTGTGAATGCCATGCTGGGTATCGTCCTCATAGCTTAAATGTAGAGCACTTGGAGAGCGATTCCAAGGGCTCCGGGTTCGATCTGCGGCTTAGACATTTTTCACTCAGTTGGTTTCTACGTTTAACTAGCAATGTGATAGTCACTTTTAAAATATATTTTTAAAACTGGGTGTTGCTATTGGGAAAATGAAGTTTACGTTCGTTTAAAAATATAGATACCCCAATAAGCAAATTCGATATAGGTCATTTAAAAGTAGACTTTATTTCTAGTCGTTCCGTACCAGTAAATATTTTTACGATAATTTATGAAGGAGTTTGTTGGGAGCATTTACTTGTTTTCACGACTGAACACTATATATTCAAAATAAATTATAATGACTCCACAAATTTTTACAAGGATTTTATGTAGTAAATTTAAAATCATTTGATTATGTAAAATTTTTCGTTGTTATATGCGATAAATATTAAGGATGGATTAAACAATTCATAATGAGATAAAGCATCTGTAACGTATTCTAAAATATATTATTAGTAATCGATGTGTTAAATGAAGTCAATAACAAGTTATTTTAATGGTACTTTAAAGTACCGTGGCAGCATGAAGGTTTAATTCGAAATACTGATAGTTTTTTCTCTACATTTATAATTTATTTAACCTCTAAATATAAATTCTCTTTTGTATTAAAATTATAAGTGAGAGAAATGGTTTGAATATTTTCATCAAAATAAGCACAAAAATACACTCTTCACAATAAAGAAAATAAATGTTTTAGTTCATTCCCGCTTTATGAGAGGGTATAGATAATATCTACAGCAATTAGGGACAAATATTTTCCGTAAACAACAAACCGTAACAAATATATTTTTATAAAAATATATGAAAAATAAAATTAATTATAAGCAAAGAAAATCTTAGAATCTATCCTGAAGAGCATTTTGAAAAATTACTATTTGGTCATTTTCTTCCTTCTAAATTACGGGTGCCATTAAATCAATAGTATGGGCGCCGCTTTTCGTGTGAAAATACGAAATGAAGTATTTATATTCATTAGTTAAGATTATTTTCTAAAGAAAATCATCCTTCTTTAAAACAGTGAGGTCAAACTATTTTTACTTAAATAAGACAACAATAAAAAAGTTCATCTATCCCCTGATAAACTGACGCCGTAAACTTAGAATTTTCACTGCTGTTGTTAACTAGCAATAAAATACTCATTTAACAAATTACTTTGCTAAAATTTAGGTGCTTTTCTTTTACTTTATGGTTATATTGATATTATTAAAATATCCCGTATAAAATATCATATTGCATCGCATTTTAATGAAAATAATTATTGCCATATTAAAAAGCATTAAAAGCACGTTTAATAAAAAAAAATCAACGTCAATTTTAACTTACTTCTCTAATTCCTTGTTTAAATCATTCGTATGTACAATTTAAGAAGCGTGAATTTTCATATGAAATACGATATATATATATATATAGTACCTGTACCCTATGTGGACACCTTAAGGAAAACGTATTTTTTTTCACCCCCATATACAAGTCAGAGGACTCCAAAAATATGTGTCCACTATCCTTGGACTATTGACTATTATTATTAAAATTAGCGACTTTGTAATTATTCTGGTTTAATTTATATGATAAAAACAAAAAATGTTTACAAGTGTCCATATAAGGAACTCCCTGTCCCTATTATGGACAGGTGTTTCCTTGTTGACTTTCTACACAGTGTGTATGGAAGAGCCACTTTTCCAAGGGATTTTAAAGGAGAGGGAATAAAAAAATGTATCTTAAAGTATTCGGAGAAGGAGGGGGACAGTAAATATCTTCAGAACATGCATTTTCGAAAGGGGAGGATCATTCTCAGTTTTTACCCTTCGAAGACCCATGCAAAGCCTCTTAGTTACTAATATTATGAAATAATATTGTTGGTTTTGCTTAGCTTTATAGCATCTGTCTGCGAATTTACATATGTTATTACTCAGTCCTCACAGCATGAAGAAATAGAAACTTTTTCACCATGGGCAGTAAGTCCCACATAATCTCCATGAACATATCTGCCACATGTGATGCATGACCGCATGTTTGAAAAAGCATCAATACTGCAAAAGAAGCAGTACCAGCTCTCCTTTGTTGAGGAAATCTTACCATTGGTGCCTACGATTTCGCCAACAGATATCCTACTGGCGGGGGGGGGGGGTCTTTTTATTTTTCTGCAAGGGTTTTTTGGAGGAAGGTTTTGGGGGGATTGTTCAAATGGCATCTTGTTGAACAAAGATTTTACCACTTTGATGCCTTTTCAATCTATTGCTTGGCAACATTGAATTTTCTTCTTTCTTAGAGTTGTAGTCGATGGGGACATAAGATGTCCATACTGGGAACCGGGCGTAGTTTTACTATATCTAGTAACAAATGAATAAGGAAAATATTTTTAAGCAAAATATGCAACAGCAATCGAAAATATGTTTTATTAACTTTCTAAAATACTCAACTTTTCAACATTTAATGTAATTTTATCATATCTAATAAGAATTTAAGCTTACGAGTAATTACGATCAGCACATTTCGAAACAACAGGTTTCCTCCTAAATGGCGAACAGCGCGCTTTTTTACACTTTCCAGCCTTAATTATCTTTTCAACTGATTTTCTTCGCGAAAATGTTGAGCCATCTCTCGATTAAAATTATTACCTTTAAAAATATTAGGGGTGTCCATATTGAGAGCCCTGTCCATATAGGATACAAATGCCTTATATATATATATATATATATATATATATCGAGACTTATTCAAATCAATAATAGGAGAAATGGCTTACTGAAACGGCCATAAGTTCTTCACAATAATCCGAGAATGCTTTAACATCCCTTTGAAAGTGTCAAATTTATATTATTTTATCGGACATTAATAACCGCACTAATATTAATATCTGTACTAGTTTGAATTTTGGCACATAGTTTATTCTACTAAAAAACACCGAAAAACTGGCGATCAGTAATAATTAAAATAATACACTTAGCCATAAAATAAAAACAATGCAGGACGCATTTCGTGTTAAAACAATAAAAGCTGAAGCATAAACATTCCCGTAAGGCTACAATGTCAAAGATGATCTGAAAGAATAAGGGTGGAGATTACAAATAGTGCGACAGATGGCGGTAGTTAAAAGAGCACATGCGAGAGACGAAAGTGATCCCAATACATAGCAGAAAAAAAAGGTGGAAAAATAAAAATAAAACAAACAACTAAATAAATAAATAAATATAAATAAATAAATAAATAAATAAATAAATAAATATTAAAAAATAAAATAAATTATGTATATAAATTAAAAATAAAGAAATAAAATAAAGAAGTAATGAAAATAAAAAATAAATAAATAAAAATAAAATGCTAATAATAAAAAATGAAATAAATAAAATAAAATAAAATGAATGTTTTTTTTAAATGTATAATGAAAATAGACAAGAGACGAGAGAAAGGAATCAGAAAAGTAACTTCCATGCAGGAGAGAGGAAGGGAGATGATAAGAGATAATTGACATGATTATCATATTTTGTTTTAGAAATAAGCTTCATGAACATCTAACTGAGTGGGAGAGGGAGGGTCTAACGCTAGTCATGGAGGAATTGAAATAATCACTGAGAGGCCAACAGTAAGAATCAATCGATGATTTAGAGATTTCTCGATTCCCAATATACTTCTGATGCTCGATTAATCTTTTCTTTAACGTTATCTGGGTTTCAACAATATAACATAAATTGCAAAAGTAAGGAATAAAATAAAAATCCCACCGGTTCTCAATAGGAATAGGATCGTTCAAAGATGAGAATTTAATTTCATTCATAAGCAAAGAAATCTTTATGCGATTCTTAAACAAACAAAAACAAAAAAAAGAGAGAGATAAAGAGAGAAAGAAAGAACCAATAAAAAAAAGCACATTCATCAATATTTTTCATGCTCTCTGATAGCAAGTATTATTAGACCTTCGATAGTACACCATTTTTTGACCCGTAAACTTTCATTCACTTTTTTCTCTATCCATCATACGTAGGGGGAACTGGGGGACATTGATACAGCTTTTTTCAAAAAAATTTTTGGTATCTAGAAAGCAGAAATTTCAAGTTATTTTTCTATGTGATGCCAGCAAAACCTGTGGAGTGTGTTATAAAAATGCACAATCGTTGTTTTATATATTATTTTTCATGTAATTTTAAAAAAATCAAAAAAAGTAATTTGTATCAATGTGCCCCATCCCCGGGGCAGATTGATACACTTTGACACGTCTGGGAAAAATGGAGACAGAATAACACCAATGCATATTTTTCATAGAAAAATAGTTAGCAAACTATTTTATATATATTTATAGACATTAAAATCGCATACAATTTATTTGTAAGCGATATTAAAGAAATCAAAATGAAATGTATAATTACCTGATGTACTGGCTGTTCCTTGTCTGTTTGTTGGCTGTGGTAACTTTGTCATATCTGGCACTTTAACCCCAGACTTATCTTTTTTCTTAGGAAAGGTGCAATAATTACTAGGTTTTCTGTTTATAAATCGATTTACAAATAGAAAATAAAGGATAATTATATTAAAAATTATGTTTATAATATAATTATCCTGTACTGTTCTGCAGCTTGTTTCTCTTACTTAACATTTCTCATGTCGATAATACTTTTTTCTCTGGATAATCGATATAAATTTGAGATTTGCAGGCTGCAGTCCATTTCTTTTGTTAATTCTACTAGCTCTAGATATTGTGTAAGTTTGTACGTCTTCTGTTTGCAAAAATACTATAAAATGTTCTAATATAAAGAAATTAGAGCTATTTCACTTCAATAAAAACTAATAGTAGAAATTTTATACAAAAAATGGTTGAATTAAGGAGCGTATGGTAAAAAAAAATAATAAAAGGTAATGAAAAAATGAACTAGAAAAGGATTTAGGTTGTATCAATGTGCCCCGACAAAGAGTGTATCAGTGTGCCCCATACAGCCATTTTGAATAAAATAAGTCGCAAATCCAACACTTCATAATTTATCTAACAATAAAAAATGAGGAACTAATAAAGAGTAGCTTTACTTGCCAGGGAGGGTATTCTTTTCGGTTGAAAATACTGAAACAGTTGTATAATACCATTTCAATTGTACAACTCAAATTTATTTTTGACCTACAAAAACAATTAATCACCCATCCCATTTCATCAAACTATTGAATAATTCCAAAACTTTCTGTATGTAGTTAATTTCACTAGTATCACCTTTTGAAGCTGTTGTGAAACTTCCTGTACTGACCCCGTGTGCTGTACAGGGGGTGTATCAATGTGCCCCAGTTTCCCCTACATCCTATCGCAAAAGTTTAGACAATCAATAACATTTGCATTAACATAAAAAGTAATAAGGTACAATTAAAATTCGTCAGATAGGTAATAAATAAAAGCTATTTTTCTGATATGCACATACAAATTATGATCAAAGGTTTGAAATTATAAAATATACATTAAATTATATAATAATGGGCAGTCCCAAAAGCATAGACAATTGTATTTTTTTTCGTTTTACATTTATAGAAGTAACTAAAAACTTACTTTTAATATTGTATTGCAGCAATACTTAATAGTATCAAATACGCGTTATTCTATTGAACTAACAAAGGATTGCATTACAGAAGGATATATTGCATACCAAGTTTTGTCAGTTGCAGTTTTTAAGTAATTTTCAGATGTATATTGCTTTCCATTTTCATATATTTTACGAGATAAGATCCCCTATATGTTCTCCATGGGATTAAAATCTGGACTATGTGCTTGCCAATATAATAATTTGCTATTGTTTTGCCTAAAGCATGTTTTTATTGATGTGGAGGTATGGATGAAATCCCGATCTTCATGGAAAATACAATCCTGTCCTATTCATAATTTTGAAGATAACTTGAAAGTAGCCAGACTCGATCTTGATTTCTACATAATTTTTTATTTCGATATGGTTATAAATTGTTTCGTATGGAGGAGTTCTGATCAAAACTGACTTTTTACAGCTTTTCACTTTTCGTATTTAAAATTTGCATTATTAGAGAAGCGCCAAAGGATGTTAAATACTTATTTTTTTCATGAATCTCTATTTATATGAAAATGTTTCACTTATCTTTTAATATCATTAATCCCATGGAATCACGTAGGAAAGAAAAAAAAAAGGTTACAGGCAACTTCCCTTCCTAGGAGGTGTGAATGTAGAACATTTTTCTCTTATGTATTATTATAGTCATTTTGCATGGCTGAACAAATTTACCATTTAAGACAGGACTTCGTCATAGGCAGGTTTTTTTCACTGGTTTTATTGCATTTCATTTTTTCCTCTTTAAATTTACTATTTTAAAAAAATGAATTTTAATTTTTGTTTTAAAAAAAGGCAATTTAAAAATACATGCATTTTTTGTAAAAATTTTTGCACCGAGCCAAATTTACTTTATGCATGGGTTTTTAAATTCATGCACGGATAGTCAGTCAGAAACAATGATTTTAGTACATGTTGTGCCGAGACCGGGACTGAAAATTTCGTCCCTTGTTAACCTGGGAAGAAGAAGCCAGTACCGGTTCGGTATGGAAAAATATTTTAGGCTCGATCTGACCGACTCTACAGAAAACAGTAACGTCCGGGTCCTGGTCCGGTCTGGGGCCAGAATACAGACTTATTTTTAACAGCATCATGAGGATGATAAAAAGCTTGAAATTGTAAGAGATAAAGTTATGAAAAAGCTCTTAATACGCATGTTAGAAAAAGCATTCTTTTAAATAACTGACGAATATTTAAACAGTACAGAAAGGAGGTGGAAATGTTGGAAGTTTAAGTTACAGAAAGGAGTTACTTTTCGCTTGCAATTTTTTTAAAAGCATTTAGTTAAAAGTCAAAAGAAAGATAGTGCAAACTTGGAACATGCCTTTTTTTTATTATTTTACACTAATTTTGTTTCAGAAAGTTAAAAAAAATATTTACTTCTAAAAATATGATTTTTTAAATATGTTACATCTTTTTTTAATAAATATTTTAAATATTTTAATGTAAATTTGAAATTTTTTAGCGGATGTTAAATGACGTCATTTTGCATATTACAAAACTAAAATGTGTTTTGTACTGTCTATATTTATATACATTTTCTTCATCGGGGGCGACTCTAAATTCTGAAAAAGCAAAATTCCTGTTTTCCAGATATTTTTCTCAGCGAATTATAAAGATTGCAGATTGAATACAAAAATATATAAATGTTTTTTTCGATAAAAATATCTTCAATATTTATTCTTTAAAATTTCAAAAAAATTCTATCAGCCTTGTTGAAAAATTATTATACTACTTAATGCATTTTCTCTGCTAAGTGAAATTTTTAAATGATTTTTTCTTTCTTTACACAGTCTAGCAAAACTTTCAGCTATTAAACATAACAGCAAACTTTTTTTCTGAAACGTGAATATGGCCTCTCTATCTTAAGTGAATCAGTAAATTGTTTGATTAGAAGAGAAAGAGATGACCAAACATAATTGAGAGAGAAGGCCCCCAAGATTGATTATTTTATCCCAAGATTGATGTAGGATATATTAGTAGCTTAGTTATTATCACAAGATTTCTTTAGTTAACAAATACTTTTAATAAGTAATGTAATCGTGGTGGAAGACAAAAGGTAATAAAAATAATTGAGCAATACGCGACAAAATAACGATGCTTTTTACTTTGTGTTACATTCACAACTGATTTATTTACATAATGAAACTAAATTCTAAATCTGACAAAATATTTCTTTCTAGTACTATAAATTAAAAAAATTTTCTATCATTCAAAGTAAAAAAAATTATCACTGTGTTTAATTAACATTTGAGGTTTTTTAAAACCTTTAGCGGGCGGTGTCCACTAAGAATACTTAATTTTAAGAGTATTTAATTATTTTTTTATTTTATAACGTCCGTAGAAAACAGCAAGTTGTTGTTTTCTAATAGCTGCGTTTGTGTCAGTTCATCGTTAAATTATTTTACAAACAGAATTACTCCGTGCTGGAAAGGGTTAAATCTCGTGTAATATTTTCTTCGAGCTAGTTTTCACATTAAGATAATTGTGTTCAAGCTTATTGAATTTATCCAATTTATTTTCTAATTGTATTAAAAAAAAACACGATTATTAACAAAACATTATAGAGAATTATGTACGTTATATGGAAATGAAATTTTACTACATTCGTAATGGAATATACAAATATTGCACATTTTGTTTACGTATAAGAATTTATTAGGTATTATATATTAAGATTTATTAAGTATTAAGATTTATTAGATAATATTAGACATAGAAACTGCAGCAAAAACGATTTAGTTCAGAAAAAGTAAATTTAGAATAATTTCATATTATGTACCATAACAACAGCAAAAAATCGTCTTACTATGCAAGTAAAGGTTCACATGATCATTTTTAACCGATTTTTTTGTTTAACTGATTTTGTATTTGTTATTTCCAGCAACTTATTTTCTGCAAATTTTTCGGCGAATTTATGGCGTGAAGTAATGGATGAACTGTATGCATATATACTGTGTAAAATAGAATTTTTTCTAAGGCTGGCGGTTATGTTAGATGCATAATAAGCTCTGCTATTCTTATGGAAACGGGTAGTTTAACGTAACGATATTTCTACGATTATGTTTGTTATCAAATTTTTTATTTTTAACAAATTTCAAGTTTTGAAATCAAAGTAATAATGCTTATTCTTTTAATTTTAAATAAAATTATGAAAAGATCAAAACGTCGTCATATTTTAAACAGCTGGTATTCACTGTTCACACTGCCGTTTACTCTGCTTTGATCCGACTCTGATTTAATATAGCTAAATTTTTCTCACAAATAAATAAATAAAAAATAGATTACAACGAATATGCAAAATGCACGATGAATGAAGAGAAAATTGGAGTAAACACACAGAAACTAATTCCTCGCCTAGATCTACGGATCGAAAAGAGGGTATGGGAAGGGCCTATAGGGGAAGATCTCTGGACGCTCATCCATGTTGAATATTAGCAGCACCTGTGGCACGTGTTCCAAGTGCGTTGGTTCAAAGGATAAAGCACGCACCCCAATGATATGCGAAGTCGGGACCAGTTCTGAAGATGTCGTCGGTGAGTCTCCAGGCTGTAATGTTGTCGCCGACTCTGCCATCGTAGCAAAATTACATGCTGATAAGTTGTTGCTTGAGTTTGGTCAACCTGCGGCTAAAGATCCCATGCCTCAGGACAAAGTGATTAGCCAGAGTGTATGTTCAAGGTCATACAAGGGTTAGTTAAAAATGAAATGTTTAATGATTTGAATATTGTGATACAAAGTTCCATCGAAGAAAATGAATTGTATAATAACCTTGATTTTGAAGTTAAGGAACTTGCAGCAAAGAAATCAAAATGTGATGAGGAAGTACCTCTGTAAATTATGGAAAAGGCATTGCAGGCCTATGACAAAGCTGCAAAGAATAAATTGAAGGCTGCACAGCACTACTCTAGAAAAGTAATACAGTACGTTGTTATCGAGCATTGGAGGAAGTATCTGCAAAATCAGGGAGCAACACAACAAATGGTAGAGATGATTAAAAAATATGTGATGTTTCTTTTGTGAAATATGTGAAATTTTTCGTTCACCGGACACAGTTAAAGGTGATAATAATGGTACATTATATGGTACACAGGTGATAAAAGGTACATGATAGGAACTTGCGAATGTGGGCAATGGAAAAGCACTGGAGGTTGAACATACAAACTTCAAAGCGATTTCAAAGTTCATTCACAATTTCGAAAAGGAAAATAAAATTAGAAGTCTCAAGGTGTTCCATGTGGTCACAAAGCGGCATGTTTTTCCCAAATATCCCTTCAGCCTGTCATCGACAATTTTCGAAAAGAATTTGCGGCAAAAATTAAGCAGGGTGAATATGATTATACGTGCATTCTTAATACTGATCAAAGTGGTTATCAGTAGGCATTGTTTCAAAACGAACCCTACACATGCAAGGTTAAAAAGTGGCGAGGCATCAATCAGTAGTAAAAACAAAACTACTCACTCATACACCGTGCAAATGAACATCAACGCCAGTGGGAAATTTGTTGGCCCATATATGGTGCTTCAGAAAACTCATGGGGTATTTTGCCCTAGAGAACAGAAGAACATCGACAACTTATTTCGTCCAAATGTGGAGATAGAACGTTCCAAATCGGGGAAAACATTTATATGGCTTATATTTTGAGCAAAAAAAATGTTTTCAAGATCAGAAAATAATCCTGAGCTGGATAAACAGATACAAAATTCAGTAAGGAAAAAAAGGGGGATAATTTTCACCTTCTAAGTATTCCTGCTAACACCACAAAATACCTACAGCCGTTAGACATTTCTTTTTCTCACTGTTATAAATCTATGGTAAAGAGAATAGTGGAAGACTGAAACACTCATGAAAACCTCTGAAGAAATATTGACCTCACCAGAAGAGAAAATGTAATGCAATTACACTCTTTGGTTTTCAACCAGTTTTCTTCCCCCCACGTTTGATGATATTCGACAATACGCTTTTCAGAAAGCTCTGATTCAAGTTAGAGACAGTATTTCGCACAACGAAACAAACAAATTTTAAAATACGAAATAACACTTTCAACAAGTCTGAAAACGTGTCATTATTGTATGCAGTTGGTGTTGAAAACATTTATGTTTCACGCATTTTTTCGTCCATCGGCGCTACCACATAGTTTAGCACACAATATTTTCAATTTCTTCATTGCCATTTTTTTCACCTCTTCAGATGGTGCATTTTGCATATTCGTTGTAGTCTACTTTTTTTTATTTATGCGAAAAATTCGGCTAAATTAAATCAGTTTCGAACCAGAGCAAGTGGGAACAGTGTGAACAGTGAGTACCAGCAGTTTAAAAGATGACGACGCCTTGAACTTTTCAGAGTTATATTTAAAACCACAAGAATAAGCATAATTACTTTTAAGACAAAATCTGTTAAGATATAAAAACTTGATAACAAACATAATATTAGAAACATCGTTACGTTAAAACACTCATTTCCCTAAGAATAACAGAGCTATTATGCATCTAACATAACTACCAGCCTAAGAAAAACATTTTACTTTACACACTACATATACATACAGTTTATCCATTATCTCAAGCCAAACATTTTCCGAAAATTTTGCATAAAACAAAGCGCTGGAAATAACAAAAACAGATGTAAAAACTCTTCGAATGCAGCCATACGCGAAATCTTAGTAGAATGCGAAGTGCCTGTCTAATACAGGAAAAATAACCCGCAATATGTGGGTGTAAAGGATTTTGCTCGTATCTCGGGAAAGGGTATTGGCAGGAAGATTAAAAACAATGCAAATAAACTTTTAACTTGCGAACAGTTTACACACTTGCCTGTCGATTTATTTATTCATTCACACGTCAAGTGATGATATTTGGAAAGCGGCTAGATTCGGAAGGGTAGTTCCATTGCACTTTTAAACGCACATGACGAGATCTTTCTTTTGATGCCACACTCGTCCAAATCCCCAACTTACAACTGGGACGTTCCCTAGTCAGAACACTAATCCATTCCTTCCCCCTTTTGTCATTCCTAAAATTTGTCTCCATAGGAAATTGATGAAAATTTAATTTTCGTTCTTTACATGCTCTAGAATTACACATCAATAAGAGTTTAATTGTGTATACGTATTTAATTTTTTACCTTCATTCTTAATAAAATATAGCACAGAATCGCGGAGTTTTAACGCGATGTGTATAATCAAATCAACGCAAACATGAAGCGTAAATGAAATAAATACTTTTAACTTCTGCCACCAGGTAGCGTATTGGAGCGCTGGAAACGCGAATACCATTGTGCCATATTGCGGTGTTGTGTTTTGTCCGAAAGATAATCATGTCTCTTTCCGTTCAAGTTTCCTGACGTCACAGTGTGAGAAATCACGAAAAATTAAACGAGTTTTAGCCATTCTATTCTTAGAATTAATGTCGACAAGGTATTTTCGTCGTTTCGATGATGCTCTTCAACTTGCTGAATCCCTTTCCCCCCTATCTTCTTCCGTTTTCGAGATAGGAATACTAAATCCACAGTTTTCAACCAAGTGGTGCCGTAGATAGGCACAGCATAGTGAATTTTCATTATATTTTAGGTTAAGTATCATCATATAAATGATCTCTGATGCTGATTTTCCCCTTTTCAAGCACATAGAGAACGCTCAACCATGAATGGAAAATTTTCTGAACTGGATTTGACATACACTGTTCTCCCAAAATTAAGGAAAAGCAACAGAAGTAGCGATTGCACAAATTTAAAGTAGATTTTTAAAAAACTGAGCCACATTATACAGCACAGTTTTTTTACGATATTTGGTACTTTACTGTCAGACGATTGTGGTATTTCAGGAATTAACGCATTGATAAAACAAATGTGTCAATTTGATATAGGAGAAATACTTTTAAAATGGAGTATGATCACCCCTAGAAACAATGCAGCACATACAGCGACGTGTGATACTATCGATTGTGCTTTTATATGTTGCTGGGAAGTGGGAGCCATTGCTCTTGTAAAGCAATTTTAAGCGTAGCAAGGGTCTGAGGAGGGAGATTCAGAGCTGCTAACTATCTCCGTACAGCAACCCGAGCATGCTGCATGGTATAGTCCGGTGATAGGGCTCGCCATTCCATGCACTAACTATTTGGTACTGCAGATAATTTCTTCGATGTAAGCCCTATGTAGCCTAGCTTTATCGTCCTGTACAGGAAATTATTATCTATTAAACTGACATACACTGGTGTCCAAAAGTTAAGCATAATTGGTAATTAAGTAATTATTTTTAAGTAATGAAAGAAATATTAATCGGAATATGCTGAAACTCTAGGTGTGTAAACAAAATAGTACGCGTCACATATTTTCGCGAAGAGTTTTCCCCGAAATCGAACAGGGGACCGTCAACAAATTGAAAAAGAACGAAGATCTTTTGGATAACCCTGTCAAAACTAATGTAGCAAAAGCGTTCAAACTGCACATTATGATTAATTGGCTTATTGTAATGTACTGTGTTAATTTTTACAAGGATAGCATGTATACTCGTAGAGAAATTAAGGTTTTTATAAAAACAGTCCTAAATTTTTCCAAGTTTTTTGCTTATAATTTGCAGAGTTCTTATTATAAAATAATGTTATTTTCTGAAAATATGACAAACATCATTGTACATAATACCCTGTGATCAGAATTTAAAAATAATAAAAATTGTATGAAAAATGAGTATGTTTAGTAAATAATTTTTCATTGCGCATGTGCCAACGATATCAAAATGTCATTTGCATATTGTGTTAGCTAAATGTATAGAGCAACTTCTGTAAAAGTTTCAAAAACATAGCTTGAAAATTCTGAAAATGGGAGCCTATAGAATCAACTCAAAATCCGTTATTCCTAAAGGAAGCAAAAAAATCAGGGGTTTTACCTGAATATAGTTGTACGTGCAATATTGTGTAGGCACTAAACAATGGAATATGGATACAGCCCCTCATCTTTTTGCTTCCAAAAGATCTTCGTTCTTTTTCAATTTGTTGAAATCTCATCGATGAAATCTGTTCGATTTCGGGGAAAACTATTCGCGAAAGTATGTGACGTGTACTATTTTGTTTACACACCTGGAGTTTCAGCACATTCCGATTCATATTTCTTTCATTACTTAAAAATAATTACTTAATTACCAATTATGCTTAACTTTTGGACACCAGTGTAATTGTACAGATAAGCATCAAGAATGTCATTTCTATAGATGTGAGGATTCATAATTCCAAGTGGAAAGCAATGGAGGTCTGTACGTCCACTCAAAGGGTTACCATTCCAATCACAGGTCTCCTCTATACGAAAATCTTTCACGAATGTCTGATGGATGATAGCATATTTCCTGTTCTATTTAAAGCAAATAACGTCTGTTATTGATTTGGAAGCCAAACCGAAAGTTATCTGTGTATAGAATACGCCTCCAATGATCAGCCATCGAGTGGACATGTTGACGTACCCCCTCAAACGTTCCCTCTGGTAACATGAGGTGAGTGGCACACAAATGTCTGGCTGCATCGCGTAAGGGCCACCTTCATGAAGCCTTCTTCGCACAGTAGACGTTGATTCCAACCTTCTAGTGGCTACAACAACGGAGACTCTAAGATGTGAGAGGGTTGCTGTTGTATTCCTTTGTACATATAACCTCAAATATTGATCATCAGAGCTTCGCGAAGCTTTTGCCTGCCCCGGGATGAAATTCCTAGAGGCTGAACCAGGGGTTTGAAATTGTTTCCAAAGCGTATAGCCACCTGGCCACCTCTGTCTGATTTTGACCTACCTCCACATTTTTACTAGCTCTATTTTGCAGTTATGATGACAAATGATATCTCGAGGTCATACTAATGAATTGGTTATCTCAACTTATGTCATAATCACAGCGACACCAGAAGCCTTACATGTATTTTAAGCCTCATGCATGTATTTTAATGCTCCTCACAAATGACGCTATTGCAGCGCTACTAATTTGCATTTTGTAATTTTATTCAGCATCTTTTAGTTAACAACATATGCAAATTTCAAAGGCATGGGTTCAATTATTAACGAATCATTGCTCTTTTGTGTTCTTTCCTTAATTTTTGAAACCAGTATGCATCCATATTTCAAAACTGTTTCGATTACAAAAAATGTAGCTAATTACGAACTATTCGCAGTCGGAAAGCTTCACTCAGGCTTACTGGATGTGAATTAATGGCGTTATCCTGGTATCAGAAAATTGATTAATGGATTTTAAAAACTGCAGAAAAATGTTTCCGAAAATCACAGGCAGCAAAAAGAACTTTTTACATATAAAGGATTCTCTCGAAAATATTAAGGGAACTTCCGATTATCCGTCATCCTTAGTTATCCGTCACCCCCTCCCCTTTTTTATTTTTTTTTTTTTTTTTTTTACTTAAGCACGAACATCGAAAACTCAAATGCACATAAACCTGGGTAAGACCGTATCTGAAGTGAGGGAGACCCGTTAGAAAATGTATCTGCAGACGGACACACAGCATATTTCGGACTGTCTTAATTGTGTCAAGAATGATATCGGTTATAAAGAATTAACGGAGTGCGAAATAATTTAAAAAATGTAATCCAGTGAAACTATAAGGGGGTGAATGCGAAAAATCGGAGAATGATCATCAGGTGACAGGACTACAAACTCTGCTTTCTAAACGCATTATTTGGTAAGAGATCGAAGTGAAAACAGATGCAAGCCAAATTCTTTTATTACGCAGAAAAGTTTATTATTTTATTACGTATCTTGCAGCTGTAAAAACACAAGACAAATGCAAAAAAAAAGTATTCCGCATTTACTTTGGATGAAAACATGTACTCCATGTCTATTCAGTAAAATTCTAAATTTGTATGATGAATATATTTCTTATTATCAGTTATGATTTTTATAAACAAAATAATACAAGAAATAAACAAAAAATTAATTATTTTTATTTATAAATTAACACACAGAAATGTAATTTTAGTTACGGCCTTGGACTGGCTTTCGATTATTTGTCACACTGTACGTCACGTGAAGGCAGATAATCGGAAGTTTATTATATTTTTATTATTTTATCACACAAATTTTTATTTTTATTTTCCTTAGAAGTGTACAGTAATTAAAAAGTTATTAAGAAATTACCAAAAAAAAGTGCTCCCAATTTCTTTCGTTAACGAATTTTATAATGGTAATATTTTAATCATACTAAGAATTCTTTTTACAGAATTTCTGTATGAAAAGATAATAAAAGAGAAAAAAAGTAATGTCCCTTCTTTCTAAACTGCTATAATGACAAACATTTTTTAAATAGAAACGGGGAAAGTTATTTTGTATTATTAATTGCATATGTTATTGTCGAAAAATATTTTCTACATAAATTCTAAATAATCGTTACTAAGAAGTTCCAAAAAATAAAATAAAATGGTTCACAAAAACTTAATGGATTCTCGATAAAATGTTGATTTTCTTATGTCTTCAAAATTAGATCCTCGTGTTAACTGAATAATTAATGAATTTAATTTTTAACCATTTTAGTGCAAAATTAAAAAAAGTTTTTTTTTTCTTTGTCAGAATACCCCAAGCATTAGAAATATTCCATTTAAGAATTACTTGTTTTTACATTTTCATATTATTTTAATTGACACAGAAATGAATTTAACATGAAAAGTTATAGTATAATTATGAAGAAAAGAGGGATATATGTATTTAATTTACTTTGCGTAAGTACGTTCCTATACTTAAAGTGCTATTTTTGCGAACATTTTTGATTTTTTTTTATTATTATTATGAATTAAAATTCAAATATTTCGGATTTCAAAAAATTCCTTACTTTTGGATCAGCGATATGTAGTAGCAAAGTTATAACCAGGGTTGGCAAAGTGGGCCCAGCCTAGAAAAACCCGGGTGGGTTTTTCTGGGTGGGTCCACCAACAAAAACCCACCTGGGTTTTTGTTAAAAGTGGGTTTTTGCTAAAAATCATTTCTGAATCAGCATATTTCCCCCTACAGTATTTATAAATTCAAAATACAAATTTGCCTTTTAAGTCCAAAACCTAGGTGGTTTCTTTTATCAAAATTACATTTAAAAAATCATATTTGTGGTAATCAGATGGTGGTTTATTTCAGAATATTTATTTTTTTAAATTTATTTATTTAATAAAAATATATTTCAAATAGTTTACTCAATGTAATATATTTAAAATAATTATAATTGATCTTTTTTCATAGTTTACCAATCTAAATCACATTCGCTTTGATTTTTATGGTAATACGTATTTATAAACCTTTACTAGTTTTTCCCATTGCTCTGAGCCTAGTCTGTTCTGTAATTTAGACTAATATAAATCCAAATATAGAGAAAATCATCTCAATGGAAGCAGAGCTAGATGAAACAGAATGCAGAGATTGGAAAAAACTACATAAATCAGAATCTAACTAGATTTCCTTTTTCTGTACTTTTAAGAATTTCTCACCATTTTGAAGCAGAAAATTAGGACATAATACTTTCTGAGAAAAGTGATTTAGGAAAATATTCTATCTTTAATCTTAAATGCCAATATTGCAGGTAACCACTCTGAATGATACTGCATTACCCTTGCATCAATTTCTTTCTATTCTGTTAAATCAAACCTTTTCCCTCTAAACTTTGCATTCATTACATTTGATAAAAAATACGCGGACCCGATAATCTGTTAATACTATTTTAGCATAATTTTCTTGTGTTATTTCAATTTTTCTGATTCCATCAAATTTCACCAAATCTTAACAGAACATGACAGTGTGGTTGTATCATTTTGCAGCTCATCAAGAGCTGAAAATGTAGTTATATTATCTGCTTGTTTGAATTCAAACATTCCTTCCCTCAAATACTACTATTTTTGATTATTAATTTTTGTAAAAATCTTAATTTCTTGCTTGATCTATTTCAAACTTTAAGATAGCTTAACTTATAACATATGATAAAAATTTACTAAAGAGAATGCTACGTCAAATAATGCTATTTTCAAATAGTAATTTCTACAAAAGTCTTAATTTATTGCCTTAAACCCCCACTACCTTGACTAACCTATATATCTAAGATAGGTTGTTTAACAGAGTTTCATTCGAATACATTTTTATTAAGAATATATTGCGCTACCTAGTAGTGTGTGCACAACATGCCTCCCATACGGTGAAATAGGCAGCGGGAACCCGTTTCGAGGTACATTCGGCAAGACATTTGCATATAAATTACAGATTCGTTTGAAAGGAAGGACCCCTGTGCGTGTGCAGCACACCTGCTACATGGTGCCGTAGGCAGTGGGGATACGGCTTGAGGTGTGCATCTAAATTAGGGATCTATTTAAAAAGAAGGGGCCAGTAATAAGTGCTTTTGGCCTGTTATGCAGTGCCATAGGCATCGGAGATCCGGTTAAAGATTTGTTTGCTTCGAGATTTACATATAAATTTAAAAAAATATTTTTTCGAGATTTACTTATAAAAGGAACCCTAGCAAGCAAAGTCATCTAATTTAATTATTATAGTTACTAATTATTATAACAACTTTAATAATTACATTTACTTCAAAATGAAAATTACATTGTGACAATTAAAATGTGTTTAAAAATGATAAGTACTCACTTTTATCATTTGAAATAGTATTAAGTTAATTATTAGGGGGACCGGAAAGTAATTTCGTTTTTTAACTTGCCAGAAAATTGTTTACCATAAATCAGATTATCTTGTGCTTCAATGTCGTGTGTAAAACATGTTAAGGGTTCTACTTATTTATTTATAAGTAATTAATTCATAACTTTTAATTTGCAAGTTTAGGTAAAATGACGAGTCAGAAACCAGAAGAAATACATATCCGGCATCGTAAGCTGTTTGAATTTCAAAAGGATAGAAGAGCAGCAGTTGCTACCAGAAACACTTGTGATGTTTATCCAGTTGCATAAGACATTCACAAATACCAAAGATGGTTTGCGAAATTCAGATCCGGCTATTTTGATCTTTCTGATTCGCATCGATCAGGAAGACCAAAAACTTTAGATAATGACGGTTTAAGGGCAGAAGTGGGATGAAATTCATGCCAGACAATCGATGAACTGTCAAACACTCTTAACCAATTTTGGTCGACCATCCAAGGAAATTTGCAACAGACTGGTAAAGTAAAGAGAGCCAGTGTTTGGCTACCGCATAAGTTGTCAGAGGAAAACAAAACTGGTCGATCCAGAACAGGCAATTTTATTGCTTCAGCGCCATAATGCAGAACCATTTTTTGATCGTTTGATCACTGCAGATGAAAAATGGGCCATTTATGATAATCCAACACGAAAAAGACAGTGGATCTCTCCGAATGAATCGCTACGAAGTACTGCTAAGCCAGGTTTGCATCTGAAAAAGGCATTTTTGTGTGTTTGATGGAGTATCCACAGAAATATTCATTTTGATGTGTTGAAACCTGGATAAACTGTGAATGTAGACTTTTATTTTGAACAACTGGGTCAAGTACATCAATTTTTAATTGAAAAGTGGCCAGCAAATGTCAACTGAAAAGGTGTTATTCTAGAACACGATAATGCCAGATCGCATTGCGCCAGACAAACACTGGAAAAAATTACTGAATTTGGATAGGAGATATTCCTCATCCACCATACTCGCCAGACATTACCCCATCAGATTATCATTTATTCAGATCTCTACAACACGTTTTACGTGGTAAAAATTTTGTAAATTTGGATGATATCCAAAATGCCATCTCGAGATATTTTGCTCAACAACCAAACGATTTTTATCGTTACGGTATTGAAAATCTGCAAATTAGATGGGAAGAGGTTGTAAATAAAGAGAGTAATTATAAAATTGATTAAAAATAAAAACTTGTTAAGAATCTGTTTGTTTAAATTTAATGTAAAAAAACGACATTACTTTCCAGTCCCCCTAATATAATAGTACTGTTATTAATAGTATTAATAATAATAGTAATATTAATTAATAACAATAGTATTAATAATAATTAAAATTAATTAAAATTAATATTATTAATTTGTAATAAATATATCAGATGCAATTAAAAAAATTTAACTTAATATATTTTTAAATGAGTACACACACATATTATAGAAATATACAAATATACAGAAAAATAATTAAAACCCACAAAAACCCAGAAAAGCCCACAAATACCCAGAAAAACCCACAAAAAACGGGTTTTGCCAACCCTGGTTGCCCAAATATAAACAGGAAATGAACTTTCTGAAATCGGAATCGACCGTTTAATGAGATAAATAATGCATTTTAATACACAACTTATAATATATATTATGTCTATATATAAACAATTACAAATAGGGTGAATTTTAATGTTGTGAACTTTATACATATCTAGATACGTGAATATTCATACTTCTACTAAGCGTAATACCAACTTAGTGAAAAATGTCCAAGCCGGGGATTGAACCTGGAATCCTTGGAATAGCGCTCCAAGTGCTCTACCATTTAAACTATTACGACGGTACCCAGCTTAACATTTTTCACTTCACACCATATGCCGATTTCAGAGATCATTTGAAGTAATTTTCCCCGTTCCACTTCTTTCACTTCAGGTCCTAAATCGGCACTTTGTTGAAATTACATTTGACGGTGTGGGTGGTGAGAGCTGTAATCTCGAACCAGCTGTTATCAAAGTAAAATCGGAAATGGCGTTCTCACTTGTCCTATTTTCCGGAGAAGATTATAGAAGTCTGACCTAGGCGTTATGTTGGTTTCACGGGGCGGTCGCTAAGTAGAAAGAGAACAGGAGAGGCATCTCTCTTGGTGACCCTCTTGTAGTACCGCTGCTGGGGAAGATGATAGGTAGTCGGAATGTCAGAGACAGGAGTTTTTGTATTTGGACGGGAATTCTGTGGAAAGTTTCGCGAACTGAATTGGAGCAGTGTTATAAACTTTCTATAATGCAGGTACAAATCACATGGTAGTAGCCGGGATCGATCATCATTCTACCGGTACAAGTTCCCGAACCGGTTACTTAAGTGTAGAAAGTGACCGGAAATAGAATTCTCCAGGCACGGGTACGCGACTGTTTCTTTCTGACTACATGAGTAGACACGTGCTGTCGTTCCAATATGCGTCAAAATTGGTGAGCGCATATGATTTTCATGTGTATTTCATGTTCGAAAGCAGACGTTCTCTAAGGGGGTTTCTGTCTTTTCTTTGTTTTTTCTTATATCTGTGTTTCCCATCTGACCACAGGAGTGTGGAAGATGAGCAGAAGTAGAGCTTAGAGGGCTCTACTTCTGCACAAGTCACGCGCACGAGGCACAAGTCACTTTTGACACAAGTCACCTCTAGTCATGAGGCACTTTTGCAGTTCGTTGTGTTAATCTCTACACAGGTAATCGAAACCTATAGTCGTGCTGTTTCCTATAGAGATAATAAAGTAGCTTTTATAGTATTTTCTTGAGCAAAAAAATTACCAACATTTGAATCCTGTATATTAAAATTATATAACATGGTATGGCTTCCTATCAATCTAATAATGTATAATAACAATAAATTTAAATCAAAAAGCACAGCAATGTTAAATGTTCTGAATTCATTTGCTCAAATAATCCTCAATTAGCATAGAATATGCTATGGATGATCCTGGGAAGATAATCTAATAATAAATCATATTCTAATTTAATTAGTTTAAACTATAACATGAGAAACTGATACCTTTTTGAATAAGTAGCAATCAAATGGAAAGACACATTAATCAGAGAGAACTGTATTTTATTATCAAGAATTTCGAGGCAATTTAAAAAGGAATATATAGCAAGAGAATTTAAATATGTAAGCAAATACTATGATTATACTTAAATAAACTACTACGGTCTGTGATCGTATAATAGAAGTTATGCATTATTAATTACTAATCACTTATTTATTACTAATTAATGGTATCTGAAAAATAATAACATCTGGTAAATCTTAGTGATTTATTGTACTTTTATGATTAAAATTTTGGTTTATTTTATATATATATGTATACTGATTATAATTATAAGTACATTCATTTTATAAACCAATATGATCACCTCCAGATTACTAACAAAATTGTATAATTGTTTTCATAAAGTTAAAAGGTTACGAGACTCAATCAATAAAATTATTGTTATTTAGTTAATGTAACAAACAGTTAAACTTTTCTATGACTAATGCACAATTATGTACTTCACAAATACAATGTACTTTAAAAATTTGACCCATTTGCTGCACCTTCACTCCACAGCTTTCATAGAATACCTCTTTTATGACCAATAAGAGTGCACCATAACACAGAAAAGTAACCGTTTTCTATAAAAGCCCTGGAGTGACGCTTCAGCAAATGGGTCAAATGGAGGATATTCCATCTACGTTATGATCACGTGGTCAAGGCAAAACCTTCTAGCGTAAAGAAGATAAAGCTTCGTTAGACGCAATGTAAGTCCCCACCAGCCAATGAAACAGTTCATAAGGACAGCAGTAGCGGCCTCCCTGCTTATAGTTATAAGTTCTTTGGGTAAATTACCGGTACCACGTGACCTTTTACAGCCTCGAACGCAGATTTGGAGTATCCTCCATTTTTAACAGTGCAGTTAATCACACAATTACCATTTTTGAAACTTTTAAAAGAAGAGGGTAAAATTCTTGCTGCACAATAGTAATTTTGACATAATCACATTAAAATATGCACACATATACAGGGTGTCCAGTAAATAACACCCTGATTTCAAAATTAAATTTCTCAAAAACAAAGATCAATAGAATTATGCAGTAAACTGTTTGTTTATCAGGTAAGCTGTAAAAATCTTATACAAAAGTTTCGAACGGTAAATATTTTGAAAAGGTTGTGTTCTGATTGCAAAGAATGCTTTGACATTTTTCTTGCTTTAGATTGCTGCCAGAGAATGTGTTTTTCGGCTTAAAGGGCCATATTTCATAGTTTTTTAAATTAAATTTTTGAAATTTCGAAATTCTAAAAATTTACTTCGAAAAATCTTTAAAATATTGCACTGTAAGCTGAAAAATTATTTCTCTGCAGGCAATCTAAAACAAGAAAAATGTCAAATCAAAGCATTCTATGCAATCAGAACGCAATTTTTTCAAAATAGTCACTGTTTGAAATTTCTGTATAAGATTTTTACAGCTTACCTAATGAAGAAACCGTTTACCGCATATTACTATCGATCTTTGTTTTTGAGAAATTTAATTTTGAAATCAGGGTGTTATTTCCTGGACACCCTGTATATGTATATAAGAATAATAAACAACAATATTTAGATTTTAAAAGTTATTGAATTATCAATAAAAAATAAATAAAATTTACATTTTCTATAATTTAAAATAATTTGGAGCTAATAATCAGATGTGCTGCCTTTGTTATTCCATTCTTCCAACCACAATTTAAGGACAGCGATTTTCTCCAAACAAAAAACGTAGCAAAGTACATTAACTTGTGTTAATGAATTTGATTTTTCGTGTAAATTTAATGATAAAACCTTTTTCTTCAAAAACACTGGATAATTTAGGTGGTACATCAAACTCATTAAGGATATTAAAACACTGCTAAGCTTTAAAAAATGTCGAGTTCACAGTGTTGGCCTAGAAGAAGTAATGATGAATCTTGATCGAGAAATGATAAATTTTTCTGGGGTTGTTTTCGCCACCTCCATCCAAGCTACTTTTCAAACACGGCTTACTATTAATTCTTAAAGAGTCGCTACTAGCAAAATTCTGACAACGAAAAAAGTCGAAGGTTTTCCAAGTAACTAAAAATCTGGATCCTCTTCTTTCTCTAGAAAAATGGATTCAATTTAGTAGGCTACTAAGAGGCCATATTGTGAGGCCAGAACTTGACATTTTTCTTTCTGAACTCTACACAAAAAAATATAATCAACACATACTGTTAACTGTCCCGAATTTTTGGATTTCACTGGAACAATTTTCTCACAATCAACCACGGTATATTTTCCTTAACCGCCCTTCAGTTTTTTTTTTACTATACACATGGTCAAGTGGGGGTAGAATATCAGTACTCCCTTGGCTTAAGTTTCTAAAAAAGCATCCTTCTATCGACATAGCTCTCTAACAACTACACTAGCAATCGTAGAACTTTTTTACTAAAAATTCCCGCGCTTCGAAAGGAGAGGAAATAGCCCTCTCATTCACTACAGGTAACCAGTATCTCATTCGTTAAATGCAAAACAGTATTCTCATTTGCAAGTGTTCCACAGGATGAAAGCATATTTGGATCTTAAATGTTATTTAATTATTAAAAAAATAAATAAAACTTACAATTTCTATAATTTAAAATACTTTGGAGCTAATAGCCAGCCGATCTGTCTTTGTTATTACATTATTCCAACCACAATTTAAAAACAGCGATTTTATATAAAAAAAATGCAGCAAAAAGTAATGTAGTAAAGCTCCTGTAACCGGTGTTGGTGAATAGAATTTTTCATGTAATTGCGATGCCTAGTCTTTTTCTTCAAAGACACTGGGCAAGTTGGGTGTTACCTCAATCCCGTTAAGGATATTAAAAAGATTGTGCTGCACTTTAAAGACTGTCGAGTTTTCACTGTTGGCCAAGAGCAAATAAAGATGGATATATATCGGGAAACGATGAATTTTTCTGAGGTTGTTTTCGCCTTCCCCATCTAAGCCATTTTTCCAATACGTCTTACTATTAATTATTTCTTAAAGAATCGCTGCTAGCATTTTCTGACAACGAAGGAAGTCGAAGGTTTTCTAAGTCTAAGATCGTCTGCAGTTCTTTTCTCTAGAAAAATGGTTGCAGCATAGTGGACAACGAAGAGGCCATCTCGTAAGCCCAAGACTTAACATTCATCTTGCTGAACTCCACACATACAAAAAACGCTCTCAATACATACTATTCATCGTCTCGTATTTTTGTTTTTACTGGAACAGTTTTGTCACAATCAACCACGGTCAGTCTTTCTCTAACACCCTTGTTAATATTTTTACGTTATACATGGTTATCGGGGACTCCCTTGGCCCAACTTTCGAAAAAATGCTCCCTTCTACCTACATTGCCTTCCAACAACTATCTTAGTCCCCGTAGATTTTTTTTCCTTAAAAATCCCGCGATTCGAGAGGAGAGACAAACAACCTTCTCATTCGGTAGAGGCAAGACAGTATCACATTCGTAAGTGCTTCCCCGCATGCGAGCATACTTTGTCTTTATCCTACGTGGTATCAACTTTATAAGAACTTTGGCCACCCATCCTCTTGAAAGCATCTGTATTTGAGAAAAAATATAGTAATAAAGATCGCTATACTCGAGTATTCTAGTGAAAGTTACGATGTAGTAAACAGGGGAAAAAGAGCACAATATAATGTATCGTTGGGAAAAAGAACTATCAAATAACAGAAGCATATCCCTCTTTTTATATGTTGTTGTCTAATTTCCTCTTATATCTTACTGGCTGTAATAAAACTGGTAAAAGGATTTTCTGTCAAAATTTTATTTGTTTTAAACCTTTAAAATAGCGTATTTTTACAAAACGCCAACACATATAAATGTTTTCTAACTATAGTGCGTACATCTGAACAGAAAAAGAATTTTAATGACTAATAAAAAATTAACAAAACAAAAAGTGGGGTTTGCTTTTATCTTAGTAAATTGAGATATTTCCAAAACAAATCTTAAAATTAGTAAAAGTCACTAATAGAGGGGGTCTTTTTTATTTCTATAATTTTATTATATTTTTAAAAAGTACGCATCAGATTTTAATGACATTTAATCTTATCATAAATAAAGAGATTGCATCTGGAATATGAATAAAATGATTGTATATATAAAATAATTTTTGAATACGATGTGTTATTAATGAGACACAATGGTTGGGAAGGGGTAAGTGCTATGTAGCTCATAATTAATTCTAAGGTAGAAATTTCTGAAAAATAGCTAAACTGTATCTAACTTTGTGAAATTACTTTGAATATCTCTGTAACAGAACTATAATCGCTACACAGTTAATTTTCAATGAAAACATAAATAAAATACATAAACTAGAGGGAAACCCCAATAAATTAACGCGATTTAGTGTTTTGTGAGACAGACGGATAAACAGGTTTCATAAACACTTTTCAATACATTGTGAAGGTGTTAAAAGTACGTAATGCATTATCTAGTTAGACACCTCACGCTTTTCACGGCATACTGTTGTGTCATGGTGCACATATAGCGAAAAACTTTTCTAGGATATTGCAGGAATTAAACGACATTTTTCAGAAACACTAAGGATAGAGAAAATTCCGCTGCAAATCATTTAATTAAATAATTTTTAAATAAATTTTATGAATTAAGAGTTTAAAATGCATTGAGTATTATGATTAGTTATTTAAAGAGAAATATATATATATATATCATGAATGGGAATAGTATTATTGTTTTATCGACGACTCTATACCTTTCAACAACCTTTTTAAGCGCCTTTCATCAAACACTCAATTTGTCGATTTAAATAAAAATTTGATTCTTCTCATTTTCAGTAAGGATTCGACGTTTTACATGTGATTAAATACCTACTTCTGATGAGTGAAACATGACTCTCTCATAATCATTTAATTCCACTTATGCAAAGCGAAGCATGTCATTACATTGAAATTGAATAAGAGGACTCATTAATTTTAATTGTCTCATTAGGAAGAAATTGTCATTAAAGAAGACTAGAAAGAAACCCGAAGAGTAAAACTAGTTTATGGAAATAGAAAAGCTTAAATAAATTACCATTTCACTGCTACTTATTCGGTTTCTATCTCCTAATGGTATACAAACCTTGCAATCCGAATTGCAATAATAGGAAACATTAAAAATATCTTATTTTGTTTATTAACATTAATATGTTTAACGTTGAATATAGTTTATCGGTGGATATATTTACACTACTCAATGGATATATGGATACAGCCTCTCATCTTTTTTCTTTATTTTAGGAATAACGGATTTGGAGCTTATTCTATCGACGATAATTTTCAGAATGTTCAAGCCATGTTTTTGAGACATTCACAAACATTGCTCTATACATTTAGCTAACTCGTTACTCAAAGTATATTTTAATTGCGTATTAAAACATTATTTAGAAAATTTGCTCTTTTCCAATAAATTGTTATTTTAAATTCTGATTAGGGTTATTTCTGATCTCAGGGTATTATGTACATTGTTGTTTGTGATATTTTCTGAAAAGAAATTTTTTTATACCAAGAACTCTGCAAATTATAAGCAAAAAAACTTATCAAAATTTGGGACTATCATATATATTAAAACAGTAGGCCACTTCTTTAAGATCAACTCAAATTCGTCTTTGCGCATGCGTGAAGTGGAACTTATTAGCCCTTCCAGTTACAGGAATGTCGAAGCAAGTCAGGTTAGCGCAGTGGTTTAAGGCACGGATTTACAGCTCTGAGTTTTGTAGAGAACTAGGGTTCGATCCCACCACTCGGCAAAATACTCTTTTTTTTAATTATGATACATTTTACTACTAGGGGAAGTTATATGATTTTTATTCTTTGGTTATTATTATTATTTTGATGCTTTATAATTAAATAAAATTTAACATTCACCAATGATTTTTTTGACAAGTATGACAAGTATGACAATGACAAAATTTTTTTTTTATTTTTAAAATATTTCAAGTAATTAAAACATAGTAATTATTAATTATTAACAGCCAATTTCCAATTCAGAGCTTTAGAGATACATTTGTAAAAATAAAATTATTGAAAATCTTTACAAATTGCAATCTTAAAAATAAATAAATAAAAAAATAAACAATAAATACAACACACACAAATAAAAATTGTAAAAATGTCGTAAAATTTAATTTAACATCTAGCAATATTAAAAACAATGTATTCTAATTTCCTAAAAAAATGTAAATATTTAAACATTATTTTGTCGGTAGATAGCAGCAGCAATTTTCCACTTTCCTGTCATCTGCGTGGTAGCTTAGAAAAAGTAATTTATTTGTAAAGTAAATTTCATTTAATTTAAACTAATCTACATTTTTTTTGTATGAGCATTGCAAGGAAGTTTATGTTTGTGTGCATATAAGGAAAAGTATTATTTTCCGGGGGGGGGGGGAGGAGGGAATTAAAATTAAGAAGAGAAAACAGGGGGAAAAATAGTCTTGTAAGACTTAAAATTGAACTACTTTGTGATACTCATGGTTTAATAATTAAAGAATGTATGAAACGCACTGTCAGAAAAATTCGTCAAGTTATCGTTATTTTTTCACAAATAATTACCGTATTCCCAGAAAACGTATTTGATCTGTGAATTCATTCCGGACGTCGAAAAATGAGGAAGAGATTCTGTTTATTTCTTGCACGCATGCGTATCCGTCTGTTAGTAATAAATTCGAATTTATTTTTAAAATGAAAAGCAAAATATTCTAGACATTAAAATGTCTAATTTAGTTTAAAAAGACACAAATGTTTTCGTATTTAAAAATAAATAACAATTACTTTCTTCATTCATTCAAAAATTCTCACAATTTGTTATTCATATTCAAAGTTGGATAAATTGAATAAAGTTGAATTTACTAAGTTATTAATATAATAAATATTCCCATTTAAAATGTACTTTAAGTGAACACATTTAAAAGATATTTTAATTAAAAGATAAAATGCAAAAAGAAAAAAAATGATATTATTCAAAAAAATCTTGTCATAGAACATCCATATTTTTCTTCTAACAATCTATGCAAATATAATTAAAATTCACATTTTTATACTATATTAATATAAACGAATAAAAACCCCAGCCACAGTTTCATTAAAGATGAAATCTTCCCGAAATTAACTTCAAAATTAAAAGCTCTTTAACGAAATAAACCAAATAACATTCATAAGAAATAAAGGCTTCTACTTCTAAGCACTTTTCTCCTGAGCAATCGTGGCGCCGAGGATGAGCGTTGGCCTTGTAGTGCTGGGGTCGTGAGTTCGACCCTCACCGCCGGCGTATTTATCTTTTCCAGGCTTTTTTCAAAAGAAGGATATTTTTCGTCTTTTGACGGAGAAAAAAATAAACAGATAGTCGTCAATATACAGACAATTTCTGGCAGCAGTGCTGCCAGTACTTTTTCTGTGAAAAGACGAAAGTTTTTTTGAGAGTGCGTTATGAAAATTCAAATAAGTCAAATATATTATAAATAGTTACTTCGTAGCATGAAATTTTAAGTTTCGGGATTTAAAATGAGACTGATAAAAATAAAATTAATAAAAACTTTTCAATATGATTTTAAAAATTAGAAAATACTAAACATAGTTATTTTTTTAATACTCTAAGAAAATTCGCCAAAATAAATATCAGTTCAATTTATTTTAGTTATCCTTCTGCTAAAAAGCAATGACTGTTAAAATTCTTAAAATTCTGCTTAAATTCTTTTAGATGATTACTTGAGTAGGTTAAACTAAGAGAACCATGAAACGCTTTGAAACTGTTGGAATCACATGGATAACATTCAAATAAATCAAGTTTTCAGAACTTTATTTACAAGTTCTAATTAATCTTTTAACATGTTTATCGTCAAAGCTTGACGGGTACCATCTAGTTTTAATAAAAACCTTAATTTCTTTACGAGTATACATGTTAGCCTCATAAAAATGCACACTTTATTACAATAAGCTGCTTAATCATAATCTACAGTTTGAACACTTTTATTATATTAGTCTTGACACGGTTATCTAAAAGACCATCGTTGGTTTTCAATCTGTTGACGGTTCTCTGTGGGATTTCGGGAAAATATCTTCACGGAAACATATGATCTGTATTACCTTGTTTCCACACAAGGAATTTTAGAATAATACGTCATGTGTTTTTCTAGAAATAAAATGTTTAAAATCGCAAGTGCCCGGTCATGAAGTGCATGCTACAGAAACTGTGCCTGAGAAGAGAAAGAGGGGTGGGTATGGCAATTTTTCAGATGCTTCAGTAAGGGATGTCCGATTAAGATATAGAGGATAATAAATAAATAATAAATATAGAGAACAAAAGATCGTGTTGGTATATTCCGATAAAGGTGCCATGTTGTTGTTCTAAATTAAAAGTCGAAGTCTTTCTTGTTTTTATTCCACAAACACAATAACAATTACACATAACATTTAAAAAGAAACTATAAAAAAATTATCATCAATATTATAAGAAATTCCAGGAGAGCATGCCAAGAATTGTTCTATATTCAAGTAGAAAAATAATTCCAATACTGAAGTAAAAACAATAGCTTTCTGCCAGGTTCGGGAACATTACGTAACGGCGTGAGAGGACAGTTAACTCCGCCCACAGACATGTGATACAATAAATTCGTAACATACTGCCCCGCCATGAAAGAGGTGTTCATCAAAAATTGAAGGTAGTGAAGTTATCCTTTTTCCTAAAATAAAGTGCGCTGGAGTTAAAGCAGTTGGCTCTTCGAAATCACTACCAACGTAAGTAATTGGACGGGAATTGATCATTCCCTCAATTTCAAGAAGAATAGTGTGTAACTCATCAACAATCAGAGAAGATTTTCCAAGAGTTTTCCGCAGGGCAACTTTTACAGTGCGAACCACACGTTCGTAGAATCCGCCCCACCAGGCGGCTCGTTCAACAATGTACTTCCGTTTGATGGAATTTGAAGCACAGTAATTTTTCACATCTTCATGATTTATTATTGTCCACAGATGTTTCAATTCTTGATCGGCACGCTTAAAAGTACGTGCATTATCTGAAAATACTAACGATGGTAAGCCACGTCGAGCAATAAACCGTCGAAAAGCAAGAAGAAATGTCAAGAAGAAATGTCAGTTGACAAACTGCTGACAAGTTCAAGATGAATACCTCTTGTCACTGCACACGTTATTAGAAGAATATAATGTTTAGTATTGTCATATTCCACAAACAATGGACCCGCAAAATCAACACCAATAACCGAAAATGGAGCTGCTTGATCCACTCGATCAGCTGGTAATGGAGCCACTGTTTCGTTTCCTGGCGAAGAATTGAATTTTTTGCAAATAATACAGTTTTTAAGAAGAGATTCTATCGTTTGTCTGGCTCTAGTTATCCAGTATCTTCCCCTTAACTGAACTAATGTGTGAGCTACACTAGGATGAAAAACTTTTTCGTGGGAATTCCATATTAATAATTTTGTGAACTTTGATTTAGGTCGGAGAATAATAGGATGCTTTTCATCCGTTGACAAATGAGATTTCTGTAATCTTCCTGAAACGCGTAATATATTTTCGTTATCCAAGAAAGGGTTTAAACACAATAAATTAGAATCTTTAGGGATAGGTTTTCCATTTTTAAACAACTAATTTCATCAAAATAAAATGCATTTTGCTCAATTTTTATCCAAAACTGTTCTGCATTATACAATTCATGTGACGTAAGAGCACCTTTGTTATCACAATTTCTTTTCAGTTTCTCTACAAAGCGTAATACCCATGCAGTCACCCTCAATAATTTTCTCAAGTTATTAAATCTATCAGAATCAATAATTTTTTCATAAGTTATTGCTGAGCTAACTATAACTTTAAACTTATACTCGGATTCAATATCTTTGTCAATTGAATCAAATTCAATTGCATTTACTATAGGCCAGTTGCTTTCTGGCTCATTCAACCATTGTGGGCCATGCCACCATTTTTTTGAGTTTATTAATTCTTTAGTAGATAACCCCCTAGTTAATAAATCAGCTGGGTTATGTTTTCCTATACAATGTTTCCAACAATTGGGATCTGTGATTTCCTGTATCTCGATAACTCTATTTGAAACAAATTGTTTCCATTTAGACGGGGAACCTCTGATCCAGTGTAATACTATGGTAGAATCACACCATAAATATATGTTCTCGATCCACTTAAAAATATCCTTCAAGTGCTTAACTAATATTGCTGCTATTACAGCGTCCATTAGTTCTAAGCGAGGTAACGTTATTTTTTTAATCGGGGCTACCCTTGCCTTAGAAATTACCAAATTAGAGTTAAAAGTGTCATGTGACGTTTTATATCTAAAATACGCCACTGCTCCAAAAGCTTTCAATGAAGCATCAGAAAATATATGTAACTGTATATTTTCTCCATCCACAAAATCGGGAAAATAATAAATAGGAATTTTGATTTTTTGTAAATCCTTAATTTCAGTACAACATAATAACCACTTATCTTTAATTTCTCCTGAAAACTCTTCATCCCTATCCAAACCAAGTTGCCACAATTCTTGCAACAGACACTTTAATCGTATCAAATAAGGAGAAATAAATCCAGAAGGATCAAAGATTTTTGCAGCTATGTGAAGTACATTTCTTTTGGTACATTTAAATTCATTTAAATCTGATAATACTGATGTTAAATTCAGACACAATGTATCTTCCTTATTACTCCAGAGATAACTCTTACTTTTAAATATTTATCAAAATGTTCATTTATTTCAATTTTTGGATTGGAATTTTTCCACAAATTTTTTAACTCCTCAGAGTTGGTGTCAAACTTTCTCATAGTCATGTTTGCGTCTTTCAAAATAGAAACAGCGTTAGAAGATAACTGAAATGCTTCTTGAACAGCGTTAGAAGATAACTGAAATGCTTCTTGAACTCTTGAACAGAACTTCCATAAAAAAGGTCGTCCACATAACAGCGAATTATTTAACATTTCGTAAGCGAGAGGATGAAAAATTTTATATCTCATAAGATGGGTTTTAATAGTCGCTGCCAAAACATACGGTGAACTGGTCAAGCGGAAACAATGTCTATTAAAATGATACAGTACTACTGGTTGAGATTTGTCACAATTTTTATAATACAAAAAACATAAGAAATTTCTGTCACATTCTGAAACCTGTATTTGTAAGAAAGCTCTAGATATATCTCCACAAAACCCTACTTCATACTCTCGAAATTTCAAGATAACATCTACTAAATCAGTACTTAAATTTTCCCCCGAAAGAAGACATTCATTTAAACTGTAATTAGATGTTTGTTTACTGCTAGCGTCAAATACCTTCAAATACTGATAGCGTCAAATAACGTCAAATACGTGTTTTAGAGCTATGAGAAGATTCCTTAATTACTTCCCTGTGCGGCATTGTATACCTATTAGAGCAATTATCATCACACATTTGTATTATTTTCTCTTTAAATTGTTCTTTCATGACTGCATTATATCTTTTAAATAATGTTTCATCCTTATCAAAACGCTTTTCTAGATACATAAATCTTGTCTTTGCAACATAAAATTTATCGCTTAAATTATTTCGCAAATCTGTTGATTTACAAAGCAAAAGAGCCTGATATCTACCATTTATAAATTTTAAATTGTTTTCAAAAAAATCTAAATTATCCAAAGCTAATTTTGTTTTGTTATTTGACAGGAATGACTCAATGTTCCATAAACATGTCACATCTTTCTCTTTAGATGAACAAAATACATTTAAACAATGATCAGAATTGATTAACTGGTTATCTGGCAGCTGTCCAACAACCGTTTCGCCAAAAATAGAACCTTGAAAATTTAATTTATTGTTTATTTTTTCAAACGATCCTGTCAAAGTTTGATGAATGTAATTGGCCCCAAGAAGAATTTGAATGGGATAATCTATTTCGAAAGTGTCAGCAAATTTGATTTCTTTAGAAATGACATTTATTAACTGAGGATTTACATTTTGCAATAAATGAGTGCCACAAATTTCATCAGTAATTAAAGCTTCAACATCAATAGATTTATAAGTAAAAAATCTACTTTTTAAAGCTATTTTTACACATTCAAATTCAGATTCAGTAGGTGTTTTATTAGAAAATGTGTAAACGAAAAGTTTTTCTTTTCTTTGCATTTAAAGCTTTCGCTAAGTCGCTTCGAATAAATGTTTTAGTAGAAGCTGAATCATATAATATTCTAGCGATTATTTTTTTACTTTTACTTTCGACTTGTACGAGGGCTGTCTGAAGTAACGTCGTATATTTTTTCTTCGAATTCTCTGATTCATGGACCGATGACATAACGGTACCATTTTCGGGAATTTGTTTGTCTTCTTTTATTTCAGAATTAGCATTTTGACCTAAATTTTTGGATTTCGTTTGGGGGCAAAACAGGTGGTTATGTTGATAACTCTCACATGTATTACATGGTTTAATTTTCACTTTACAAACTGATTGTAAATGTTTATAAAGACAGCGATAACACCTGCCTTCTTTATTCAGTTTATATCTTTTTTGTTCATTTGTTAAGATTTTACATTCTAATCCAGTATGGGAATTAGAATTGCAAAAAATACAAGCATTCTTAACAATTGTATTCAATGCAGCCGCTGACGGGAAATTACTTTTTGTTTTAAATTTATATTTAGATTGTTCAGTTTTCGAACGAAATGTGTCCTGATTTTTTAAGGAAAGTCCTGAAATTAAATTTGCAGTTTCCAAAGATTCAATTTCAAATTTTATAAACTGCATCAATTCATTAATATCACCCGCTTTATTAGGATCTTTTTTCCTATGGAATTCCACCACTAAATTATGTGGTAATTGTTTTAACAATATAGGGATTAACAAATATCCTAATTTATGCAAAACAATACCCATAGATTTTAAATTTCGGATACTAACTTCACTTTCATCATAAAGATTCCTAAGCGCTCTAATATTTGAAGAAAACTTAACGGGTTCCAATTCCATTAATTTGTTAACAAAACAACTTATCAATTGTTCTTGTTTTCCATATCTTTCTCTTAGTAAAGATAAACAAGTCTTGTAGTTTTCTTCTTTTAAGGCAAATCCTGCTATTGTTTTATAAGCTTCACCAGTTAGGAAAGATTTCAAATATAAAAATTTATCAATAGTGCTTAAAGATTTATTTGAATCAATGGCACTTTCAAAACTATTTAAAAATTCCAAAATTACTTTTTGGATCGCTATTGAACGTGCTAATGTTGAGGTTGGGTAAATTTACCGAAATTTGTGATTGCAAAGCTGTATTAATATGAGAAATATTGTTATTTTGAACAGATTCAACTTGTTCGATTTTAAATTCGTTTAATTTTAATCTAACACTAGATTTAGATTCCATAATTGATTCATCATACTCAAGGGACTTTTGAATTTCTGTTTCGAATTGCGTTTCATCTGTAATTATTTCTTCAATTTTTCCATTTCGTGTTTTAAGATCATTTTGTTTTTCTTCTAAATTTAACAGATATTTGGACAACTTAAATTTATTACTAGAACTTTGAGTATTAGCACTCGAAATGAAAGTTTCAACAGTACTAATTAACTTAGTACATGATGTTCTTAAAATTTTTCTTTTTGCTTTTAATTTCTCAAGCGATTCCATTTTCAACTAGTAACAGAATTAATAATAATAAATAAAAAAGTACGATACCTTTGCTTCGAATTTATCCTACAGGATGAGCTCGTTCATGACTATATTCCAATACCCCTGCGAACAACTTAAAATCGGAATTTTTTTACATCATTCAATAGGAAAAGTACTGATTTATTTGGAAACAAAATTTCAGCCGTGCACTGGAAATTAATAAGAAGATACTGCTCGTTTTATGTGTAAATTTTCATTTTAGATATTTTTACAACAATGGATTCATTGTTGAAACAATGCATTTAAATATATCTCATTTAAACTTTTAGAAAATTACCACTGCAAACAACATTAAAATCGGAATTTTTTTAAATCATTCGATAGGAAAAGTACTGACTTATTCGGAAACAAAATTTCAGTCGTGCACAGGAATTTAATAAGAACATACTACTCGTTTTATGTGTAAAATTTCATTTTAGCCATTTTTACAACAATGGATTCATTGTTGAAACTATGTTTTTAGATATGTTTCATTTAAACTTTCAGAAAAATACCCCTGCGAACAACCTGAAAATCGGAATTTTTTTCAATCATTCAATAGGAAAAGTATTTTTATTCGGGAAACGAAATTTTAGCCGTGCACCTGAATTTAATAGGAAAATACTGCTTGTTTTATGTGTAAAATTTCATTTTAAACATTGTTACAACAATAAATTAATTGTTGAAACAATACATTTAGATATATGTCTTTTAAACTTTTAGAAAAATTCCCCTGCGAACCCCCCAAAAGTCAGAATTTTTTTAAATCATTCGATAAGAAAAGTTTTGATTTATTCGGAAACGAAATTTCAGCCGTGCATGAGAATTTAATAAGAAGATACTGCTTGTTTTATGTGTAAAATTTCTTTTTAAACATTTTTACAACAATGGATTCATTGTTGAAACTATGTATTTAGATATATGTCTCTTAAACTTTTAGAAAAATTCCCCTGCGAACCGCCTAAAAATCAGAATTTTTTTACACAATTCGATGGGGAAAATATTGATTTATTAGGACACAAAATTTCAGCCGTGCACCAGAATTCAATAAGAAGATAATGCTCGTTTTATGTGTAAAATTTCATTTTAGACATTTTTGCAACAATGGATTCATTGTTGAACAATGCATTTAGATATATGTCTCTTAAACTTTTAGAAAAATTTCCCTGCGAACCGCCTAAAAATCGTATTTTTTTTAAATCATTCGATAAGAAAAGTTTTGATTTAATCGGAAACGAAATTTCAGCCGTGCACCATAATTTAATAAGAAGATACTGCTTGTTTTATGTGTAAAATTTCATTTTAGACATTTTTACAAAAAAGGATTCATTGTTGAAACAATGTATTTAGATATATCTCATTCAAACACTTAGAATAATACCACAGCGAAGAAACTAAAAATCGGATTTTATTTACATCAATCGATAGAAAAAATATCGATTTATTCGAAAAAAAAATTTCAGCTGTGCACCGGAATTTAATAAGAAGGTACTGCTCGAGTTATGTGTAAAATTTCATTTTAGACATTTTTACAACAATGGATTCATTGTTTAAACAATGTATTTAGATATATTTCATTTAAACTTTTAGAAAAATACCCCTGTGTACAACCTGAAAATTGGAATTTTTTTACATCATTCGATAGGAAAAGTATTGTTTATTCCGGAAACGAAATTTCAGCCGTGCACCGGAATTTAGCAAGAAGATACTGTTTTTTTTATGTCTAAAAAATTTTATTTTAAACAGTCTTAACACAATGGATTCATTGTTGAAACAATGCATTTAGATATATCTTATTTAAAATTTTAGAAAAATACCCCATCGAACAACCTAAAAATCAAATTTTTTTTACATCATTCGATAGGAAAAGTACTGATTTATTCGGAAACAAAATTTCAGCTGTGCACCGGAAATTAATAAGAAGATACTGCTCGTTTTATATGTAAAATTTCATTTTAGACTTTTTTACAACAATGGATTCATTGTTGAAACAATGTATTTAGATATATTTCATTTAAAATTTTAGAAAAATGCCCCTGCGAACCACCTAAAAATCGGAATTTTTTACACAGTTCGACGGGGAAAATATTGATTTATTCGGAAACAAAATTTCAGCCGTGCACCAGAATTTAATAAGAAGATACTGCTTTTTTATGTGTAAAATTTTAATTTAAACATTTTTACAACAATGGATTCATTGTTGAAATAATGTATTTAGATATATTTCTGTTAAACTTTTAGAAAAATACCCCTGCGAACAACTTAACAATCTGAAATTTTTTACATCATTCGACTGGAAAAGTACTGATTTATTCTGAATCGAAATTTCAGCCGTGCACCGGAAATTAATAAGAAGATACTGCTCGTTTTATGTGTAAAATTTCATTTTAGACTTTTTACAACAATGGATTCATTGTTCAAACAATGCATTTAAATATATTTCATTTAAACTTTTAGAAAAATACCACTGCAAACAACATAAAAATCGGATTTTTTTTTAATCATTCGATAGGAAAAGTACTGATTTATTCGGAAAAAAAATTTCAGCCGTGCAGCGGAATTTAATCAGAAGATACTGCTCGTTTTGTGTGTAAAATTTCATTTTAGACATTTTTACAACAATGGATTCATTGTTGAAACAATGTATTTAGATATATTTCATTTAAATTTTTTGAAAAATATCCGTGCGAACCACCTAAAAATCGGAATTTTTTTACACAATTCGATGGGGAAAATATTGATTTATTCGGAAACAAAATTTCAGCCGTGCAAAAGAATTTAATAAGAAGATACTGCCTTTTTATGTGTAAAATTTTAGTTTAAACATTTTTACAACAATGGATTCATTGTTGAAATAATGTGTTTAGATATATTTCATTTAAACTTTTAGAAAAATACCCCTGCGAACAACATAACAATCGGAATTTTTTTACATCATTCGACTGGAAAAGTACTGATTTATTCTGAATCGAAATTTCAGCCGTGCACCGGAAATTGTGTCTATGAACCTGATCGAGATAAAACTGCTTTTGTATGCCCTCCAGGAACATATCGGTTTCGAAGAATGCCATTTGGTCTCCGCAACGCCCCTGCAACGTTTCTGAGGACAATGGATAGCTTTCGTAAAGGACTCCCAGATGTAAATATTCTCACTTATCTTGATGACTTAATTGTTTTATCATCAAGTTTTGAACAACATCTAGCTTATCTTGAAGCTGTTTTTAAAAGATTAGACAAATGGAAAATTTCTGCTAATAGAGAAAAATGCAACTTTGCTTGTACCAGAGTAAAATATTTAGGACACTGGATCACACCAAATGTCCTAGAAGTTGATCCTGGGAAAGTTGATGCTATTGTGAGGATCCCACATCCGAAGAATATAAAACAACTGCAATCCTTTCTACAGACATGTTCATGATATCGCCGTTTTATACAAGACTTTGCAAAAATATCCAGACCACTTAGTAATCTCACAAAAAAGAATGTGGAATGGCACTGGGGTGCCGATGAAGAAAATGCATTTCAAACCTTGAAGCAATGCCTCGTTTCAGCTCCAATATCGAAACAAGCTGATGAAACTAAACCTTTTTTCATTCGAACTGATGCAAGTAGTTATGCTCTGGGAGCAGTACTTCTACAGGGTGAAGGTGCTGAAGAGCATTCGATTGAGTATGCAAGTAGATTGTTGACTGCTGCAGAACGCAACTATCACACCACAGAACGAGAAGCACTTGCTGTTGTCTGGGCTCTTAATAAATTCAGACACTATATTGATGGAACAGAAGTTACTGTGGCATCCGACCACCAGCCTTTCCGATGGCTCATGAGTTTAAAGTCACCTTCTGGAAGACTTGCCAGATGGGCTTTGCAATTACAAGAATTTAATTTGAAAACAGGATATATACCAGGCAAAGCTATCGTCATAGTTGACATGCTTTCTCGCCCTGCTTGTGATCACACCAATAAAGAAAGTTGCAATATTTGCGGTATAATAGTTGATATTCCTTCTAAATCATCAAGTGATTTACGTGCTGAACAAATGAAAGATGAAGAATTAAAGAAAATTATTAAAAGTTTCGAAAATGAAGAAAAAACTCTTGACTATACTAACTGGACAGATCGCGGTTATATTATGAATCAAGGAGTCTTATACAGGTATTCTCCAAGTTCGGAATCAGAAGAAGCTCAACTATTTGTCCCATCACATGAAAGAGAGAAAATTTTAAAAGAATCTTAAGAAATTAAAGTTAAAGAAATTAAAGAAATTAAAGAAATTAAAGAAATTAAAATTCCCATTGTTGAACTTTATTTTACAAAAATACAGCATTCCCAAATTTAGATTTTTCTGATATGCATTTTCGTAAAATTGAATAAGTTATAGCGTTGAATACAACAATATGCAAAATGTATTGTTCCAGCGTATATAGGGTTCTTTTAATCCTATGGTTAGACAACTTCAAACTCTTCTTTTAGAAAAGTAGAACATAATTTATTTACAGATCTTCAGAACAACAGAGTCTTCGAAACTCACAAATATTACTAGATATTGAAAAATGACTGCTCAAATCTATCGTATAAGTACAGCTTTAGATCCCAGAGACTCCTTAACAACGTCTCAACACTTAATAATATTCAAAACAACATAAATGAAACTCAAGCAAACTCGCCTAACAAACGCCTTGTTCACTCAATGACTGACTGGTAAATAATAACAACAGCTCGCATCGCTTCTCTTCTTATATAGACTCGCAGCATGTGCGGGAAATTTCTAGAACCATATAGAAAAAACTGGAAAACCACGGAACAACATTCAATGTATCAGTAGACCTAAGGGGGGGTTACCATAAATAGGGAAGGGTTACCATCGCCAACAATCGCCAAGTTTATCGCCAACTTGGCGATATGTCACCAAATTTGGCGACCAAAATTAGTCGCCAAAAGTGACGCCAACTTGGCGATATCTCTAATATTTCGCAAAGCTGCCATAGACATTCACTGAAAATAATAGACAAGTTTGCTTGATAACAGAGACAATGTAACAAAAACTAATATTAGAAAAGGAATGGAGCTTAATAAGATTATTTACATTATTTTACAGTACAAACACTAACTATTTACAAAATTCGTAACACTACCCCCTCCTCAAAGACTGCACGTCCCGGGCAGTGCAATCCTTGAGTTAGAGGAAAACGCTTAAAATAAATAAACAAACAAATAAATAAATAAATAATAATAACAATAATAATAAAATTTACATTAATAAGAACTAATTACTATTTACATATTTACAAAAAGTGACTTTCATGACCATGGTCTGAAATTCAAGTTTCGAATTTCTAATCTTTTTGGCCAAAATAAGGGGCTAGCCGATTATAATGTACGAACTTGGGCTTGGTGTGTGGCGATTTTCGTATGCGTACGACGACGTCATTCAGCCGGTGACGACTGTGAAAGGAACGTCCCAGTTTCTTTGTCGTTTTGGCGACAGTCCCTTACGACGTATGGGATTCCACAACCTAACTTTGTCACCTTCGTTGAACTCATGTCCAGTTGCCTTTGTGTCGTACCGTGTCTTCATCAATTCCGATGCCAGTCCGATTCTGTTCCTCGCTAGACAATGAATCTCTTCGGCTGGCTTGTGTAGCTGCTTACAACTTTAAGGCATATAGTAATGCAGCCTTTAAATACTGCACATCTGCCATTCGTACCGCTCTCTGCATTTCTGGATCTTTTATTCCGTCTACAAAGTACTGCAGTGAGAGCATTTCCCGTACATTTGTTGGACAGTCAATGAATGCTAAATTTGCAAGCCGTTCAATTTCCGAGGCAAACTCTTGAAGGGTTTCACTCGATTTTTGAAGGCGGCTCTTCATTTGTATTCTCGTATAATCCTTGAAGAATTTTTCGCCGAATCTCATTTCAAGTGCACAACTTAGAGTCTCAAAATTGAGTTGCGTCATATCGGGCAATGTTTGCAGCACGTCGGCGGCTTCTCCTCTTAAAGATGCTGCCAGTTGACAAGCTTTCACCTCGTCACTCCATTTGTTCGCTTCTGCTACAATGGTGAATTGGGTCTTGTAAATTTGCCAGGAATTCTTTCCGTCGTATGTCGACAGCTTGATGTGCACGGGAGAAGCAGGCGTATTTCTAAATTCTTCATAATTACCACTGGACGCTGAAAGCTTCTTGTCAAGATCTTGTACTTTTTTATTTAGCTTTTTATCTACTTCAACTATTTTCTCCTCAATATTACTAACTTCATTCTGAATTTTCTCTTCTACTTCCTCTATTTTTCTTTCCATTTTCTCTTCAACATTACTAACTTCATTTTGAATTTTCTCTTCTACCGAATCTATTCTTCTCTCTACCGATGAGAACTTTTCTTCTAAAGTTTTCTTCATTTCTTCTTGGCTTTTATTAACTTCCTCCTTTAATTCTTCCATTCTCTCTTGGTTTCTTTTCATTTCTTCAGTCACATCTTCTTGGACTTTGTCGATTTTATTCGATAACTCTTCTTGGCCTTTGTCAATTTTATTTGTCAACTCTTCCATTCTTTCTTCGTTTTTATTAATTTTATCCGCCAACACTTCTTGGCCTTTATTCATTTTTTTAGCTTCTAACAGTTCTTTCAGTTGTCCGTCCATTGTTCTTGTTTTCGCCATAAGATCCCGACTCATGACACCAAATGTTGCAGCGTATATAGGGTTCTTTTGATCCTATGGTTAGACAACTTCAAACTCTTGTCTTTTAGAAAAGTAGAAAATAATTTATTTACAGATCTTCAGAACAACAGAGTCTTCGAAACTCACAAATATTACTAGATATTGAAAAATAACTGCTCAAATCTATCGTATAAGTACAGCTTTAGATCCCAGAGACTCTTTAACAACGTCTCAACACTTAATAACATTCAAAACAACATAAATGAAACTCAAGCAAACTCGCCTAACAAACGCCTTGTTCACTCAATGACTGACTGGTAAATAATAACAACAGCTCGCATCGCTTCTCTTCTTATATAGGCTCGCAGCATGTGCTGGAAATTTCTAGAACCATCTAGAAAAAACTGGAAAACCACGGAACAACATTCAATGTATCAGTAGACCTAAGGGGGGGGTTACCATAAATAGGGAAGGGTTACTATTGCCAACAATCGATAAGTTTGTCGCCAACTTGGCGATATGTCTCCAAATTTGGCGACCAAAATTAGTCGCCAAAAGTGACGCCAACTTGGCGATATCTCTAATATTTCGCAAAGCTGCCATAGACATTCACTGAAAATAATAGACAAGTTTGCTTGTTAACAGAGACAATGTAACAAAAACTAATATTAGAAAAGGAATGGAGCTTAATAAGATTATTTACATTATTTTACAGTACAAACACTAACTATTTACAAAATTCGTAACAGTATTAATAAGTGCAACAATATAACAATGTAAACAAAGATTAAATATAAATATAAACTGCAATCTGTAATGAGACTTTAATTACAATTTCCATTGTTGATTTTTACTTTACAAGAAATCAGCATTCCCAAAATTGGACTTTTCTGTTATACATTTTCGTAAAACTGAATACGTTACAGTGATAAATGCAACAATGTGACTGTATATTGATAAGTGCAACAATAAAATATGTAAAAAAAGCTTTAATATAAATATGAACTGTAAAATGTAAAGACACACTAATTACAAATCCCATTGATGAACTTTATTTTACAACAATAAAGCATTCCCAAAATTAGATTTTTCTGTTATACATTGTCGTAAAATTGAATAAGTTATGCAGTTAAACGCAACAATATGACTGTATATTGTTAAGCGTAAAAATATAAAAATATAAACAAATTTTGAATGTAAATAAAAAATGTAATTTGTAAAGACACTCTAATTACAGTTCCCATTGTTAACTTTATTTTACAATAATACAGCATTCCCAAAATTAGATTTTTCGGTTGTACATTGTTGTAAAATTGAATAAGTTATAGCGTTATATACAGCAACATGACTATGTATTGATAAGTGCAACAATATAAAATCTAAGCAAAGCATGAATATAAATATGAACTAGAGTCTGTAAATCACACTAATTACAGATTCCACTGTTGAACTTTATTTTACAGCAATACAGCTTTCCCAAAATCAGATTTTTCTGTTATACATTGTTGTAAAATTGAATAAGTTACAGAATTGAATGCAACATAATGACTGTATATTGATAAGTGCAACAATATAAAAATAAAAGCAAATCTTTAATATAAATATGAACTGTAATATGTAAACACACACTAATTACAATTCCCATTGTTGATCTTTATATTACAACAATACAGCATTCCCAAAATTAGATTTTTCTGTTATACATTTCCGTAAAATTGAATAAGTTATAGCTTTAAATGGAACAAAATGAATATGTTTTGATAAGAGCAACAATATAAAAATGTAAACATAGCTTGAATAAGATATATCGTTAAGTACAACAATATGACTATGTATTGATAAGTGCAATAATATTGAAATGTAAACAAAGCTTGAATATAAATATGAACTGTAATATGTAAAGACAGTCTAATTGCAGTTCCCATTGATGAACATTATTTTACAACAATACAGCTTTCCCAAAATTCAGATTTTTCTGTTACACATTGTTCTAAAATTGAATAAGTTACAATGATAAATAAACAATATGACTGTATATTGATATGTGCAACAATATAAAAAAGTAAACAAAGCGTGAATGTTAATGTGAACTGTAATAATATGTAAAGACACTTCAATTGGAGTTCTCATTGTTCAATATTATTTTACAACAATACAGCATTCTCAAAATTAGATTTTTCTGTTATACATTGTCGTAAAATTGAATAAGTTACAGTGTTAAATGCAACAATATGACTGTATATTGATAAGTGCAAAAATATAAAAATGTAAAAAAGCCTGAATATAAATATGAAATGTAATATGTAAAGACACTTCAATTAGAGTTCGCATTGTTGAATATTGTTTTACAACAATACAGCATTCCCAAAATTAGATTTTTCTGTTATACATTGTTGTAAAAATGAATAAGTTATAGCGTTAAATTATATTAAATAATATGCATGCATACATATATTGTTGCTATTACATATGTATTGATAAGTGCAACAATAAAAATATAAGCAAAGCTTGAATATAAATATGATCTAGAATTTGTAAATCACTCTAATTACAGTTTCCATTGTTGAACTTTATTTTACAACAATACATCATTCCCAAAATTAGATTTTTCTGTTATACGTTCTCGTAAAATTGAATAAGTTATACAGTTAAACGCAAAAATATGACTGTATAATGTTAAGCGCAACAATATAAAATTATAAACAAATCTTGAATGTAAATAAAAACTGTTATTTGTAAAGACACTCTAATTAAAATTCCTATTGTTGAAGTTTATTTTACAATGATATAGCATTCACAAAATTAGATTTTTCTGTTATACACTGTCATAAATTTGAAAAATTTATACAGTTAAATGCAACAATAAGACTGAAGATTGTAAAGCGCAACAATATAAAAATATAAAAAAGTCTTGAATGTAAAGAAAAACTGTAATTTTTAAAGTCACTCTAATTAGAGTTCCCATTGTTGAAATTTATTTTACAACAATACAGCATTCCCTAAATCAGAATATTCTGTTATACATTGTTGTAAAATTGAATAAGTTACAATGCTAAATGCAACAATATGACTGTATATTGATAAGTGAAACAATATAAAAACGTAAAGAAAGCTTGAATATAAATATGAATGGTAATATGTAAAGACACACTAATTACAATTCCCATTGCTGAACTTTACTTTACAACAACACAGCATTCCCAAATTTAGATTTTTCTGTTATATATTGTCGTAAAATATAATAAGTTATAGCGTTAAATGGAACAATATGAATTTGTATTCATAAGTGCAACAATATAAAAATGTAAACATAGCTTGAATAAGATATATCGTTCAATACAAAAATATGACTATGTATTGATAAGTACAACAATGTAAAAATGTAAACAAAGCTTGAATATATACATATGATGATTTAAAAGTTAGGAGCCAGAGACATCAACGCCGGGTTTCACTTTCATCGCAGAGAAGTCATGTCCACCGAGGAAAATAAATAATTAGATGTAAAGAATCCAAATAATTACTCATTTGCTGTTGTAAGTTCATTTATTTAATCCGTAATCATGAGAACGGGAAAAGCTCCTTTTTCAAACTATCTCTAACCGAAATATCAAAAAAAAAATATTCCATCATTTACTTAAACCAGCCGTACTCATCCAAGAAAGAACCGAGAATCTTTTTTCTCAACTCGAGGCTTCCCCTTTTCAATCTAAAAAGAAAATTCTGGAACATTCTGTAACCTCAAACCATCATTCTTTTTTGTAAACAGAATTTTTATCCAGCTACGAGACTATTTTCCACAGACGATAAATTTATTATTTTTTAAATATTATTTAACCAATTTATAATCGACTCACGATTTTAAAATATCATAGGCAGACGATTTTTATAAATGATTAATTTTAAGGGAAAAACAAATGAAATGAATATATTAATATGCACACTATCAAAGGTTGACGGCGGAAAAATAAATTAATAGAAAAAATAAAATAATGTTATTTTTTGAAAAGTATGGTTTTGGAATAAATTTAATAAGACTGTCTTAAAAAGGGTTGATAAAAACATGGAAGAAATTAGTTTTATTTGGAATATTAAGAAATAAAGTTTAATTAAGAATATTTTTAATTTAGAGCCATCTTTTTAAGTTTACGCATACTGGAATAATGTTTTCTTTTAAGGCAAATCAAGAATTTATATCGTCTGCAGATTAGATTTAAAAACAAGATTTTAATTTAATAATTTGAAGTAAGTACGGAAAATTAAGATAGTATAGAGGTTAGTTTTGGCGAAAAAGTTGGTTGGTTGATTAGGGTTTTATGGCGCAAAGTCCCTTTAGGGACATGCTGCGACATAAAAACTATAATTACAATTCCCATTGTTAAAATTTAATTTACAACAACGCAGCATTCCCAAAATTAGATTTTTCTGTTATACATTGTCGTAAAATTGAATATGTTACAGTGTTAAATGCAATAATATGACTGTATATTGATAAGTGCAACAATATAAAATGTAAGCAAAGCTTGAATATAAACATGAAATAGAATCTGTAAATCACTCTAATTACATTTTACTTTGTTGAACTTTATTTTACAGCAATACAGCATTCTCAAAATCAGATTATTCTGTTATACATTGTTGTAAAATTAAAAAAGTTTCAGTGTTAAATGCAACAGTATGACTCTATAGTGATAAGTGCAACAATATAAAAATGTAAACAACGCCTGAATATAAATATGAACTGTAATATGTAAAGCCAATTCAATTAGCGTTCTGATTGTTCAATATTATTTTACAACAAAACAGCATTCTGAAAATCACATTTTTCTGTTATACATTGTCGTAAAACTGAATAAGTTATAGGGTTAAATACAACAATATGACTATGTATTGATAAGTTGAACAATATAAAATGTAAGCAAAACTTGAATATAAATATAAACTGCAATCTATAATGAGACTCTAATTACAATTCCCATTGTTCATACTTTATTTTACAACGAATCAGCATTCCCAAAATTGGATTTTTCTGTTATACATTGTCGTAAAACTGAATAAGTTACAGTGTTAAATGCAACAATATGACTGTACATTGATAAGTGCAACAATATAAAAATTTAAGCAAACCTTCAACATAAATATGAATTGTAATATGTAAAGACACACAAATTACAATTCCCATTATTGAACTTTATTTTACAACAATAGAGCATTCCCCAAAACAAAGCTTTCATATAAATATGAACTGTAAAATGTAAAGACACGCTAATTACAGTCCCTTTAATGAACTTTATTTTACATCAATACAGCATTCCCAAAATCAGATTTTTCTGTTATACATTGTCGTAAAATTGAATAAGTTATACAGTTAAATGCAAAATATGACTGTATATTGTTAAGCGCAACAATATAAAAATATAAACAAATTTTGAGTGTAAATAAAAAATGTAATTTGTAAAGACACTCTAATTACAGTTCCCATTGTTAACATTATTTTACAACAATACAGCATTCCCAAAATTAGATTTTTCTGTTTTACATTGTTGTAAAATTGAATAAGTTACAGAGTTAAATGCAACAATATGATTTTATATTGATAAGTGCAACAATATAGAAATATAAACAAAGATTTAATATAAATATGAACTGTAAATTGTAAAGACACACTAATTACAGTTCCCATTAATGAACATTATTTTTCAACAATACAGCATTCCCAAAATTAGATTTTTCTGTTATACATTGTCGTAAAATTGAATAAGTTATAGCGTTAAATACAACAATATGACTATGTATCGATAAGTGTAACTATATGAAATGTAAGCAAAACTTGAAAATAAATATGAATTAGAATCTGTAAATCTCTCAAATGACATTTTCCATTGTTGAACTTTATTTTACAACAATACAGCATTCCCAAAATCAGATTATTCTGTTATACATTTTTGTAAATTTGAATAAGTTACAATGCTAAATGCAACAATATGACTGTACATTGATAAGTGAAACAATATAAAACGTAAACAAAGCTTGAATATAAATATGAAGTGCAATCTGTAAAATACTCTAATTACAATTCCTATTGTTGAAAATTACTTTACAATATTACAGCATTTCCAGAATCAGATTTTTCCGTTATACATTGTCGTAAAATTTAATAAGTTACAGTGTTAAATGCAAAATATGACTGTATATTTATAAGTGCAGAAATATAAAATGTAAGCAAAGCTTTAAAATAAATATGAACTAGAATCTGTAAATCACTCTAACTCTTGTTTCCATTGTTGAATATTATTTAACAACAATGCAGCATTTCAAAAATCAGAATATTCTGTTATACATTGTTGTAAATTTGAATACTTTACAATGATAAATGCAACAATATGACTGTATATTGATAAGTGCAACAATATAAAAATCTAAAGAAAGGCTGAATATAAATATGAACTGTAATATGTAAAGACAGTCTAATTGCAGTTCCCATTGTTAAACTTTAATTTAAAAAAATACAGCATTCCAAAATTAGACTTTTGTTGTACATTGCTCTAAAATTGAAAGAGTCATACATTTAAACGCAACAATACCACTGTATATTGATAAGCGCAACAAAATAAAAATGTAAACAAAGCCTGAATATAAATATGAACTGTAATATTTAAAGACACTCATTGTTGAATGTTATTTTAAAAAAATATAGCATTCTCAAAATTAGATTTTTCTTTTATACACTGTCGTAAAATTGAATAAGTTATACATTTAAACGCAACAATACCACTGTATATTGATAAGCGCAACAATGTAAAAATGTAAACAAAGAACGAATACAAATATAAACTGTAATATGCAAAAATAGTCTAATTACAGTTCCCATTGTTGAACTTTATTTTACAACAATACAGAATTCCCAAAATTAGATTTTTCTGTTATACATTGTCGTAAAATTGAATAAATTATAGCGTTATATGCAACAATATGAATATGTATTCATAATTACAACAATATATAAATGTAAACAAAGCCGAAATATAAATATGAACTGTAATATGTAAAGACACTCCAATTGCAATTCTCATTGTTGAAGTTTATTTTACAATAATACAGCATTCCCAAAATCAGATTTTTCTATTATATATTGTCTTAAAACTGAATATGTTACAGTGTTAAATGCAACAATGTGACTGTATATTGATAAGTGCAACAATATAATATGTAAACAAAGCTTTAATATAAATATGAAAAGTAAAATGTAAAGACACACTAATTACAGTTCCCATTAATGAACTTTATTTAACAACAATACCTCATTCTCAAAATTACATTTTTCTGTTATACATTCTCGTAAAATTGAATAAGTTATAGCGTTAAATGGAACAAAATGAATATGTATTGATAAGTGGAACAATATAAAAATGTAAACATAGCTTGAATAAGATATATCGTTAAATACAACAATATGACTATGTATTGATAAATGCAACAATATAAAAATGTAAACTTAGCTTGAATATAAATATGAAGTGCAATCTGTAAAACACTCTAATTACAATTCCCATTGTTGAAAATTATTTTACAACAATATAGCATTCCTAAATTATTGTTTTCTGTTATACATTGTCGTAAAATTGAATAAGTTACAGAGTTAAATGCAACAATATGACTGTATATTGATAAGTGCAACAATATAAAATGTAAGCAAAACATGAATAAAAATATGAACTAGAATTTGTAAATCACCCTAATTACAGTGTCCAATGTTGAACTTTATTTTACAACAATACAGCTTTCCCAAAATCAGATTTTTCTGTTATACATTGTTGTAAATTTGAATAAGTTACAGAGTTAAATGCAACAATATGACTATGTATTGATAAGTGCAACAATATTGAAATGTAAACAAAGCTTGAATACAAATAAGAACTGTAATATGTAAACACACACTAATTACAGTTCCCATTGTTGAACGTTATATTACAACAATACAGCATTCCAAAAATTAGATTTTTCTGTTATACATTTTCATAAAATTGAATAAGTTATAGCGTTAAATGGAACAAAATGAATATGTATTGATAAGTGCAACAATATAAAAATGTAAACATAGATTGAATAAGATATATCGTTAAATACAACAATATGACAATGCATTGATAAGTGACACAATATAAAAATGTAAACGAAGCCTGAATATAAATATAAACTGTAATATTTAAAGACACTTCAATTAGAGTTCTTATTGTTGAATGTTATTTTACAACAATACAGTATTCTCAAAATTAGATTTTTCTTTTATACACTGTCGTAAAACTGAATGAGTTATTGCGTTAAATGGAACAAAATAAATATGTTTTGATAAGTGCAACAATATAAAAATGTAAATATAGCTTGAATAAGATATATCGTTAAATACACCAATATGACTATGTATTGATAAGTGCAACAATATAGAAATGTAAACAAACTTGAATATAAATATGAACTGTAATATGTAAAGACAGTCTAATTACAGTTCCCATTGTTGAACTTTATTTTACAACAATACAGCATTCCCAAAATTAGATTTTTCTGTTATACATTTTCATAAAATTGAATAAGTTATAGCGTTAAATGGAACAAAATGAATATGTATTAATAAGTGTAACATTATAAAACAGTAAACATAGCTTGAATAAGATATATCGTTAAATACAACAATATGACAATGTATTGATAAATGCAACAATATAAAAATGTAACACATAGCTTGAATATAAATATGAAGTCTAATCTGTAAAACACTCTAATTACAATTCCCATTGTTGAAAATTATTTTAGAACAATATAGCATTCCTAAAATTAGGATTTTCTGTTATACATTGTCGTAAATTTGAAAAAGTTATAGAGTTAAACGTGACAATATGACTGTATATTGTTAAGCACAACAAAATATAAATATAAACAAATCTTGAATGTAAATAAAAAGTGTAATTTGTAAAGACTCTCTAATTAATATTCCTATTGATGAAGTTTATTTTACAATGATACAGCATACCCAAAATTTGGTTTTTCTTTTATACACTGTCGTAAAATTGAAAAAGTTATACAGTTAAATGCCACAATACGACGGTATATTGATAAGCGCAACAATATAAAAATGTAAAAAAAGAATGAATATAAATATGAACTGTATTATGTAAAGACACTTCAATTAGAGTTCTCATTGTTGAATATTATTTTACAACAATACAGCATTCCCAAATTCAGATATTTCTGTTATACATGGTCGTAAATTTCAATGAGTTACAGTGTTCAATTCAACAATATGATTGTATATTGTTAAGCGCATCAATATATAAATATAAACAAATCTTGAATGCAAATAAAAACTGTAATTTGTAAAGACTCTCTAATTACAATTCCTATTGTTGAAGTTTATTTTACAGTGATACAGCATTCCCAAAATTAGATTTTTCTTTTATACACTGTCGTAAAATTGAAAAAGTTATACAGTTAAATGCAACAATACGACTGTATATTGATAAGCGCAACAATATAAAAATGTAAACAAAGAATGAATATAAATATGAACTGTATTATGTAAAGACACTTCAATTAGAGTTCTCATTGTTGAATATTATTTTACAACAATACAGCATTCCCAAATTCAGATATTTCTGTTATACATTGTCGTAAAATTGAATTAGTTATAGCGTTAAATACAACAATATGACTATGTATCGATAAGTGCTACAATAGAAAATGTAAGCAAAACTTGAATATAAATATGAACTGCAATCTGTAATGATACTCTAATTACAATTCCCATTGTTGAACTTTATTTTACAACAAATCAGCATTCCCAAAATTGGATTTTTCTGTTATACATTGTCGTAAAACTGAATAAATTACAGTGTTAAATGCAACAATATGACTGTATATTGATAAGTGCAACAATATAAAAATTTAAGCAAAACTTTAATATAAATATGAACTGTAATATGTAAAGACACACTAATTACAATTCCCATTGTTGAACTGTATTTTACAACAATACGGCATTCCCAAAATTAGATTTTTCTGTTATACATTGTCGTAAAATTGAATAATAGCGTTAAATGGAACAAAATGAATGTGTATTGATAAGTGCAACAATATAAATATGTAAACATAGCTTGAATAAGATATATTGTTTAATACAACAATATGACTATGTATTGATAAGTACAACAATATAAAAATGTAAACAAAGCTTTAATATATATAAAAACTGCAATCTGTAAAAACTATAATTACAAATCCCATTGTTGAAATTTATTTTACCACAACGCAGTATTCACAAAATTAGATTTTTCTGTTATACATTGTCGAAAATTTGAATACGTTATACAGTTCAACGCAACAATATGACTGTATATTGTAAAGGGCAACAATATAAAAATATGAACAAATATTGAATGTAATCAAAAATGTAATTTGTAAAGACACTCTAATTACAGTTCCCATTGTTGAACTTTATTTTACAACAATACAGCATTCCCAAAGTTAGATTTTTCTGTTATACATTGTTGAAAATTGAATTAGTTATACAGTTAAACGCAACAATATGACTGTATATTGTAAAGCGCAACAATATAAAAATATAAACAAACTTTGAATTTAAATAAAAACTGTAATTTGTAAAGACACTCTATTTACAGTTCCTGTTGTTGAACTTTATTTTACAATGATACAGCATTCCCAAAATTAGATTTTTCTGTTATACATGGTCGTAAATTTGAATAAGTTACAGTGTTAAATTCAACAATATGATTGTATATTGTTAAGCGCAACAAAATATAAATATAAACAAATCTTGAATGCAAATAAAAACTGTAATTTGTAAAGAATCTCTAATTAAAATTCCCATTGTTGAAGTTTATTTTACAATGATACAGCATTCCCAAAATTAGATTTTTCTTTTATACACTGTCGTAAAATTGAAAAAGTTATACAGTTAAATGCAACAATACGACTGTATATTGATAAGCGCAACAATATAAAAATGTAAACAAAGAATGAATGTAAATATGAACTGTATTATGTAAAGACACTTCAATTAGAGTTCTCATTGTTGAATATTATACAACAGTACAGCATTCCCAAAATCAGATTATTCTGTTATACATTGTTGTAAAATTGAATAGGTTACAATAATAAATGCAACAATATGAATGTATATATATAAGTGAAACAATATAAAAATGTAAACAAAGCTTGAATATAAATATGAAGTGCAATCTGTAAAACACTCTAATTACAATTCCCATTGTTGAACTTTATTTTACAACAGTACAGCATTCCCAAAATCAGATTATTCTGTTATATATTGTTGTGGAATTAAATAATTTACAATGATAAATGCAACAATATGACTGTATATTAAGAAATGCAACAATATAAAAATGTAAAAAAAGCCTGAATATAAATATGAACTGTAATATGTAAAGACACACTTATTACAGTTCAAATTGTTGAACTTTAATTTTAAACAATATAGCATTCCCAAAATTAGCTTTTTCTGTTATATATTGTCGCAAAATTGAATAAGTTATAGCGTGAAATGGAACAATATGAATATGTATTGATAAGTGCAACAATATAAAAATGTAAACATAGCTTGAATAAGATATATCGTTAAATACAACAATATGACTATGTATTGATAAGTGCAACAATATAAAAATGTAAACAAAGCTTGAATATATATGTGGGATATACTCTCGCATGTGGGCTACACTCTGTGTTACACCTGAATCGGACTGTATTTCCCTCCACCACTCTCCGATCTCTGCTTCGATATTAAAGTAGAAACGGGAAACATCGAAGCTGTATGGTCAGGATTGAGAGGAAGAAATATGTAAATAGAACGTTTTTCGACGACGGCTAACGACGCTATGATTCCGACGATTTAAAAACGAAGATTTAAGACGAATCTTTTAAGAACTTTAAAATATTTACGACGAATTGACGTTTGATAAGAATGTTATGAATAACCACAAAGAGCGATTTATGTTTTATTTTTTGTTTGTTTGTTTTTTGTCCTGTTCGTCTGCTAATAAATGTATGTGACTGTCAGAGAATAGTTTTTATTTACAGTAAGGACTCGTCCATCCTATAAATATAAGAACTGCAATCTGTAAAACATTATAATTACAATTTCCATTGTTGAAATTTATTTTACAACAACGTTACATTCCAAAAATTAGATTTTTCTGTTATACATTGTCGTAAAATTGAATAAGTTATACAGTTAAACGCAACAATATGACTGTATATTGTTAAGCGCAACAATATAAAAATATAAACAAATTTTGAATGTAAATTAAAAACTGTAATTTGTAAAGATACTCTAATTACAGTTCCCATTGTTGAACTTTATTTTACAACAATACAGCATTCCCAAAATTAGATTTTTCTGTTATACATTGTCTTAAAATTGAATAATTTATAGCGTTAAATACAACAATATGACAATGTATTGATAAGTACAACAATATCAATTAACAACTAATAAAAATTCCCATTGTTGAAATTTATTTTACAACGATATCGCTTTCCATAAATTAGATTTTTCTGTTATACTTTGTCGTAAAATTGAATAAGTTACAGTGTTAAATGCAACAATATGACTGTATATTGATAAGTGCAACAATATAAATATGTAAGCAATGCTTGAATATAAATATGAACTGCAATCTGTAAGTCACTCTATTTACAGTTTCCATTGTTGAAGTTTATTTTACAACAAATCAGCATTCCCAAAATCAGATTTTTCTGTTATACATTTTCGTAAAATGAAAGAGTTATAGTGTTGATACCACAATATGACCGTATATTGTTAAGTGCAACAATATAAGAATGTAAAAAAAGCTTGAATATAAATATGAATTGTAATACGTAAAGACACTCTAATTACAATTCTTATTGTTGAAGGTTATTTTACAACAGTACACCATTCCCAAAATTAGATTGTTCTGTTATACATTGTCGTAAAATTGAATAAGTTATAGAGTTAAGTACAAAAATATGACTATGTATTTATAAGTGCGACAATATAAAATTGTAAACAAAGATTGAATATAAATATGAACTATAATATGTAAAGACACTCTAATCACAGTTCCCACTGTTGAATTTTATTTTGCAACTATACTGCATTCCCAAAATTTGAATTTTCTGTTATACATTGTTGTAAAATATAATAAGTTATAGTGTTAAATGCAACAATATATCTGTGTATTAATAAGTGCAACAATATAAAAATGTAAGTAAAGCTTAAATATAAATATGAACTGCAATCTGTAATTACAGTTTTCATTGTTGAACTTTATTTTACAACAATACAGCACTCCCAAAATTATAATTTTCTGTAATACATTGTCTTAAAATTGAATACGTTATAGCGTTAAATGCAACAATATGAAAATGTGTTGATAAATGCAGCAATATAAAAATGTAAAAAAAGTTTGATTATAAATATGAACTGCCATCTGTAAAACACTGTAATAACAAATCCCATTGTTGAAATTTATTTTACAACAATAGAGCATTCCAAAAAATAGATTTTTCTGTTATACATTGTCGTAAAATTAAATAAGTTATACAGTTAAACGCTACAATATGACTGTATATTGATCAGCGCAACAATATAAAAATGTAAACAAATTTTGAATGTAAATAAAAACTGTAATTTGTAAAGACACTCTAATTACAATTCCTATTGTTATAGTTCGTTTTACAATGATACAGCATTCCCAAATTAGATTTTTCTGTTATATATTGTCGTAAAACTGAATAAGTTATAGCGTTAAATGCAAAAATATGACTATCTATTGAAAAGTGCAACAATACAAAATGTAAGCAAAGCTTGAATATAAATATGAAATAGAATCTGTAATTCACTCTAATTAAAGTTTCCATTGTTGAAATTTATTTTACAACAATACAGCATTCCCAAAATCAGATTATTCTGTTATACATTGTTGTAAAATTAAAAAAGTTACAGTGTTAAATGCAACAGTATGACTCTATATTGATAAGTGCAACAGTGTAAAAATGTAAAAAACGCCTGAATATAAATATGAACTGTAATATGTAAAGCCAGTCCAATTAGCGTTCTCATTGTTGAATATTATTTTACAACAATACAGTATTCCGAAAATCAGATTTTTCTGTTATACATTGTCGTAAAATTGAATAAGTTATAGGGTTAAATACACCAATATGACTATGTATCGATAAGTGCAACAATATAAAATGTAAGCAAAACATGAATATAAATATGAACTGCAATCTATAATGAGACTCTAATTACTACTCCCATTGTTGAACTTTATTTTACAACAAATCAGCATTCCCAAAATTGGATTTTTCTGCTGTACATTGTCGTAAAACTATATAAGTTACAGTGTTAAATGCATCAATATGACTGTATATTGATAAGTGCAACAATATAAAAATGTAAGCAAACCTTCAATATAAATATGAACTGTAATATGTAAAGACACACAAATTACAATTCCTATTATTGAACTTTATTTTACAACAATACAGCATTCCCCAAAACAAAGCTATAATATAAATATAAACTGTAAAATGTAAAGACACACTAATTACAGTCCATTTAATGAACTTTATTTTACAACAATACACCATTCCCAAAATTAGATTTTTCTTTTATACATTGTCGTAAAATTGAATAAGTTATACAGTTAAATGCAAAATATGACTGTATAATGATAAGTGCAAAAATATAAAATGTAAGGAAAGCTTGAAAATAAATATTAACTAGAATCTGTAAATCACTATAAATACAGCTTCCATTGTTGAACTTTATTTTACAACAATACAGCATTTCCATAATCAGATTATTCTGTTATACATTGTCGAAAAATTGAATAAGTTACAGTGTAAAATGCAAATATATGACTGTAAGAAGTCGTCTTACAAATGTAGAAGAGAAGAAAGAAGTGATAACTTATCTTAATAAATATCTCGGGGTTGCATTCTTCTTTATAAACTTTTTATTACTTGAAAAGACGACACTTACAAATATAACACTAACGTACACACATTATATACAAATAAAGCTTTTACATAATTCTGGCGCACGCCACCATCACAAGATAAAACCACAAATCACAACCAACATTCCAATATCACTAAGAAAAAGAACATTTTTTTTTAATAGAACTAGTGTTGCCAGATTTCTTTTAAACGAGAAATATTACAACTACATTTTTTTTAATTTAGCAAAACTCAGGTCACGTGACGCGTGAGTCTATTTTTTTTTCTTTTATTCCTTTGGAAAGCGCGTGTTACATCCTCACCCTCTGTTTCCGATCTACGTCTCGGTGAGGAAACAGGATGCTTTTTTGGTCTTCCTCTTTTTCTCAAGGGTGCAACTGGAATAGTTTCAGATTCTTGGAAAGGCAACAAGGCAGAAACGTGGTAAGATCCAATTCGTTCAGTAGGATTTTCTAGACTAGCAATGTCATATGTCACTAGTAACTTTTGAGTCAAAATTATGTATGGCCCATCTCTCTTAGGCATAAATTTTGCTGTTTTATTTTTACTTGCCTTGCTCACTGGGTGTAGGTTAACCCATACTTTTTCACCAGGCTTGAAATATACTTGTCTACGATTTTTATCATAATATTTCTTTCGCTGATCTTGTTTCATTTCAACACGTTCTTTCACACTTTTCGAAATATTTGCAAGTCGTTTAAGATATGGGGTTATTTCCGGAACGAAATTGTCATTTTCGACAACAGCTTTGAAATCGTTTACCACATCATCGATTGTTCTTAGTTCTCGACCAAATTGTAGATAGGCAGCAGTTTGGCCTGTTGTATCAGATTTGGCAGAGTTCATGGCAAATCTAATGAAAGGAAGTTTATCTATCCAGGAACGGTGTTCATCCCCGACAAGGATTGCTATTCGAGGTTTCAAGTCTCGATTTTTGCGTTCGACCGGATTGGCCTGAGGATGGTATAAAGGTGTCAATGATTGGTCTATTCCAAGAATATAACAAACTTGTTGTAGAACAGCGCTCACAAACTGAGGACCATTATCACTTATCAGTCTTCTTGGAATACCATACCGAAGGAAGATCTCTTCTATCAAAGTAGTCGCACATTCTTGTGCAGTTGCAGTTGTTAAGGCAAATAGTTCTACCCATTTAGTGGCACAATCTTCCACTATAAAAATCCATCGGTGTCCATCTTTACTGGGTGGCAGTGGTCCAAAAAGATCAATACTGAGGGTTTCAAACCGCTGAGCATAAGCAGGTGTTCGCAATAAACCAGCAGGTTTCTGATTTGTTGCTTTATAGCGAGCACACTCTGGACATTTCTTTACATATTCAGAAATAAAGGCTCGCATGCCTGTCCAATAATATCTCTTAGCAATTCTTTGATAGGTTCCTGCTTCACCATAATGTCCAGCTGAGGGGTCGTCATGATGAAGTTTCAAAATATTTTCTCTTTCTTGAACTGGAATGACCAGTTGCGCTTCCTCGGCATCAGATTCAGGAGCATAACGATAAAGTACACCTTGATTCATCAGGAATCCTCTATCAGTCCAATTGGCAAAATCTTCACTTTTCTGTTCATCTTCAAAGCAATCTATAATTTTTTTAAGATTTTCATCTTGTAACTGCGCTTCCCTCATATCTTTTGAGCTTCTTGTTGGCATATCTATGCTAACAAAATTGCATGTCTCGCAGAAAGCAGATTGATGATTACACACAGGACGTGACAGCATGTCAGCCACAACATTAGATTTTCCAGGTTCATATTCTATTTTCAATAAAAACGATTGCAATTGTAGTGCCCAACGGGCTAATCTTCCCGATGGTGACTTAAGACTGAGAAGCCATTTTAAAGGTTGGTGATCAGTAGCTACAATCACTTCTTGGCCTTCCACATAACCACGAAATTTTTCTAAGGCCCAGACAACAGCCAAAGCCTCGCGTTCAGTAGTGGAGTAATTTCTTTCTGCACTTGTAAGAAGACGGCTAGCATATTGTATGGGGTGTTCAGAGGTCTTGTCGGTACCCTGTAAAAGTACAGCACCAAGAGCATAGTTGCTAGCATCAGTACGTAGAATGAATGGTTTGGTTCCATCAGCTTGCTTCAGTACTGGAGATGTCATGAGACAATGTTTTAGAGTTTCAAAGGCTGTTTGTTCTTCTTTTCCCCATTTCCAAGTGGCTTTCTTTTTCGTAAGATTGCTAAGAGGTCTTGAGATATCAGCAAAATTTGATATAAATCTTCTGTACCAAGAACAGGTTTGTAAGAAGGACTGAATTTCTTTAACATTTTTTGGTGGAGGTATCGCTTTAATCGCGGATACTTTGCCTGGATCTACTTCTAAAGCATTTGGAGTTATCCAGTGTCCTAGATACTTAACTTTCTCACAAGAAAAATGGCATTTTTCGCGTTTGGCATCTAACTTAAATTCAAGGAGTCTCTCGAACACAGCTGTAAGATCTAAGAGATGTTTCTCAAATGTTTCTGACAAAACGATGATGTCGTCTAGGTACGATAAAGCAAATACATCCTTAAGACCATTTCTAAATTGATCTATGAATCTTTGAAACGTGGCAGGAGCATTTCTTAGTCCAAAAGGCATTTTTAAGAAACGATAAGTTCCATAAGGACAGACAAATGCAGTTTTATCTTGATCTGGTGGGTAGACTTGGACTTGGTGATACCCAGAACGAAGATCTATAGTTGACATGTAAGGAGTATGCTTGGCTTCATGTAAAAGGTCGTCCATTCGAGGTAATGGATATTTATCTGCTACTGTGTTTTCATTTAATTTTCTATAATCTATGCATAATCTTACACTGTCATCGGGTTTTGGTACGAGGACCACAGGCGAAGCATAAGGTGATTCACATTCTCCTATGATTCCTTGAGCTAGAAGATTATCTAATTCCTTCTTAAGAATTTCTTTTTTAGCAGGAGTCATTCGATAAGGTGGTACAGCAACAGGAGCACTATCACCTGTATTGATACGATGCTCAACAAATGGGGTTGTCTCTCCCCCTGGTTGAAAACACTTTTCATACTTTTTCAGGAGATCATTAAGTCTTTCCCTTTCATCAGGACTTAAATTTTTGCCTTCGTCTTCAAGTAAAGCATATGGGCTAACTTCGACAGCACCAGCAGACGTACTATTTTCTTCTTCGTACTCATCCACAAAATCAAACTCTTTATGAGGTTTATCACTAAAATGCCATGTCTTTTTAGCGGTATCAAGCACCATGTTAGCATTGTGAAGGAAATCCATTCCTAAAAGGGTTCTATTACCTTTGGCATTTGGTAAAACAATAAACTCCGTTTTGAAAACTCGGCCTTCAATTTCTACGGGCACAGTGGCAGACAAAGTTTCTCTAGCCATCGTAATTCCGTCAGCCAGGGTTACATCATGAGTATGGGATTCAATGCAACACCAGTTTTCATAAATAATTTATACATTCGTTCTCCTGCGATAGAACGATTGGCTCCTGTATCTGCACAGACTAACACCTTCTTATTGCAGATCGTAATAGGCACATTTGGAGCTGAAACTGCTGATGTATTTAAACTATATAGCTGAAGACGATGAGCTTGCACTGTTTGTTTTTTAACCATAGGGGAACAATTTGGGCATTTCTTCTTTATAAATCCCACTTTGCCACAACCATAGCAAAATATATCGGATTCTAAACGTTTATTAGCAACCTTAGGAGAAGATCTGTCTTCTTTTGGAGGCTTACTCTGCTTCCATGTATTTTCTCGGCGAAAATACGCTTTTTTCTCCTGGGGTACAACCGAATCTTTTTTAGAAAACGTAGACCTGATAGTATCATACGCATCTAATTTTCCGGCAAGGTCGACTGGTGAATTTAAATGTTCCCAATCATCTAACATATGTTGTTTGCATTCAACAGGCACGCGCCTTTTCATCTGATCCGCTATGATCAGATCCTGAAGAGCTTCAAAAGACGTTACATTTAACTCTTTAAGCCAGTTTTCAAAGTAAGCACGTAACTCGAAGTAATAATCTCTCCAAGTAATTTCTTTATCTTTGCAATGCGTGAAAAACAGCTGCCTAAACCTTTCAGCGCTAATTTTAAATCTTTTTAGAAGTAGACCTTTAACATGTGAAAAATCTGAAGCGTTTTCTTCTTTTTCACGAGCAATAAGCGTAGATATAGAAGAGGGTACAACACTTAGTAAATAAGAAACCCAGAGGTGTTCTGGTACCTTCGAAAGCTTTAACTGTCGTTCCAGGAGCACCAAAAACAATGTTACATCATCTGTCTCTGGCTTAAATGTAGGCAACAGCTTCTGGATATCTATTTTACTCTCTGGATGAGACATTATCCCTGCCGCATTACCACCTACCGCTCCACTGGAAACACTTTGGCTCTGAGCCTGTAACTTAAGCTTCTCAAGCTCAAAATTCATCTCAAACTTTTTTAATTCCAGTTCTTCCGAACGACGCTTCTCTTCTAATTTACGCTGTTCTAACTCAGCTGCTTTTTGTTTTTCCTCTAAGTCTCGTCTACGTTGTTCTTCCTCGCGAGTCGCAATTTGGTTTCTGACTAACGAATTTACGAAATCAACTTCGTACGAGGGAGAGGATTTAATCTTATCACGCAATGTGACAACAGTCATAGAGGGTTGTACATCTAAATTCATTTCTAAAGCGACCTGAAATAGGTCTTCTTTTCGTGCTTTGTTGAGGTCGGACATTTGTAAATTTAGCAAACAACAAGATATATACCCACTAATGCTAAAAATTCGTTTAAATAAATTGTTCCCCGGACGTGAGCTTTGCTTTACAACTCATATAAACAAGACATTAATAAAACAAAACAGTGAACTTTAACGTTAGCAAAATATACTTTTAAAATAATTAAACTTCATAAAACTTCATAAAAGTATCTTTAAAATTTAAACTCTATTTTTTTTTAAAGAAAATATACTTTAAATTATTGCTGATATAAATAAAGTAGTTTGTCATTACGTGTCATTTAATCAAAACATTATTTTAACTGATATAAAACTAGTACTGAATTGTTGGCAACATTCATAAACAATGTTCTAAATAAGTCAAAACATATCTGAATAATTAAAATGTCAATCAATATTATTATCAAATTATCATGACAAGACTACGTAATATAGTTTTTTTTCAATATAACTTTAAAAGAAAAGAAAGTCTTATTTCATAAAAATAAATAAAATAAATAAATGCAAAAACTTACTCAATCTGTTCTAAAAATCGTATTTAATGCTATTTCAAAATATATCAAGAACTCTAAATTAAATGCTTAAAACAACTAACAATAGAACACTCAAATAAAATTTCTAATTAAATTCTGTTACCTTGCGAAACCAACAACAAAACAAACAAAAAAATAATTAATAAACACATACCGTATGACACTTGTATTGATGGTATCAATGTATTTTAATATATTTTTTTCATTCTCAACTTATTTCCCTTTTTGTAAAAAGAAAAGAAAAATAATATCAACACAAATAATTACTTATTTCATTATTTCTCAACTTTTTTTTTTTTTAATTCGAAGTAAGAAAATTTGTTAGTTTATCAAGATAAAAATTAAACATGCATGCAGAGAATGAAAGTAAACAAAAGAATAAAAAATATAAGCATGGGGAGGGAAGGGGAATTACACAATATATAAATGAGCTGTAAAATAAATAAATAAATTAAAACTAAAAATATGAAAAATTTTACAAATAGAAAACAAAATATAGACACTTGTGGAAAGAATGCATTCTTTTGATAAAAATATGGATCCAAAGAGAAGAAAGAAGTGATAACTTATCTTAATAAATATCTCGGGGTTGCATTCTTCTTTATAAACTTTTTATTACTTGAAAAGACGACACTTACAAATATAACACTAACGTACACACATTATATACAAATAAAGCTTTTACATAATTCTGGCGCACGCCACCATCACAAGATAAAACCACAAATCACAACCAACATTCCAATATCACTAAGAAAAAGAACATTTTTTTTTAATAGAACTAGTGTTGCCAGATTTCTTTTAAACGAGAAATATTACAACTACATTTTTTTTTTTAATTTAGCAAAACTCAGGTCACGTGACGCGTGAGTCTATTTTTTTTTCTTTTATTCCTTTGGAAAGCGCGTGTTACATGACTGTATATACATAAGTGCAGCAATATAAAAAATAAGCAAAGCTTTAATATAAATATGAACTGTAATATGTAAAGACACAATAATTACAATACAGATTGTAATTTTATTTTACAACAATACAGCATTCCCAAAATTAAATTTTTCTGTTAAGCATTGTCGTAAAATTGAATACGTTATACAGTTAAATGCAACAATACGACTGTATATTGATAAAGGCAACAATATAAAATGTAAACAAAGAATGAATACAAATATGAACTGTAATATGTAAAGACACATCAATTAGAGTTCTCATTTTTGAATATTATTCTACAACAATACAGCATTCCCAAAATCAGATTTTTCTGTTATACATTGTCGTAAAATTGAATAAGTTATAGCGTTAAATACAACAATATGACTATGTATCGATAAGTGTAACTATTTGAAATGTAAGCAAAACTTGAAAATAAATATGAACTAGAATCTGTAAATAACTCTAATTACAGTTTCCATTGTTGAACTATATTTTACAACAATACAGCATTCCCAAAATCAGATTTTTCTGTTATACATTGTTGTAAAATTGAATAGGTTACAGTGTTAAATGCAACAATATGACTGTATATTGATAAGTGCAACAATATAAAAATGCGAGCAAAACTTTAATATAAATATGAACTGTAATATGTAAACACACACTAATTACAGTTCCAAATGTTGAACTTTAAATTACAACAATACAGCATTCCCAAAATTAGATTTTTCTGTTATACATTTTCGTAAAATTGAATAAGTTATAGCGTTAAATGGAACAAAATGAATATGTATTGATAAGTGCAACAATATAAAAATGTAAACATAGCTTAAATAAGATATATCGTTAAATACAACAAAATGACTATGTATTGATAAATGCAACAATATAAAAATGTAAACATAGCTTGAATATAAATATGAAGTGCAATCTGTAAAACACTCTAATTACAATTCCCATTGTTGAAAATTATTTTACAACAATATAGCATTCCTAAAATTAGGGTTTTCTGTTATACATTGTCGTAAAATTAAATAAGTTATAGAGTTAAACGCGGCAATATGACTGTATATTGTTAAGCACAACAAAATATAAATATAAACAAATCTTGAATGTAAATAAAAAATGTAATTTGGAAAGACTCTCTAATTACAATTCCTATTGTTGAAGTTTATTTTAATATGATACAGCATTCCCAAAATTAGATTTTTCTTTTATACACTGTCGTAAAATTGAAAAAATATACAGTTAAATGCAACAATACGACGGTATATTGATAAAAGCAACAATATAAAAATGTAAAAAAAGAATGAAGATAAATATGAACTGTAATATGTAAAGACACTTATATTAGAGTTCTCATTGTTGAATATTATTTTACAACAATACAGCATTCCCAAAATCAGATTATTCTGTTATACATTGTTGTAAAATTGAATAGGTTACAGTGTTAAATGCAACAATATGACTGTATATTGATAAGTGCAACAATATAAAAATGCGAGCAAAACTTTAATATAAATATGAACTGTAATATGTAAACACACACTAATTACAGTTCCAAATGTTGAACTTTAAATTACAACAATACAGCATTCCCAAAATTAGATTTTTCTGTTATACATTTTCGTAAAATTGAATAAGTTATAGCGTTAAATGGAACAAAATGAATATGTATTGATAAGTGCAACAATATAAAAATGTAAACATAGCTTGAATAAGATATATCGTTAAATACAACAAAATGACTATGTATTGATAAATGCAACAATATAAAAATGTAAACATAGCTTGAATATAAATATGAAGTGCAATCTGTAAAACACTGTAATTACAATTCCCATTGTTGAACTTTATTTTACAACAATACTGCATTCCCAAAATCAGATTATTCTGTTATACATTGTTGTGAAATTGAATAAGTTACAATGATAAATGTTACAATATGACTGTATATTGAGAAGTGCAACAATATAAAAATGTAAACAAAGCCTGAATATAAATATGAACTGTAATATGTAAAGACACACGAATTACAGTTCCCATTGTTGAACTTTAATTTTAAACAATATAGCATTCCCAAAATTAATCATTCACAACAATATAAAAATGTAAACATAGCTTAAATAAGATATATCGTTAAATACAACAATATGACTATGTATTGATAAGTGCAACAGTATAAAATGTAAGCAAAGCATGAAAATAAATATGAACTAGAATCTATAAATCACTCAAATTACAGTTTCTACTGTTGAACTTTATTTTACAACAATATAGCTTTCCCAAAATCAGATTTCTCTATTATACATTGTTGTAAAATTAAATAAGTTACAGAGTTAAATGCAACAATATGACTCTATATTGATAAGTGACACAATATAAAAATGTAAACAAAGCCTGAATATAAATATAAACTGTAATATTTAAAGACACTTCAATTAGAGTTCTCATTGTTGAATGTTATTTTACAACAATACAGTATTCTCAAAATTAGATTTTTCTTTTATACACTGTCGTAAAACTGAATAAGTTATTGCGTTAAATGGAACAAAATAAATATGTTTTGATAAGTGCAACAATATAAAAATGTAAACATAGCTTGAATAAGATATATCGTTAAATACAACAATATGACTATGTATTGATAAGTGCAACAATATAGAAATGTAAACAAACTTGAATATAAATATGAACTGTAATATGTAAAGACAGTCTAATTACAGTTCCCATTGTTGAACTTTATTTTACAACAATACAGCATTCAAAAAATTAGATTTTTCTGTTATACATTGTTGTAAAATTGAATAAGTTATAGCGTTAAATACAATAATATGACTATGTATTGATATTGCAACAATACAAAATGTATGCAAAGCTTGAATATAGATATGAACTAGAATTTGTAAATCACTCTAATTACAGTTTCCATTGTTGAACCTTACTTTACATTAGTACAGCTTTTCCAAAATCAGATTTTTGTGTTATACATTGTTGTAAAATTGAATAAGTTACAGTGTTAAATGCAACAATATGACTGTATATTGATAAGTACAACAATATAAAAATGCGAGCAAATCTTTAATATAAATATGAACTGTAATATGTAAACACACACTAATTACAGTTCCAAATGTTGAACTTTATATTACAACTATACAGCATTCCCAAAATTAGATTTTTCTGTTATACATTTTCGTAAAATGGAAAAAGTTATAGCGTTAAATGGAACAAAATGAATATGTATTGATAAGTGCAACAATATAAAAATGTAAACATAGCTTGAATATAAATATGAAGCGCAATCTGTAAAACACTAATTACAATTCCCATTGTTGAAAATTATTTTACAACAATATAGCATTCCTAAAATTAGGGTTTTCTGTTATACATTGTCGTAAAATTGAATATGTTATAGAGTTAAACGCGACAATATGACTGTATATTGTTAAGCACAACAAAATATAAATATAAACAAATCTTGAATGTAAATAAAAAGTGTAATTTGTAAAGACTCTCTAATTACAATTCCTATTGTTGAAGTGTATTTTACAATGATACAGCATTCCCAAAATTAGATTTTTCTTTTATACACTGTCGTAAAATTGAAAAAGTTATGCAGTTAAACGCAACAATACGACGGTATATTGATAAGCGCAAAAATATAAAAATGTAAAAAAAGAATGAATATAAATATGAACTGTAATATGTAAAGACACTTATATTAGAGTTCTCATTGTTGAATATTATTTTACAAAAATACAGCATTCCCAAAATCAGATATTTCTGTTATATATTGTCGTAAAATTGAATAAGTTATAGCGTTAAATACAACAGTATGACTATGTATTGATAAGTGCTACAATAGAAAATGTAAGCAAAACTTGAATATAAATATGAACTGCAATCTGTAATGAGACTCTAATTACAATTCCCATTGTTGAATTTTTTTTTCAACAAATCAGCATTCCCAAAATTGGATTTTTCTGTTATACATTGTCGTAAAACTGAATAAATTACAGTGTTAAATGCAACAATATGACTGTATATTGATAAGTGCAACAATATAAAAATGTAAGCAAAGCTTTAATATAAATATGAACTGTAATATGTAAAGACAGATTAATTACAATTCCCTTTGTTGAACTGTATTTTAAAACAGTACAGCATTCCCAAAATTAGATTTTTCTGTTATACATTGTCGTAAAATTGAATAATAGCGTTAAATGGAACAATATGAATGTGTATTGATAAGTGCAACAATATAAATATGTAAACATAGCTTGAGTAAGATATATTGCTTAATACAACAATATGACTATATATTGATAAGTACAACAATATAAAAATGTAAACAAAGCTTTTATATATATAAAAACTGCAATCTGTAAAAACTATAATTACAAATCCCATTGTTGAAACTTATTTTACACAACGCAGTATTCCCAAAATTAGAATTTTCTGTTATACATTGTCGAAAATTTGAATAAGTACCAACAATATAACTGTATATTGTAAAGCAACAATATAACTGTATATTGTAAAGCGGAACAATAAAAAAATATAAAAAAATCTTGAATGTAATCAAAAACTGTAATTTGTAAAGACACTCTATTTACAGTTCCCATTGTTGAACTTTACAACAATACAGCATTCCCAAAATTTGATTTTTCTGTTATACATTGTCGTAAAAGTGAATAAGTTATAGCGTTAAATACAACAATATGACTATGTATTGATAAGTACAACAATATAAAATGTAAGCAAAGCTTGAATATAAATATGAACTAGAATCTGTAAATTACACTAATTACAGTTTCCATTGTTGAACTTTATTTTACAACAATACAGCATTCCCAAATTAAGATTTTTCTGTTATCCATTGTTGTAAAATTGAATAAGTTACACTGTTAAATGTTAGAATGTGACAGTATATTTATAAGTGCAACAATATAAAAATATAAACAAAGCCTAAATATAAATATGAACTGTAATATTTAAAGACACTACAATTAGAGTTCTCATTGTTGAATATTATTTTACAACAATACAGCATTCTCATAATTAGTTTTTTCTGTTATACATTGTCGTAAAATTGAATAGGTTACAGTATTCAATGCAACAATATGACTGTACATTGATAAGTGCAACAATATAGAAATGTAAACAAAGCCTGAATCTAAATATGAACAATAATATGTAAAGACACTTCAGTTAGAGTTCTCATTGTTCAATAATTTTTTACAACAATACAGCAATCCGAAAATCAGATTTTTCTGTTATACATTGTCGAAAAACTGAATAAGTTACAGTGTTAAATGACACAATATGACTGTATATTGATAAGTGCAACAAAATAAAAATGTAAGCAAAGCTTTAATATAAAATTTTAAAACAAATCAGCATTCACAAAATTGGATTTTTCTGTTACACATTGTCGTAAAATTGAATAAGTTACAGCGTTAAATGCAACAATATGACTGTATATTGATAAGTGCAACAATATAAAAATGTAAGCAAAACATGAATATAAATATGAACTAGAATTTGTAAATCACTCTAATTACAGTTTCCATTGTTGAACTTTATTTTACAACTAGCTGACCCGCCCGGCGTTGCCCGGGTCCGTATTAACAATATTAAACGAACTTGAAATCTGTATGATTTTATCCTTAACTCGAAACATGCAGAAATGCATTGTCTGAAACACGTGGCCACTGATTGTGTGAATAATCGGTTTAAAAAACAGCTAATGTTAAGCTCTAAAAATACTCAAAATGAGCGATGAGAAACGCGGGAGGGAATATGTATCCAACGACTGCGTGATTTTCGTGTTAAAGTTTTGATATTTATCAAAAATCACTGTTAAGTCCCGTAACTAATTATTTTTTTTTTCACATAAAAATCCCAAGTGAAATATTTTGAATTTCAAACTAATTATATCACTCTTAAATCCGACTATATCATGAATGAAATTGATACTCACTGGTAGCTAAAATGTTGGTAAGTAGTATTTATAATTTCAGAGCCATTTAACAAAAGTAAGTGTTATTTTTAATCAAATCATGCTTGATGTTCACTCTATGGATAAATTCCTAACCGTAAACTTTTGTACCGTAACCATAACCTGCATGTAACCTAACTTTGACTTAACAGTACCTTACCGTAAATTAAATATAACATAAATCTAACCTAGCCTTCACTTTATTGTAACATATCCTTATTCTAACCATAACATAAATGCAATTTAACTTTAACCTAACTTTAACTTAACCGTGACCTAACTGTAACCTAACGGGAAATTAAATATAATCAAAGACTTACCGTAATGTAATTGCAACCTAAATGTTACCATATCATATATTGGTTTCATGTCCATGGAAATTATTTTGTCTTGTTCGGATCTGGTTATGATTCATTAGAACATTTTTGTCGGATTCAGATTTCGTTCGGTTCAGATTTTAGGTATTTTTTGATATTGAATTTTAATGTTCGAGTCGTATTCATGTCCATGGAAATTATTTTGCCTTGCTCGGATACAGTTACGGTTCTTTGGAATATTTTTGTCGGGAACAGATTTGTTTCAATTCAAATTTCGGCTTTTTCTTCAAATGGAATTTTTGGGTTCGGGTTTTCTTGCGTGTTCACGGAAATTATGCTGCCTTGTTCGAATAAAAACATGCTTCACTGGAATATTTTTTTTTCAAGTTCAGATTTGGTTCAGTTCAGATTTCGTGATTTTTTCAAAGAAATTTTTTAGGTTCAGATTCGGTTCATGTGAATGGAAATTTTTTGTCTTATTCATATCCGGTTACGATTCTTTGGAATATTTTTTATCAGGTTCCGATTTGGTTCGATTCAAATTTCAGGTATTTTTTCAAATAGAATTTTCAGGTTCAGATCTCGTTCATGCCCACGGGAATTATTTTGTCATACTCGAATCCAGTTATGATTCTTTCGAATATTTTGGTCAAATTTAGATGTGGTTTGGGTCAAATTTCAGTTTTTTTCAAATCGAATTTTTTAGGTTCGAGTTGGGTTTATGTCCATAGAATTTATTTTGTCTTGCTTGGATTGGGTTATAGTTCTGTGGAATATTTTTGTCAGGTCCAGATTTGGTTCAATTCAGATTTCAGGTTTTTTCTTGAAATATAACTGTTGAGTTCGGGTCTTCTTGCATGTTCACGGAAATAATTCTGTCTTGTTCGAATAAGGACATGCTTCACTGGAATATTTTTGCCAAGTTCAGATTTCGTTCAGTTCGCGATTTTTTCAAAGAAATTTTTGGGGTTCGGACTGTGTTCATGTCCATGGAAATATTTTGTCCTGTTTGGATCCGGTTGCGTTTCTTTGAAATAGTTTTGTTAGATTCAGATTTGGTTCGATTAAAATTTTAGGTATTTTTTTGAATGGGAGTTTTAGGTTCGTAACGGGTTCATGTCCACGGAAATTATTTTGTCTTACTCGAATCCGGTTATGGTTCTTTCGAATACTTTGGTCAGATTTAGATGTGGTTTGGGTCAAAGTTCAGGATTTTTCAAACGGAGTTTTTTAGGTTTGAGTCGGGTTTATGACCATGGAAAGTATTTTGTCTTGCTGGGATCGGGTTATAGTTCTCTGGAATATTTTTATCGGTTTCAGATTTCGGGGTTTTTTAAAGAAATTAGGTTCGGGTCAGGTTTCATGCCCAAGACAATTATTTTTCTTTGTTTGAATCGGGTTATGCTTCACTTGAACATTTTTGCGGGATTCAGATTTGGTTCGGGTCAGTTACCAAATCCATAGTTTTGTCCAAACAGAATTTTTAGGTCAGGGTCGGGTTTATACTCACGGAAATTTTGTGTATCACGGATCGGAGTGTTGTCTGTTTTTTTTCTGGTTGGGATCGGGTTATGTTTAAATTAGTCTAAACATTAAGGTTATAATCAGTTTTGCTACTTTTCTTTTTATGGCTATTTCTGATAGATAATTTACTTTGCTATTTGATAATTTATTACGGTGAATGAATCGTTTGCGGATACAAACAATTGTACGCCAAACAGCTATTTTATTTTTGGTTTAAAAACAAATTAAAGCCATATTACAATTTTAAATTGAATAGAACACATTTAAATTTTATCAATGATTAAAAAAATAAACTCTTAGAAAAGTGTTGTGTAGTGTTTTTTACTGCAACACAGCTAATAACTCATATATTCTAATGTTCGAAATGCCAAAAATATGCGTACAACCATATAATAAAAAGAAATCAATAGAGTGGCAGTATAATGTCTTGGGGTGACGCAAAAAATGTAACTCTAAAATCCGCTACATTAAGTCCAAATAAGCACCAACAAAACCATGTGCTTTGAAACTCCGATCAATTCAAACTGGTTTAAACCAGTATTTCTTTGTTATAGTTTTTACCTTTTAAACTGTTATTGAATAGATGACTAAAATTTCGTTTAAAAAATAACGTTTTGTGCCATTATTGCCTGTAATACACGATCAGAATGCATGAAAGATACAATTAGATCAATCATAGGCAAGAATTATATGATTATTTTTATCATATGACTTTGAAATATCAATATAGAAGCATCATTTAAGATTTTGCTTGAAAAATCAACATTCTTTCGTTAATGTCTTAAAATCGTCTGCACTCTGAAATCTAGATTTTAGACCAATATTATTATTTAAGTGTTCATGCATGATTTTAAAAGAATCTTTTCATCACTATATTTTATATATTGACATGGAATTATTAATATGTTGTTAAATCATAAACATTTTTCATCTACGTTATAAAGTATTAAAAATTTCTGAAAAAAAAGAGAAAACTTTTAGAAATAAAATTTTTTACTTCAAATTATATGTTTTCAATATTTTATTTAATTTTGTTTTGACATTTAATTATTTTTAATTTTCCAATTTTAATTATTTTAAAAGCAAACATTTATTTTAATAAATAATATAATAGAAAAAACATTTTAAAAAATTACTATTTCTTCGTAAAATATGCTTCAGCTGTAATTCATTTCTTCCAATCCGTCTTATTAATACAAAATTCCTTCCTCGTGCTTTATTTTGAGACATTAAAATTTCAGCGATAAATAATTTCATATTGCAAACCTTTTTTTTTTTTTTTTTTTTTTTTTTTTTTTTTTTTTTCCGGTTTACTTCGCCACCACCTATCTTTTTCTTCCATGGTGTACAGCAGCTGTGATAAAAAAAAAAAAAAAAAAAAAAAAAAAAAAAAAAAAAAAATCCTCATTTAAATCGACAGTTTGCCAGTCTATGAATTTTAAAGGTCAGTCCTAGTTTTTAAAATTATTTCTGCGAAAATTTTATGCAACCAACCAACAATAAGAGAATAAAAGTTAAAAAAGCTAAGAAAAAGCGATTTTTTATGAGAGTGAGTTTTGGAATTTAATTAATTACTTAGTTAATAAATAGAATTTTGAAATTCTGAGAGTCAGGTGCATCAGGAGAGATATTGGGCTACTCTCAGAAAAATTTTGAGCTTCGTACGTACAGTAGTTTTCGCGAACTATCGCAGACACACACACACACACACACACACACACACACACTCAGAGCGATTTGTTATTTTATTAATATAGATAATACAGCATTCCCAAAATCAAATTATTCTGTTATACATTGTTATAAAATTGAATAAGTTACAATGATAAATTGAACAATATGACTGTATATTAATAAGTGAAACAATATAAAAATGTAAACAAAGCCAGAATATAAATATAAACTGTAAAATATAAAGACACATCAATTAGAGTTCTCATTGTTGAATATTAATTTACAACAATACAGCATTCCCAAAACCAGATTATTCTGTTATACATTTTTGTAAAATTATATAAGTTACAGTGTTAAATGCAACAATATGACTGTATATTGATAAGTGCAACAATATAAAAATGTAAACAAAGCTTTAATATAAATATGAACTGTAAAATGTAAAGACACACTAATTACCATTCCCATTGTTGAACTTTATTTTAAAACAAATCAGCATTCACAAAATTGGATTTTTCTGTTATACATTGTCGTAAAATTGAATAGGTTACAGCGTTAAATGCAACAATATGACTGTATATTAGGGTGGAGCGAAAAAAATTATTTTTTAAAAATCAAAAACGGGTAGGTGCCAAAAATTGCCTTTATACTAGTACATCAACTGCGTGAAATTTTACCGCTGGAAAAAAAATGGCTTGAGTCTGCGCTTTTGCTCCAAAAATCGAAATTTTTGGTAAAATTTGTCATTTTTTGACATTTTTTCAAAAAAATTTAAAAATTCCTACAGAGCTGATTATTATTTAAAAGTGTTACTTAAACCTTTATATTTATCTGCTTAACATATTTAAACTATAAAACAATATCTTTAGTCTGCATAATTGGAGCAAATCTGACAACTTTTGGTAAAAACCAGCGTTACCTCTCTATTGGAGCATACAACGAAATGTTGTTTTGAATGCATTTCTTACCTATCTGCCTTCAAAACTATTCTGTATATAACTCATAGATGTGGCTACATTTCATATCCCACCCGTCTCAGCCACCCAACAATCCAGGCCCAGTATTTTATTTATGTATTGAATTGTTATTTTTTTCCCAAAGAAGGGCAAAATTTTTCTATGTATCAAAGTAGTTTACCTCTTCTTTGTTTTCAGTGACATTGGATGCTACTGGTGGGACCTGCTGCACGTATATTTTTATACCTTGTATAATAGAAGAGGAAGCTGAGTAATGTATTAGGTATTTTGTTAATTGAACCTCTTCAACCTTCTATTATCTTCATTAAATTTTCATACAATTAATACATTATGATTGGGAGTACTGTTACCACAATTTTTTTTCAATCAATTACATTATATATATAATGTGCCTAAAAATTGATTGTATGAATTCAATTAAATTATCTATGTATAAATAATACATTCCCATACATTCCAGTAATACATTCCATTTACTGGAATGTACAGGGTGGTCATAAAAAAACTTTGCTGATATATGGAGCTCTAGCGGCCAGTCCGTTCAACCGATCGAGGTGAAATTTCAGATATAGCTATTCAGAAGTATGAGCTCGAGATTCTGTGAACGGCAAAAAAATGGCGCTCACGGTTACGGTTATAGTTACAGAAATTCGAAAATTTCCAATGGTAACACCCATTTTTTTCATCGCAAAATGCTCAGCGCATGCGAAAACCCTAAAGGGCGTTGGAACCGTACGTGTATCGCAAGAAACGGACATGTTATGCACGCACAAAAAACTGTTCTGCGAAATCTCCCCCCCCCCCCATAGAAAAAACTCGATTGGGCGCAAGAAGGAAATTTGCATATAGCACACAGTCAGTACACTAATCTCTGATTACAATACAGATCGGAGAAATTAAAACTTTTATTTTGATTACACACTTTCCACATGGGTGCCATCACAGGCAATTAATGGTGATGGCACCCGTGTGAAAAATGTGTAATCAAAATAAAAGTTTTAGTTTCTCCGATCTGTATTGTAATCAGAGATTAGTGTACTGACTCTGTGTCATATGCAAATTTCCTCCTTGCGCCCCAATCGAGTTTTTTCTATGGGGGGGGGGGGATTGCCAGAGCGGTTTTTTGTGCGTCATAACATGTCCGTTTCTTGCGATACACGTACGGTTCCAACGCTCTTTATGGCTTTCGCATGCGCTGAGCATTTTGCGATGAAAAAAAATGGGTGTTGCCATTGGACATTTTTGAGTTTCTGTAACTATAACCGTAACCGTGAGCGCCATTTTGTTGTCGTTCACAGAATCTCGAGCTCATACCTCTGAATAGCAATGTCTGAAATTTCATTTCGATCGGTTGAGCGGAATGGCCGCTAGAACTCCGTATATCGGCAAAGTTTTTTTATGACCACCCTGTATATTCGTCATTACAGTAAATGACGAATGTAATATGTCGTCATTTACTGTACCTATTACATTGAATATATTTTGAGAAGTTAGTAGTTTAATATTATGACCATCATCACAGCGGATTGCAAACAAAATTTGCGTGTAAAGAACAATATTTCGAAAGAAGTTTTAGTATTTGTTTTATGTCGTTTCCTGTATTGTTTCATAGTCGAGTAATTTCTAATAAGTTTTTAGACCTATTCTTTAGGTGTGTATTACATTTGGTATAAAATATCCTGTGATATAAACTTTGATTATATATTTTGTGAGTGAATCTATAGACTCTGATTGCCTATCTGTGCTTATATAAAGCTGAAAATTTTATTCACTTTTTTTTTGTGCGAGATGTTTTCTAAATTCCTATTTCCCATTTCTTCTGAGAAATAGCTTTCCTTATGAATTAACTTTGCAATCTCCAACAGAAATTTCTAGTCACTTCTGAGTATCTTTTATTAATTTGAAAAAATAATTTTTCAAAATTATTATCTAATTTATAAAAAATTGCAATAGGAAGTGAATAGTACGTGAACAAAGATTTTCTTATTGATCCAGTGAATCCATGTAGATTATAACGTTTTAGATCGACTTCTCTAATAATTGACGCAGAGGAAATTCACTGGAGTTGAAGTAGCATATGATCCATTATTATACACAATTCTAAGCTTACCCAATGCAAAATGGCCCACAGCGACAAATTGAATTCTCCTAAATTTAAATGAGTACTTATAGTCGATTAGAGTCTGTACATTCTCTCAAAAAGTACTATGCATTATAAGTTTATGTCCAGGACAGTTCACCATTAAATATTGTTCACTTATAAATAGGGGATCTAAAAGTTAATGGGAAATTACCTGGCTACAAAAACACCTAGAAAAGGGCATAAAACTAATGCAAAAAAAAGTTATTTACAACAATGGTTGCTCTGCACGTGCAGGACAAATTCCCATTGCAAATCTCTCTGACGATCACCAGAAATCACATTAAACAGCTCGCTTCTCAACATATAAAAATGCAAAAGCAGAATCAATGATGGCATACTTATAGTTCAAAATGCCTGAAATCATTTTTGAAGCAGGTCATTACGTAAAAAATATAATTGACTGAAAAAATGTTGTGGTAACAGAACTTCCAATCGCTTTTATCAACTGGATGTAAGTTAGATAAAGATAATTGATGGCCGAATAGATCCCTTTAATAATATTGCCGTACATTACTCTGCTTGTCTTTTTTTTTTGTATAAGCTGCAAAAATATACATTAAGATAGTCACAGCAGCATGTGGATACAGAACAGATAAATTAGGTGGATGCATCGATAACATGCCAAATTTTGATAAAGAAAATCACAAATCAATATATAAATAAAACACTGTACTAACCCGTAAGACATGGTGACGTCACTGCAACGTCGTTGTGAAGTCACATTGTGACTTTGTGACCATCGATTGTCGATGTGACGTCACGTGACGTCGATGTGAAGTCACAGTGACTAAAATGTGAAGTCGTTATGACCGTTTTAGAGCTTTTTTGTGACGTCACATTGTGACCACTTTGCGACGTCACAATGTGACCAATTTGTGAAAAGTGTGTCATTTGTGACTTCTTTGACATTAACATTGTGACGAAATGTGAAAATGTTTTTAGAAAGTCACATCTTAGTCACATTGTGACGTCACTGAGTGGTGGCATTTTCGTCACAGATGTGATGTAACCAAAGTGACTCACAGTGACGTCATTGTGACGTCACTGTGAACATGCATGCTATGAGGGAAGATGATCGAATAGTTGGGATGGGTGGTACATGAAATATAGCCACCTCCACTACGTATGTCCTAGGTAGTTTTGAAAAGAAGAGCTGTATTATAAACAACAATGCATTGTATGTCCCAATAGAATGGTAATGCCGCTTTCTTACCAAAAGTTGTCTGTTTTGCTCCAGCTATATGGAATAAAGATATTGTTTTATAGTTTAAATATGTTAAGCAGATAAATATAAAGGTTTAAGTAACACTTTTAAATAATAATCAGCTCTGTAGGAATTTTTTAATTTTTTTGAAAAAATGTCAAAATATGACAAATTTTACCCAAAATTTCGATTTTTAAAGCAAAAGCGCAGACTCAAGCCATTTTTTTTCAGCGGTAAAATTTCACACAGTTGATGTACTAGCATAAAGGCAACTTTTGGCACCTACCTGTTTTTGATTTTTAAAAAATAATTTTTTTCGCTCCACCCTACTGTATATTGATAAGTGCAATAATATAAAAATGTAAGCAAAGCTTTAATATAGATATAAACTGTAATAGACAAAGACACATTAATTACAGTTCCCATTGTTGAACTTTATTTTTAAACAATCCAGCATTCCCAAAATTACCTTTTTCTGTTATACATTGTCGCAAAATTGAATAAGTTATAGCGTTAAATGGAACATTAATAATATGTATTGATAAGTGCAACAATATAAAAATGTAAACATAGCTTGAATAAGATATATCGTTCAATACAACAATATGACTATGTATTGATAAGTACAACACTATAAAAATGTAAACAAAGCTTGAATATATATAAAAACTGCAATCTGTAAAAACTATAATTACAAATCCCATTGTTGAAATTTATTTTACTACAACGCAGAATTCCCAAAATTAGATTTTTCTGTTATACATTGTCGTAAAATTGAATAAGTTATAGCATTAAATACAACAATATGACTATGTATCGATAAGTGCAACAATATAAAATGTAAGCAAAACTTGATTATAAATATGAACTGCAATATGTAATGAGACTCTAATTAATATTCCCATTGTTGAACTTTATTTTACAACAAATCAGCATTCCCAAAATTGGATTTTTCTAGTATACATTTTCGTAAAACTGAATAAGTTACAGTGTTAAAGGCGACAATATGAATGTATATTGATAAGTGCAACAATATAAAAATGTAAGCAAATTTTAATATAAATATGAACTGTAATATGTAAAGACACACTAATTAAAATTCCCATTGTTGAACATTATTTTACATCAAACAGCATTCCCAAAATAAGATTTTTCTGTTATACATTGTCATAAAAATGAATAAGTTATAGCGTTAAATGGAACAATATGGATGTGTATTGATAAGTGCAACAATATAAATATGTAAACATATCTTGAATAAGATATATCGTAAAATACAACTATATGATTATATATTGATAAGTACAACAATATAAAAATGTAGACAAAGCTTGAAAATATATATGAATTGCAATCTGTAAAAACTATAATTACAATTTTCATTGTTGAAATTTATTTTACAATAACGCAGCATTCGCAAAATTAGATTTTTCTGTTATACATTGTCAAAAAATTGAATAAGTTATACAGTTAAACGCAACAATATGACAGTATATTGTAAAGCGCAACGATATAAAATTATAAACAAAATTTGAAATTAAATAAAAACTGTAATTTGTAAAGACACTCTAATCACAATTCCCTTAGTTTAACTTTATTTTACAACAATACAGCATTCCCAAAATTAGATTTTTCTGTTATACATTGTCGTAAATTTGAATAAGTTACAGTATTAAATGCAACAATATGACTGTATATTTATAAGTGCAACAATATAAAATGTAAGCAAAGCTTGAATATAAATATGAACTAGAATCTGTAAATCACTCTAATTACAGTTTCCATTGTTGAACTTTATTTTACAACAATACAGCGTTCAGAAATTCAGATTATTCTGTTACACATTTTTGTAACACTGAATAAGTTACAGTGCTAAATGCAACAATATGACTGTATATTGATAAGTGCAACAATATAAAAATGTAAACAAAGCTTTAATATGAATATGAACTGTAAAATGTAAAGACACACTAATTACAGTTCCCATTAATGAAATTAATTTTCCAACAATAGAGCATTCCCAAAAATAAATTTTTCTGTTATACTGTCATAAAATTGAAAAGGTTATACAGTTAAATGCAACAATACCACTGTGTATTGATAAGCGCAACAATATAAATATCTAAACAAAGAATGAATATAAATATGAACTGTAATATATAAAGACACTTCAATTAGAGTTCTCATTGTTGAATATTATTTTACAACAATACAGCATTCCCAAAATCAGATTTTAAATATGAAGTGCAATCTGTAAAACACTCTAATTACAATTCCCATTGTTCATCTTTATTTTACAACAATACAGCATTCCCAAAATCAGATTATTCTGTTATACATTGTTGTAAAATTGAATAGGTTACAATGATAAATGCAACAATATGAATGTATATATGAAAGTGAAATAATATAAAAATGTAAACAAAGCCTGAATATAAATATGAACTGTAAAATGCAAAGACAATTCAATTGGAGTTCTCATTGTTGAAAATTATTTTATAATAACACAGCATTCCCAAAATCAGATTTTTCTGTTATACATTGTCGTAAAATTGAATAATTTATAGCGTTAAAAACAACAATATGACTATGTATCGATATGTGTAACAATAGAAAATGTAAGTAAAACTTGAATATAAATATGAACTGCAATCTGTAATGAGACTCTTATTACAGTTCTCATTGTTGAACTTTATTTTACAACAATACAACATTCCCAAAATCATATTATTCTGTTATATATTGTTGTAAAATATAATAAGTTACAATGATAAATTCAACATTATGACTGTATTTTGATAAGTGCAACAACATAAAAATGTAAACAAAGCCTGAATATAAATATGAACTGTAAAATGCAAAGACAATTCAATTGGAGTTCTCATTGTTGAAAATTATTTTATAATAATACAGCATTCCCAAAATCAGATTTTTCTGTTATACATTGTCGTAAAATTGAATAATTTATAGCGTTAAAAACAACAATATGACTATGTATCGATATGTGTAACAATATAAAATGTAAGTAAAACTTGAATATAAATATGAACTGCAATCTGTAATGAGACTCTTATTACAGTTCTCATTGTTGAACTTTATTTTACAACAATACAACATTCCCAAAATTAGATTATTCTGTTATATTTTGACATAAAATTGAATAAGTTATAGCGTTAAATGCATCAAGACACTCTAATAACAATTCCCATTTTGAAATTTATTTTACAACGATACCGCTTTCCATAAATTAGATTTTTCTGTTATACATTGTCGTAAAATTGAATAAGTTACAGTGTTAAATGCAACAATATGACTGTATATTGATAAGTGCAACAATATAAAAATGTAAACAAAGCTTTAATATAAATATGAACAGTAAAATGTAAAGACACACTAATTACCATTCCCATTGTTGAACTTTATTTTAAAACAAATCAGCATTCACAAAATTGGATTTTTCTGTTATACATTGTCGTAAAATTGAATAGGTTACAGCGTTAAATGCAACAATATGACTGTATATTGATAAGTGCAATAAAATAAAAATGTAAGCAAAGCTTTAATATAGATATAAACTGTAATATACAAAGACACATTAATTACAGTTCCCATTGTTGATCTTTATTTTTAAACAATCCAGCATTCCCAAAATTACCTTTTTCTGTTATACATTGTCGCAAAATTGAATAAGTTATAGCGTTAAATGGAACATTAATAATATGTATTGATAAGTGCAACAATATAAAAATGTAAACATAGCTTGAATAAGATTTATCGTTCAATACAACAATATGACTATGTATTGATAAGTACAACACTATAAAAATGTAAACAAAGCTTGAATATATATAAAAACTGCAATCTGTAAAAACAATAATTACAAATCCCATTGTTGAAATTTATTTTACTACAACGCAGAATTCCCAAAATTAGATTTTTCTGTTATACATTGTCGTAAAATTGAATAAGTTATAGCATTAAATACAACAATATGACTATGTATCGTTAAGTGCAACAATATAAAATGTAAGCAAAACGTGATTATAAATATGAACTGCAATATGTAATGAGACTCTAATTAATATTCCCATTGTTGAACTTTATTTTACAACAAATCAGCATTCCCAAAATTGGATTTTTCTAGTATACATTTTCGAAAAACTGAATAAGTTACAGTGTTAAAGGCGACAATATGAATGTATATTGATAAGTGCAACAATATAAAAATGTAAGCAAATTTTAATATAAATATGAACTGTAATTAGGATGAGCGAAGCGAATCCTCTACTAGTCCACTCAAATTACAATTTGTCGTACGCTTTACAAAAAAACTATTCAATATTTTAACTTCAAATTAAACACAAAAATAAATTATGATCTGTAGATTTGCAGAATATATTTTTTTTACAGTAAAACGTTAAAAAAATTATTATTTTAATTAATTTATTTTACATGCATTTCCAATACGGACGCATTTTAGCAAATAAATAAAAAATGAAACGCGTATATTTTCAGAAAAAAAAAGTTTAAATCATGGAGTAAATAATTATAGATAGAATCATGATTAATTTATTAAATAAAACATGTTTTCATTATCCCGCAAAATCGTTTGCACAGATGACACTTAAACATTTTAAAAGAATTGTATTATGGATTTTTTTTTTTTTTTTTTTTTTTTTTTTGTAAACTGGCAACAAAATAATTGTAAACAAATAAAATTAATTCTTAAATTTGTTATATAAATGAAAAATTAAAAGATCTGCGTGAATTTGTTGGTTCAAGCTCTTTATAAATATTTTTGCGAAGGTCGTATTGTGGCTAAATAATATCGACTCATTAATCAGAAGGATTTTATAGAAAAATAAGACTTTAATAAGTTCGCAAACACAACAATAATTATTCGTGAAAACGTCACTGCGAGAATGAGAGAGCGCTTCGTTAAAAGGTAATTCCATTAATTGAGTTGTCATTCGCAGAAAGTAAAAGGTTCTCCCACGCGGAGAGAATTACAGCAATTCTCATATTCTAACATGTATAAAAACGAAGAAATTAAAATAAAATGTTTTACAGTTAAAAATTCATAGTATCAACGAAAGCAGATTTCAAATGTTTTTTCCAGAAAATAGGATTTTGAAGAAGTAACTATCTTCAAGCTTTCTTCAAATATATTATTCTAAAATAGCTATCAAAGATTATCGGATGTTGATTACAAAGATTGGAAACATGCATATTTCAAACAATTAAAAAACACCAGTGGCTACTTGAAATTGTAAAAACATCTTTAAAAGAGCTTTTAGTTGAAAATTTAAAAAAAAATTGTAAAAGTTTGCTTCGAAAATATCTTATTATGCCAGTTTTACATCATAAATAAAAAATTAAAATGCGCCAAAATATAAAATAACGTTTTTGTTTAATAAAGATGGAAAAAAAAAAAATTGTTACTTTCAAATATCTGTTTTATAAAATAATGCTTAGCGAATCCAAACAAAGCATGGCTTTTGCTAGTATGTAAAGACACACTAATTAAAATTCCCATTGTTGAACATTATTTTACATCAAACAGCATTCCCAAAATAAGATTTTTCTGTTATACATTGTCATAAAAATGAATAAGTTATAGCGTTAAATGGAACAATATGGATGTGTATTGATAAGTGCAACAATATAAATATGTAAACATATCTTGAATAAGATATATCGTAAAATACAACTATATGATTATATATTGATAAGTACAACAATATAAAAATGTAGACAAAGCTTGAAAATATATATGAATTGCAATCTGTAAAAACTATAATTACAATTTTCATTGTTGAAATTTATTTTACAATAACGCAGCATTCGCAAAATTAGGTTTTTCTGTTATACATTGTCAAAAAATTGAATAAGTTATACAGTTAAACGCAACAATATGACAGTATATTGTAAAGCGCAATGATATAAAATTATAAACAAAATTTGAAATTAAATAAAAACTGTAATTTGTAAAGACACTCTAATCACAATTCCCTTAGTTTAACTTTATTTTACAACAATACAGCCCAGCAAAGAGAAAAATGCTGGCCAGCAGCAAGATAGGTGCTGGCAATGATGGGAAAGTGCTGGCTATTGGCCTACCACTGCATGACCACTGCTGGACAACAGCAGTCAACTTTGCTGTTTGAAACCATCAGATAAAATTCTGATAGACCTCCACTGATCGACCATGCGCCGGCCCACCGCGCCATGGAACCGCACGAACTTTTGCCGTATTTCTGTTGGTAATCCTTACCCTAGGTGGCGCTGGGAATATCGAAAACATTTTGTATCTTGCAATTCATCGTTTGGCAACGCTGTGATTATTTGGAATTTCATTTTGAAATAAGAACGCGTCAGCATTGTGTTGTGACTTATGACCATGAAAATGTGACAAGAAAATAAAAATAAAAGCTTGACAAAGAAAAGTAAGTATATAGTTTCATATATCTTTTGTAAACATATTCATTTCGTAAAAATATATCTTTTGTAAACAAATTCATATATCGCTTGTAAACGACATCTTTTGCTAAGCATTACGAATGTTTTGTTTCGGATAGAAGTGGAAAATTTTAGCTCTTTTAAAATTTTTATTTTAAGTGTATTTAAGCTTAATCACAACGATATTTTCTTGCTTTTATCATTTAATTTTGGAATTAAATAGCTTTTTTACTGATATTATCAATTATTTTTGTATATTTAAGTAAGTTTTATGCTTAATGTACAAAGTTTAAAAAAATATTTAAATATTCACAAAAAACTTATCCTAGATTGATTTCTAATATGCAATTGTTAAATCTGGTTGCACTTTTAAGATAACTTTAAGCTAAATATATGTGAAAATTATTATAAAACAGGAATATTGTGCTAGCATAATGTTTTAAGATGTAATACATACTTGGCAGTCTTTATGATTATACGTTTATTGATAAAAATAAAATGCTTTTAAAAGAAAATAAGTTTTAAGTAGAAAAAAGTTATTTTCTTGTACTATATCAGTGAAATATTTTGAATATTCTCCAATACTTGCCAGTAAACATGGTATTTGTGTTATTTATGTTCATTAGTCAAGGAAACTTTTAGCTTTTGACCTGTAATTTTAAATTAATTGATCTATGCTTAAAGAGAATCGGTTTTAAAATTTGTTTTAGGCTGTATTGATGAATATAGTTTTATTTTATTGACAATGAAATCATTCAAATGTTTCATTGCAATGTTGACTCAATAACAAAACTTTATCTTTAAGCTGCAAAACAATATCTATATAATCTCTCTTTTGTTTTGTTCTTATTTTTTTCTCAATCATCTCTTTGTATGTTGGTTATATTTATATTCAGACCCTTTTGAGCCTAATATGAGTTTTTGACAGTCATTTTTAAAAACTATGTCAAAGGGCTTTTTGACATGACAGATAAAACCATCTGAGTGTTTAAAACTTACCAACCCTGATTTCAAGCTCTGAAATGGTATGCTTCAAATATAGCAATAAAATCTTTATGCATTATCTTCACAAATTTCATTATGTCAAAACAGAATTCATATGCATTTTAAAGAACTTAAAGTATTATGATTTAAATGTTGAAATGAACTGTATCGGGCAAATAGAAAAACACTAACATCTAAATCTCTTTTTAATTATTTCAATTGTTATAATCAAATTTAGTATGGTTAAAGCTTCATGTATTTATTCAATCAAATAGACTTTGATTAAAATATTATTTAAATATTTTTGAATTTTAAAGTTTCAAAGATCGTTAATTACCCTGGCAACAGGGTACCCAGGACACACCCAGGACAATTACCGACAGGGTTGGCAAGTTTTTGACAGTATGCGGTTTTATCCGGTTAAAACCGTGGTTTAAACCGTCATGGCTAAAACCTCTTGTCAAAAACCTCGTCAGAAACCTCAAATACTACACTGATCTGTAAAATTTCACATTAAACATATGTCACAAATATGCAATATTAGATGTAATATTAAAAATTCAGTTTTACTGGATTGTATATATTATAATTTCAGGAAAAAAAAAGAAAAAAAAAAACACATAAATCTGAAAATTTAGCCTGCCTCGAAACTTGCTCAACTAGCAATGCTTCTGCTATCAAGCCCTGCTAGCTCAGCACCAATTGAGAGAGTATTTTGTAACTTTGGCTTCATACACTCTAAACTCATAAACTATTTGGGTATAAATAAATGTGCTAAATTGGTTAAGTGCTATAGGATACTGTAGGGTAAAATTGATCCTGATTATTAACTGTACAAAATCATTTTCTTCTGTTTGAACATTCTAAAAAACAATGTTTTATTGCAATTAAAGTAATTTAATTTTTTTGTAATTATTAAATTAGAGTATAATTAATTTTAAATAAAAAATTACTCAATGTTTCTCTCTTGTTCTTAAAATGTTTAAAGCGCATTACACGTTTTTGACTGTTTAAGCCAGTTTTTGACGGATTAAACCAGTTTTTGACGGTTTAAACCAGTTTTTGACGCTTGTCATGTCAAAAACCAGTTTCTGACGTCAGAAACCCAACCCTGATTACCGATAAGTAATTTTTTTTTTTTACTGTAACAAGAGCTATACTGATATATGTATTTAGATGTTGGTTTAAACCAACTGGTTTTTTTTTAGAAGAAATCCAATGAATTTTTCTTTTTTTCTTTTATAATTTACATGTTTCAGAAAATTGGATATATACAATTTCTACTTTCAACACTTTATTTCAGTAATAAACATTAGATATAGTGAATTTAGGTCACTTTTTTGGTATAGGATTATTATCAGTATGTGTTTGTGAACATATCTATTGCTTTAAAGAAAAAGCTTCAAAGGTGTGAATTGATCAGAGATAAAATAAATTTAAAATATTCAATATTTAGTATAAAATATTTCATTTTTTGAAAAAAAAAACAAAAAAAACCCCAGATTAACGTAATTAATAACATATCATTATGCTTTTGCTTTCTAAGATTATGCTCAAGCTGTAACAAAAAAAAAAAAATCTTGATTGGGGAGTTTATTTTGATTTAAAATCAAAATACGAAGTTGAATAAGAGGGTATTCAAAGATTGGGTGTTAGTTATAGCATTTTAATTTTAACAATCTTATTTTTTGGCCTGTTATCGCTGAATCTAATGACCAAAAATATTGACTTCAAACTGCCACACACTCAAAATATCTAAATCCCAAAAAGTATTTGAAATTTATTATTTGAATAATTGTAAAAAAGAATATTATATTTATCAAATTACATCCAAATCTTTATTATTAATAATCAAAAGATTGTTTATAAAGATTTTCAGACTATTCATGTTTCACTGTGTAGAGTAATTTATTCTCTGAGCATAAGACTGTTTGTAAATATTGTTTAAATTAGGGATGCACAACCTTTTCAAGAGAAGGGCCACTTACAAATATGTCTGCGTGGTCGTGGGCCACATCAATAATATGAAGAGAATTCGATTTCGAAGGTAATTTCTGGCCTATAATCAGATATTAAATATATTTTCAGAGAAAAGTTGGGTCGGGTGGGGAATATCCCTTTACGTTTGCTTAACCAGTCAAAACATCCAATTCAGTTGGTAAGGATATACAGCAGTTTGTACGTTTGTATGTATAACAGATATATAGCAAAAATTATTCTCAAGATGTAGTAACATTCCTTGACTTTATTCAAGTGAGTAAATATTCTTCTATTAAAAGTGCTAAAAATAAAGATAAGTGGCTGGTGCCAGAAAAAATGTGAACTTTATGAATGAAGGAGAGGGAAGGAGCCGATCAACAAAATTTACATCTTTCCATGCCTGATCAACCAAATTTGGGCTTTTTACGAAAGTTATTCACAGTTTTTACGAAATTGATCGAGAAAATTCGATTGGGAAAATTCACAAATTTTACAAAACCGATCAACAAATTCGAGATTTTTACGCAGCCGATTGATGAAATTTGTGATTTTTACGAAGCCGATCCACGAATTATGCGATTTTTACAAAGCTGATCCGCGAATTTTGCAATTTTTACAAAGCTAATCGCTGAAGTTCGCGATTTTTCTGCAGCTAATTGACAAAATTATCGATTTTTACGAAGTCGATCGGGAAAAATTTGCGATTTTTACAAAACTAATCGCCGAAATTCGCGATTTTTCTTCGCATGATTGATAAAATTCGCGATTTTACTGCAGCTGATCAACAAAATTATCGATTTTTACGACGCCAATCGACACAAATATAGATTTTTACGACGCCAATCGACAAAATTATCAATTTTTAGGAAGTTAGTCAATGAATTTTGAGATTTTTAAAAAGCCAATTGACGAAATATGCAATTTACCAAGCTGATCGACAAATTTTGCGATTTTTACAAAACTGATTGGCAAAATGCGCGATTTTTCTTCGCATGAATGATAAAATTCGCAATTTCCAACGGATGATTGACGATATTATCGATTTTTACAAAGCCGATCGACGAAATTTGCAACTTTTCCTCGTATGATTGATAAAATTCGCAATTCTTCCATACCAGATTGACGCATTTCGCCATTTTTACAAACCTTATCGACGAATTTCGCGATTTTTATGAAGCCGATTGACAAAATTCGCAATTTTTACGAGCCTGATCAACGAAATTAGCAATTTTTGCAAAGCTAATAGACGAAATTCGCGAATTTTTTGCACCGAATATATGAAAACGAAAATTTCAGCTTTTCTGCATAAAATCGACAAAATTCGCGATATTCTACCAATGAAATTTGTGATTTTTCGGAACCCGATCAATAAAACTCGCGGTTTTCCCGTGTCCGATTGACGAAATGTGCACTTTTTCAGCATTTAACTGACGAAATCTGCATTTTTTCCGTGCGCAGTCAACGAAATTCGCAATTTGTAATTAAATTTGACGAAATCTGCATTTTTTTGCACAGCAAGATGAAAATAGCGAATTTTCTTCATAAATTTACAAAACTCGCTATTTTTTTCGCAGCCGATCAAAGAAATTTTCAATTTTTCTGTGCATCATCGTAAAATTCACGATTTTTTTCGTGCCCCGTCAACGAAATTCACGTGATAAACCGAGAAAACATGCAATTTTTCTGCAGCGGATGAATTTTTGCAATTTTTTTGCGCATCATCAACAAATCTGACGATTGTTTCTTGCCCAATCAACAAATTGTACGATTTTGATCGACAAAACCATGATTTTTCTGTGTCCGATCGGTTAAATTTGCTATTTTTCCAAGCCTCATGGGCAAAATTCGCTATTTTTCATTTCTGATGAATGAAATGTGCTTGATAAATGAAATTAACGATTTTTCCATGCCCGGTCTACTTTGAATGACCGGTGAAATTTGCGATTCATAAGTGACTGACAAAATTTTATATTTTCCAGCAGTAAACTGGCGAAATTTACGATATTTTTCTCGACTTTTGCTCAAAAATTACATTTTTTTTCTAGTTGTAAATTGACGAAGTTCGTGGGTCACATGTTAACCCGTTGCGGGCCACTTTTGGCCCACGGGCCACAGATTGTGCATCTCTACCCAATTTATTGTAATTACTACCCAATTTATTGTAATTATTTATTTTAATTATTTTTAAATGAAGTTACACTACTTATAATCCAATAATGTCTTTTTTTATCAATAAATATGCATGTATATGTAATAAGGAGGGATGTTTAAGAGAAAAAAAAACCTGCTTCAAACAAAAAAAATTTTTTTTTTTTTTGAAAAAAAAAAGTTTTTTCCAACCCTGATCTTAAGACTTAAAAAATACCTAGCATTGTAATGTAGTTAAAACTATTGACTTATGCAATGAAAAGTAAATTTGTAGAATTTAGTCTAAATTTTTAAATGTAAAAAATGGCTAAAAATTATGAAATTACAAAACATTTTTTAAATATTCAAGTTATGCGGTTTTGCTACAAACGACAGTTGGAAACTTCTTAAAAATGTTAGAATTTCCTCTTGTTCCAGATAATTTGATGTAAATGTTCCATACACCTTGGTGACATCTTTTTAAATGTTGGAAGTACATATGGAACATCGTCATTTTCCTTGCAAAAAAAATTATTTGGAATATCTAATCAGGATTGTGAAAGCTGCAGATTCAATCTTTAAAAAAAAAAAAACTGATTTCTCAGCTTTAAATTCTTTGTGAATGTCAACATAATCTTCAAACTTCAAATGTATAATTTTGCACCCAAACAACATGCTTTCATAATATTTGCATATTAGATGATTGGAATCTTCAAATGTCATGCTCTGTTTTTTCAGCCCATGGGCATCAGGTTCAAGTTCCAAAGTTTGGTTCTTTACATATCCGGCAAAATGGAAGCAAAACTATATCCTGAGAAAACACCTGCCTAAAATCATTTGCTGTACGAATAGCCACTAAAAACTCATTTTGTGAATTTTCTTTACTTCTTATTGATTAGAATACCATTGTATTTTTTATTTACCGTTATATTTTTTAAACATTGTATAACATCTTGATCCATGTGCAGTAAAATGCATGTAATATTTGTTGGAAAGAAAAATAGTCTTCACTGATTCTAGATGTTATAATTTCTGGAGGATGTGAAAAGGTCGCTAAATCAAGATTTGGATTATTTTTGGGTCGTAAAAAGGAACAAGGAAAAACATTCAGGGCAGGATTCATGCCCGAAATTTTGAAATCCCACCCAAAAGAATATTGTGGACAAGAGGCCCCCCCCCCACACACACACAAAGAAAAAAAATCGTGAATTTTCTGAAATTTTTTGCATTTTGAAACTATGGTCAACTTCTGACATTTTTGTGAATTTTATTATATTTTCGTGCGACTGAATCACATATTTTGTCGTGAGTTTTTTGCTGCAAAAAATCGTTGAAATTCGCGATTTTTTTCCTCCAAAAACTGTTTGACAAATTTCGCAAATTTTTTTTTCCTGGCTATCGATTAACACAAGATTCTTGCTATTTTCTGATGCAAGAACGGAGTCATTTCGCTCCGAATTTTCCTAAAAATTAACAAATTCAATTCCAAAAATTATGAAACATCAGTTATCTGCCTGGAAATTATGTCCGAATTTCAGGGCTGATTAGAGATGTAAATTTTCCGGAAAAATATAAGTGGCGGAAAAAAACTGGTTTTTTACCGGTTTTTTTTCGAAAAAAAACGGAAAAATTGGAAAAATTGATTTTTCATGTCTGTTTCTCCCAAATAAATTATATTTTCTTAGAGAATACTAAATAATAAACATTTTTTCCCATTTATATGTATTAAATGAAAATTATTTTCACTTTATATTACAAAATAAAAAGAAAATAGCAAAGCCTGCTTTTAAAAGTTTAGTTTTTTTTTTCAACAGCCTAAGAATTTTTATTAAACGTTATTGTTCGTTATATCATATCTCTGTTGAAATGATTTTTCAGTTACATGTTTAACTACCAATTAACCTAATGTAAAAACCTGAGCTAATATGTCTGCAGTTTGGAATGAAATAAATTATGCATTCTATTTACATAAGTATAGTTTTTAAGTAAATGATACTAGTTTAAAGAAATTATTGTAGTTTTATCATTATTATGAATATCAGTATTCAAAAATTCCATTGTTTGTTTAAAAAATATATATTTTTACACTAATACTTTTTTCTTAGAATTATAATATTATTTCCTGTATAAAATATATTTAGTTTTGGTATAGCTTTTCAATCTCAACTCAAAAAAGTTTTGATTTAGTTTTATAATCTAAATTCAAACAAAACTAAGTTTTACTTTGGCTTACTCAGGTCTGCAACTAAAAAATAGCGTAGGATTTATTGACTGTTAGATTTTTACTCACTGAAACCAGAATATATATATGTGGGATATTGAGTGATTAGCTTATGATTTAAGCAAAAGTAACATTCTTGAAAAAATAAAAAGGTTTAATAGACATAAAATATGTAAGTAACATTCAATGATAACAGTAGAACTGAATAATATTTAAAATAAATAAGCTTCCCTGAGCTTTTGATTAAAAATCCATCCAACTGGCCATCGCTGAAATCTATAGAACACCTCGTTCTTTCCACGCATCATCACACGAGTCTCATTTTGGATATCACGTTCATTAAATCATTGAGTTTATTATCTTTTATTGCTGGATACTTTATTCTTTAATCCCACATTCTCGGTCATCCTGACATTTCTGACGTCCCCGGCAGCTGTTTATAAAAATTTAGACACAAATTTAGACATACAAAACAGGTAAACATAAAACAAAAACATGTCACGTTATGCAGATGCGTTACTCCAGGGCTTCATATATTCTGCAGCAGTTGAGGTCTTGTTGGGACCATCATGGTCTCCAATTTTTTCTACATCATAACGATCATGTGATTTTTCTATAATGTTTTTATTCGTTCCATGGAATTTTCTCCATTTCTGTCCTGTTCCATACTGCATTTCTTGGATTACCACGGGATCATTTAATTCATATCTGTTAGGTACTCTTCTGATCATGTTAAATTGCTTTCTATAATTATCGTTACTCCAGAAATATATATTTCTACGTGGACCATTAAAGTTTGCTTTGATGCTTGTTTTATTATTCCTTTCACATGGTTCAGCCTTTTCTTTTTCAAAAATTTCAAGTTTTCTTTCCCTTAAATATTTTCTCCGATTTTCACATGTGTGACATTTTCTATTAAAACTATTTCTCGAATAATATTTCTTTTCTTCATCTCTATCGTTGTAATCACGCTTCTTGTAATTTCTGATAAATTTCTGTTTATTTGCATTAATTCCTTCAATATTATTTTCTTCCCTCGTGTTTTTCCGTTTATAATATTTTTCAACTTTCCTCGTTTCATTTTTATTTTCATTGGCGCGTGCACATAAATTGCGTTTTTCTTTTAGGTCATTCATTCGTCCTGTTTGTGATGTCTCGTTTCTTTCATTCAATCTTTTCTCACTAATTAAATTTTCTTCTTTCTCATTTATTTCTTTTCTAATTTTCAAATTTCTCACGTGATTCAAATCAATTTCATTTTCTTCTATGACTCTCGCGAAATTAATCAAGTGATTACCTCCTGCATTATTATCATTTGCAAGTATAACATTTTCATCACGTGAATTATCTAACGTAGACGTTTTCATTTCATTATTATTTCTGGCAGCATGATTCAATTTTATAACAGAATTCTTCTTAACATTAGTGCAACCTACTTGAATATTGTTGCGTTTGCCAACGATCCTAATTCCGCTCTCGTCTATCGCCAAATTTAATTTGCTAATCACATCATATCCCAATAACATATCATATTCAAGAGATTCTAGCACGTACAAATTTGTTCTGATTAGAAATCCATCAATATTAAATTCATATGGGAAGTATCCTTTTGGATAAACAACTATTTTATTTATGCCGGACAAAGAGATATTATTTGAAAATGATCTTGGCGAGCCTATTTTCGTATAATATTCGTAACTCACCAAACTGATATCACTTCCAGTGTCGAAGAAGATCTGTGTCTTTTCACCGTTAATATCAATATTTTTCATGTAATCTGATTTGGCGCTGTTAGTTTGCTTGATTACTGCGGAATTCATCTCTTTGTGGTTGGATAATCGCGGGTTTTGGCTCCGATTTTGGCTGTCATTTTTTATTTGTTTATTATTCCCATTATTACACTGCGATATTACGTGGCCAAGACGATTACTTTTGAAACACATAATTTGTGCCCTGTTCTTTTCATTTAAATAAAAAAATTCATTTACATTATCTGTATTATCTTTAAATTGTTGTCTTCTTAAAGTATTATAACGTTGATATGGTAACCATGGTTTTGTGTTGTTGTTTTCGTGCATTTTTGGCTCTCTTTCTTCAAAGCGGTGTAAATTTCTATTCAGGGTTTTAATATTACGTCTTGCTGTTTCGTAATCATCTAGTTTACAAACTAATGTATCAACACTTTTAATTTTGGGAAGATCATCGATGAAATGTTCCTTCATTTCTATCGGTAATCTTCTTTTGATTTGATCGACTAATATTAATTCTTTTAAATCTTCAAAATTGGATACATCAAGACCAGTAATCCATTCTTCTAAATAATTTCTTAACTCAAATGCTAGATCGCGCCAAGTGGCTGAGTTTTCTTTCTTATGCGACATTAATTTTTGCCTAAACTCTTCTGGCGTCAATTTGAATCTTTTGAGCAGCAAGTTTTTTACATAATCGTAGTTATTTGTTAATGTTTCTGGTTCTCTAGTTATAACATTAGCAATTTCTAGCGGCATTAAACTTAATAAGTGCATGACCCAATTCTCTTTTGTTATATTCATCCTAGAAATCTGTCTCTCGAATAGAGCTAAATAGATACTAATATCACCCTTCCCATCAAAGTGTGACATTAATTTAGACAAATCTGGTTGCTTACCTGAACCAGTTACAGCCGAACCGTCACTTGTATTTGTCATATTTCCTTGAAGTTCAATTTTTCGTAATTCGTACTCCATCTCCATCTTCTTTTCCTCTAGCCTTAATCGTCTTTCTTCTTTTTCTGCCTCTAGTCTTCTTTCTTCTTTTTCTGCTTCTAGTCTTCTTTCTTCTTTTTCTGCTTTTAGTCTTCTTTCTTCTTTTTCTTTTTCTGCTTCTAGTCTTTCTTTTTCTATTCTCTCCGCGGCAATGACTTCAAGTCGAACTTTTACAAAATTTTCTTCATAATCCTTCGATTCCGTCACCAACTTTATCAAATCAATGATTCTTGGACTCTGAGGCACAACTATACCTAGATCATCACACAATGTTAACAAGTCCGCCTTTCTAGCTTTATTCAGAACAGACATTATAATTTTTGTTTACACTTCAACAAAACAATATAGTGTACTATCTTGCAGGCTTGATTACGGATAATTTCTAATCATTACATATACAACAAACAGTTCCTTTTTTTATATAATACGTTTTAGTTTAAAAACAAAACATTCTTCTTAGACTTAGATCTTCTTAGTACAAAATAGCTTTCATCGTGAAATTCAAATTCAAATATAAATCAGTGAAATCATTCAAATCCTTCAATCCCGGCAACGAACCCCCAAAACTTGTGGGATATTGAGTGATTAGCTTATGATTTAAGCAAAAGTAACATTCTTGAAAAAATAAAAAGGTTTAATAGACATAAAATATGTAAGTAACATTCAATGATAACAGTAGAACTGAATAATATTTAAAATAAATAAGCTTCCCTGAGCTTTTGATTAAAAATCCATCCAACTGGCCATCGCTGAAATCTATAGAACACCTCGTTCTTTCCACGCATCATCACACGAGTCTCATTTTGGATATCACGTTCATTAAATCATTGAGTTTATTATCTTTTATTGCTGGATACTTTATTCTTTAATCCCACATCTATACATATAATAAAACAGTAGGACCCGGTGTGTCTGTACATTGAAGATAATTGACAAAAATGGAGTCAGGGCGATAAAAGAAAACCAATGAAACACAAAAAAAAATTTTTTGAATTTTTTGTCTGTCTGTCTGTCTGTCTGTCTGTCTGTCTGTTTGTTCGAGGTTATCTTCGTAACTACTGAATGGATTTTTATGCGGTTTTCACTAATGAAGAATGCACACTACCGGGCAGTGTATAGGCTTTGTTTCATCAAAATCGGACAACAGACAAAAAAGTAACAAAAAGAAACAAAAGAAACTATTAGGTGCGCTGCTCACGTTTTTTAGTACATAACGTTTTTTAGTACATATAAAATCCAATAGATGTCACTGTGCGATTTTAAAACGCGCTATCGTTATGTTTTCGCCAGTCTACTTAAGTATGAGAAAGTTTCAAGCTGGCTGTCGTTCCATGTGGTTTAGTCGGTAGAAAGTCAGTGCGCCATACTGATGGCCCGGGTTCGATTCCCAGCATGGAATTTTTTTTCACTATGTTGGCATTAACGCCTATAAGCAATTAAAAGAATTTGAAATATTGTATTCAAGGCGAATTTTCTCTCTGGGAAAATTTCCTTGCATTAATATGTCAGTGTAATTTTTTTTTCGATTTAATTTTTTTTTTCGAAACTTTGTTTTTCTTAAAAAATTACAGTAAATATTTGATATTTCCCAACGTTTTTAGAATGATCGACTTGCTTTTTTTTTTTTAATGTATGTCTGAACCTTATCTAACTACTTCTTCAAGATTTCTTTAGATAAACCGACCAGCGTAGCGGGCGAAGGCCGCTAGTATATATATATTTGTCATTATTATGTGATGATATTAAAATGTTTTTTTTCTTTTTACCCTGAAATCTGGTATTCTATTCTTGAGTAAGAAATCATATTCAATAATGTTTCCACATGGTAATTTTATATTTCTAAGAGTGGAACTCAAAAATTATGAAAACAGAGCACTACAAATAGAAAATGCTCACTATTTGAGGAATTAACAAAAGCAGTTACATACAGAGATAAACTTCTACTGTGCTTTAGAAAACTACAAAAATTCAAAGTTTAATCAAGAGGGAAAGTATAATTTGGAACATAGTTATTTGTAATAAAATGTGTTTTTTTTTATTGCAGTTGTAGCTTTCTAATGCAAACTGCCCATGTTTTTGCAACATTATTGTACATTATGGAGGCAAAATGGAGGTCAATTTTAGATCCAACACCTTGAAAAAACATTCAATTAGTCAGCTGTAACGAAATCTTGAAAAATGCAGCATAGTAGTGCCACCTATAGGGCAATTTACACCAAAAACTAAACAACATTAATGTATACCAGAAACTGTCTAAAGCTGTAGTTTGATTTTTAAAAAAAATCGTCCTTGAGGTAAAGCTATTGCGATAATCATGAATAATGCAGCATAGCAGCATCATCTGTTGAGCAATTTACACCAAAAAGTAATGAGCACGAAGTTATGTCAAAGATTAACTTAATCTGAAATTTTATAAAAATACATACATTAGTTTGAGATAGAACTATTGTACAAATTATGAATAATGCAGCATAGCAGCATCATCGGTTTGACGATATTCACTAATAACTAAACATCTCGAGTTTATATCAAGGTGTAACTGAATCTAAAGTTTTGTGAAATTATGTGCATCAGTTCTTGAGAGAGAGTGCCCATAAAATTTGTCATATACAGACTCACAGAATGGCCGATATTTTCCAAAAATCATCAAAACGTGTTCAGGACCTTCTAAAACTTTTAAATACACCAAAAACTGGAAGTCAAATGTTTGACGAATTCAATACTTACTTCTTGAAAAGATAGATTAAAGTAAAAATGCATATTTCAAAATTTTACGTTGAATTTTTAATTTTATCATTTCCATTAATCGGCATATTATTGCAATAATTTTACACATGAATTAATTTTTAAAAAGAGAAGTTGCATTTAATTACATGCCTAGATTTTTTTCATGTAATCAAGTTTTTGTGAAATTGTGAACTTTTTGTATATACTTGTACAAAATATATTCAGAATTTTTGAATAAAAAATTATTACTATATTTAGGTTCCTATTTAGACATTTTTAATAAGGTTATTTGCATACATATATGCAACTTAATAAGATTCAGCTGCTGTATGGCATGAGATTTTTTTTTCTTCAATCACTGCACTTGCAAGAGATTCAGTTTGTTGATTAAACTTTTTCTGAAATGTCTATTTTCAAGAGAAATTTTGCAAAAGGTCTTGTGTTTCAAGCAAGAAAAAAATGTGAAGGATCCTTTCAAGTCTTCTCAAACAGATTTCTGCTCAGAGATCAGATTACCCACATTAAAATTTTCATGTGAAACACTCAACATAAAAATAAGTAAAATAAAAAGTATGAGAATGTAGCTATTACAAAATTTTCATTATATTATTTTATAAATGAAATTTCAATTTTTCCAGTTCGGAAAAATTGAAAAATAAGCCTCCGGAAAAAAACCGTTTTTTTCCGAGCATTCCCATCTCTAGGGCTGATAGCCGATTTTTCATAAGTTTTGAACCGAGCTGAGTCGCATATTTTCACATTCAATTTTGTCAGTCTTTCTCAGAAAATGGAAACGCACTGAATTTTGTTAGAGGATCTCGATAGAAACACCAATTTTGTTGAAGCATTGTGAAAAAAAACTCTAATTTTCTCAAGGAATAGCAGGGGAAAAGCGTAATCGTTCTCAAAAGATCCAGAAAAAGTGTGAATTTCATAGAAAAATCGCGGACGTAGAGTTCGTGAAAGCATCACAGAATAAATGCGAATTTTTTGAAAGGATCGCCATATAAACCCAAATTTGCCAAAACTCCACTTAAAATTTTCAAATTTCATGAAATCATATCAATAAACGTGCATTTCATTAAGAGATTGTAAAAGAAACAAAAATTTTGTCAAAGAGTTCTTCAGGAGCAATTCTGAATAAAAATTTTTGTTTGAAATTCACAGCAAATTTTCTGAAAAGTTACAGCAGAGTGTTTAAGACGGGAAGGGGGGTGTACTTTTGACACTATTTTTTCCATTGACTATTTGATGAAATTTATTTTTTGCAATTTTTTGACAAAACTTGCAGATTTTTCATGATTTTTGTAAAAATTTGCAATTTTTTGATGAAATTTGTGAGGTTTTCGCAATTTTTTGATGATATATTGGAGTTTTTTTAACATATTTTGGCGAAATGAGTTTTTCGTGATCGTTTGATGAAATTTACAAGTTTTAAAAGATTTACTTTTTCCTGCAATTTTTTTTTTTTTAACAATATTTTCTTTTTTTTTTTTTTTTTTTTTTTTTTTTTCAGCTATCTCTTCCTTGCCCAAAATTAGCATTTTTCTGTGAATCTGATGAAATTTGCAGGTTTTTTGCACTATTCTTTGATGAAATTCACATTTCTTTTAACTAAATTTGAGTTTTTATTGTCATTGATTTTGTTTGGACAACCATTTGTTGAAATTCATTGTATGTTTTTTCTCTAAATTTCCAGATTGATGACTTTTTTTTTCTTTTTCCAGCATTGAATATCTTAAATTTTCAGAAAATACTGAACAGAATCGTCCCTGTATCACTTTATAAATGTAAAATTCATCAAAATACCGCTTTATAAAAGTGAACCAGTGTCACAAAATTGCGAAAATTTAGAAACGTAAAAATCGCGTGTCATTTTTAATCTTTGTCATAAATTCAATTAACTTAAAATTATTTCACCGCAGTTTTTTTTCTTTTTTGTATTTTTTCTTTTTTAAATTTACAATGACATATACAGCCAAAATGATTTGATATTAATTTATACTACACTGTTAAAAATCTTGTTCTAATTTGAACCAAAAAAGTTTGTTTTTTGGTGCTCAATAGCTGCCACCATAAGATGGTGAAATCTTGAACCAAAATTTGGAGCTCCCATTGAAGCATAGTTCCAATACTTGGAACGAGGTTGAACTAGGAAGTTCCAAATTTTGGTTCAAGATTTCACCATCTTACGGCGGCAGATATTGAGCACCAAAAAACAAACTTTTTTGGTTCAAACTAGAACAAGATTTTTAACAGTGTAGAACTATCACAGTTATAGCATTGATGTATAGTATAAGTAATTATATTTGTATGAAGTATGTTTGAAGTGTCAATATTTGTTTTTAATGTACATTTTTTCAAAATGTGTTTTTACTTTTTAACAATATGAAAAAAATTTTAGCTCAAAATATGAATATGCTGTTGTAGAATTTACAGATGAAAAAGGCCAGATATACTTAATTCCATGCATGTGGTTTGCAAAAGAAAATGGTAAAGAAGAATCGTGCTACTGGCCACCTATTCGTTGTAGCATTAAGCTTAATAAAGTTATGTAAAAAAAAAATGGGGCCAGATTATGACTGGGAAATACGTAACATAAAGATAGTTTGAAAGTCAGGTATGTTTAAGTTTTAATTTTTTGATTACATTTAAATGTCTAGATCTGGGGCCAAAGGTTGTGCGGATTATGGAATATTCTAATAAATAATTTAAAATAATAATAGAATCTTTAAAATAAAGATTATTTTTTAAAAAAATTCCTTTAAAATAATAATAGAATTGAAATAAGTAATTTCTAAGAGAATTAATTTCTCTTAGAAATTATTTCTAAATGAAACAAATTTCTAAGCAGTGCTTAGAACTCCTTAGATTAAGGATGCACAACCTGTGGCCCGCAAACTTCGTTAATTTACAACTGTAAAAAATTGCAATTTTTCTGATTAAGTCACAAAAAATCATCAATTTCGTCAATTTACCGCAGGGAAAAATTAAGATTCGCACTTAAGAATCTCAAATTTAGTAGATCGGCCGCGGAAAAACCGTGAATTTCATTGATCAGGCATGGGGAAAATAGCGAATTTTGCCCATAAAGCTCAGAAAAAATAGCAAATTTCACTGATCAGGAGTGAAAAAAATCACAAATTTTGTTTATAAGGCACGGGGAAAAAACACGAATTTTGCGATGATGCACAGAAGAAAAATCACGAATTTCATCTTGCCGCGTAAAAAAATAGTTTGTCAAAGTTGGTTAAAAAACGCGAATTTCGTCGATTTGCCACGGAAGAATCGTGAATTTTATCAATCATACAAAGAAAAATTAGAATTTCATCGGTCTGCTTTGTAAAAATTGCAAATCTCTTTGATCGGTTTAGTAAAATTTGCAAATTTTCCTGATCCGATGCGGAAAGATCGTGTCGATCAGCTTTGTTAAATTTGTGCATTTCATTGATCGGCTTCGTTAAAGTCACATGTTTTGTCGATTGGCCTTGTAAAAATCGCAAATTTTGTCGATCATGCAAAGAAACATTGCAATTTGCGGTGATCATGCGAAAAAAAATCATGAATTTCATTGATCAGCTTCTTAAAAATCAGAGCTTTGTAAAAGTCGCACATATTGTTGATTGGCTTCATAAAATTCACAAATGTCGTTTTAGGGAGTCTACTGTATATAATTTTTTTTAGTTCTATGATAAAGAAAAGAAATGAGCATAATAATATAAAAGGTCGAAAAAAAGTGTATTGCCAATCAAAAAAAGAAAGAGAACATACAGAGACTATGAGATGCGACAAAAAATGACTCACTTAGGCTTGAGAAGGAAAGGAGAGATACAAGGAAAGGTAAAATTAAGATAAAATTAAAAGCATTAATAAAATGACACCACAAGAACAAATAAATGTTAGAAAAAATTGGCGAGAAAAGAGCAAGAAATCTTACAACCTAAGCAAAAAGAAAAAGGAATTAGAGAAAAAGATTGAAGAAAATACTCCGCTAGCAAGCCTATCTTTAGGTTTACCAATATTGGTACAAAATGTGCCTTCAACAAGTAGAGAAAGCCTGTATAGAAACAGACGAAGAAAAAATGTACGTGATCTGAAGAATGAGAAATCTAAAGTTAAAAGCCAAGCTTAAAGAATCTAATAATATGATGGAAAAGTACAAAAAAAGAGCACAAAGATCTCAAATCGCAAAGTTGGATACTCCAGCAATAATAATAATAAAAAAAATGTAAAAGAACTTGTTAAAGGTCAGCATATTTCACTAGCAATTAAAAAATATATATTGTATGGTGAAGTCTTAACAAAGCAACTAAAATACAATTTAAAACAAAAGACAAAATATAGAAAAGTAATATCAGGTGTAGTAGAATAGATTGTGAGAAAATACAAATTAATGTCTGAACTTGGCAAAAATTGATGAGTTTAATGAGCATTAATAAGTTTTAAATATATTAATTTTTCTGACATATGTCTTATGCTGTATAATTCATAAAATGCACATAAACCTTCTTTTTTTTTTCCTTCACTCTCATAATTGGTACTTCCACAATCTGTTTCAAGCAACTTTTTTCAAAATTCCCAATGTTGGTGCATGGGTAAGGGTTGAGTATTCGTGAAAATGAAAAAGTATCAATTCATTTGTAAAATCATGTCCGTAGAAATGAATGAGATGTATAAGGTGAACTTTCTGAAGAAATCAAAGATTGGGGTGGTTTTTATTTTTCCAGAGAATGATGACACAGACTTTATTGATCAGAAACAGATACTAGAAATTCTAAATGAACCCACTTTTAACAGAGGCCATTATGTGTGCAATAAACTAACTTTATTTTTGATAATTTTCAAATTATAAAATTTTAGAGCAGTATATGCATTTGTTTTTATTTCAATGTGTTATATTTCTTTCTATTTTAAGATTTTTAGTTACTTTTAATAAGTATATACGTTAATAAGAATATGCATCTCCACTCCGTTACCATTAAATTTTTTAAATATTTTTTATTACATAAATAAAATTAATTGAACAGGACCATAGCTTTATTAGTGTTCCTCACTTGCTTATAAACCCCAGAAAAAAAAATTAAGTGAAAAAAAAAGTTTTTAAATTAAAAAAAAAATTCTGAAATATGCCCTTTTTGGAAGAATGACCCATATATAATGTTATATATATGTCTTTTAGAATTTCTAGAAGCAAAATCATCTGACTTCAATCGCTCAATTTAAGTATACAAGATTAGAAAATAGGAAAAAAAAAGATGCACCTCATACACTGAATGATATTTATTTCCTTAATCATCTCTCTTAGATATGTTATGAAAGCAATTCACTTTTATAGAAAGTTAAAAAAAAACAAACTTTATTAAGTTCTGTTTTCTGTTTTTTTTTTTTTTCATTATTTAATCTTGTTTTATTGTCATATTTAGGGATTTTAATTGTCGGAACTAATACACACTTTGAGCATTAAGTGTAACCACATTGTTTACCACATTTTTGTTAATTTGGGTTCTTAATAAAGTAGAATCATCCAGGGTAATTTCTTGTTACTGAATTTGAGGTAAGTCTTGATCATTTTCGCCTTTATTATCAATATAATGATTTATCAAGTCTGTCAAAAATCTTATTGATACTTTGATCCTTTGCATCGAAATGTATGCTTAGAGTATTTATTTAGTTGAAATTTAATACTGATAAAATGTATTCAAAACCTCTACTCGAATATCTGTTAAATAACATTAACCTTGATTCACTATATAACATTGAAGTTTTTTTTTTTTTTTTTTTTTTTTTTTTTTGTGTGTGTGTGTGTGTGTGTGTGTATGATATGCCATTGTTAAAAATAGTGATTACAATTATACATAATTTGCTTATAATAGACTTGCCAAGTCTCCCGATTTTTAATTATTCTCCCGATCTCCCGCTTATATACTAGTTTCTTCTGATTTCTCGCTTTTCTGCAAATTTTTCCCAGTTTTTACGATGTATGAAAATTTTGTCATCTTCGTTTCCCGTTATTACATAAAATAGAACCAGCCAACCAATTTGTCATAACGAAGAAAGCCAGAAAACCATTTCTCTTCAGTGATTGGTTAATGGGTTTGAAGTCACATCGTGAGGAGGTGTGGTTACGGCGCAACTGCCCAATAAACGTGAAGTGTCGTGAGTTTCGATAGATAAATAGTATAAGTTATTGTTATATCTGTGTTAGCTGTTATTTTGAATATTGTTGATCAGTGGAGCGAAATCGCATTTAATTTTTTATTTTGTGATATGTTTTGCAATTTTTTTATGAATTCGTAATTATGGCATCAAAAAAGAAATATGATAAGTCTTATCAGTCTTCGTTTACCGAAGAATTTGAACGCATCGTGCCGTCATCAGAAGGAAGTTTATACACCAGATGCACTCAGTGGCGGATCCAAGGGGGGTCATGACCCCCCCCCCCCTGGAGCTCTTCAAAGAGGGATGTACACTGTACAGTCTAAATAAAAGGTGCTAAAACAGAAACGCAAAATAGCATCTAATCGAAAGAATTTGCACTTTTTTCGAAACTGATCGAGAAAATTCGCAAATTTTCCACGCCTGATCGACATAATTCACAATTTTTCCGCACCCGATCGGTGACATTCGCAATTTTTGCGAAGCCGATCCACGAAATTCAGAATTTTTCCATGCCTAATCGATGAAATTCACGATTTTTTGGAGTGTGATTGACGAAATTTGAGATTTTTCCACAAATGGTCTGCGAAATTTGCGATTTTTCTTCACTTGATTGAAAAAATTCAAAATTTTCGGGCCCAATCCACAAAATTAGCACATTTTTCCGTTCTCGTTCGATGAAATACGAATTTTTCCATACACGAACTAAGAAATACGCATTTCTTAATTGAATGACGAGCTATGCATTTTTTCCTGCTGTAAACTGATGAAATCCCTGATTTTTTTCTCGCGATACTGACGAAACTCACGATTGTTCTGCAGACGCTCAAAGATTTATTTAATTTTTTCGCGCATCGTCGACAAAATTTGCGGTTTTTTCGAGCCCTATCAACAAAATTAGCGATTTTTCGTTCCGAATCGATAAAATTAGCTATTTTTTCGTTCCGAATCGATAAGACTTGCGAGTTTTTTGTATTCGATCGCCGGAATTCATGCTTTTTACGAAGCCGATCGTCCATATTTGCGATAATTTCTGTCCCGATCGATGGAATTGCCAATTTTTGTTCACAATATCAACGTAATTTGTAATTTTTTTTCATTCCAGATCAACTGTATATCCGCTTTTTAAGAAAATGATCGACCAAATTTGCGACTTTTTCGTTCCCGATCGACAACGTTCCCAATTTTTCCGTGCCCTACCAAAAGCAACTTTTTTCGTTCCCGATCGACTAATTTCGCGCTTTTTACGAAAGCAGTCAACATTATTCGGGATTTTCCCGTGCCCAATTGACGAGATTCGCGCCTTTTTCTGTTCTTGTCCATGAAATATGCATTTTTCCGCATCGAACTATAAAATTCGCTTTTACGGAGACAATCGACTACATTCGCGATAATTTTTTCCTGATTCACGAAATTGGCAATTTTTGCGTTCTATATCAACTCAAAATTCGCAATTTTTTTTATTCCCAATCAACAAAATTCGCGATCTTTCCATTCCCGATCGAATAATTTCGCGCTTTTTACGAAGCGATAGACAAAATTGGGAGGTTTCCGTGCCCTGTTAACGAAATTTGAGATTTTTTTCGTTCCAGATAGACAAAATTCGCAACTTTTTGTGTTCGGTCGACAAAATTTGTGGTTTTTCTGAGACATACAGACAAAATTCGAAATTTTTGGATTGCCGATATAAAAAACTCGTGATTTTCCAATGTCCAGTTGACGATATTTTCGATTTTTCCGCGCCAGGTCAACGAAATTCGCATTTTTTTGCTCGGTAAACAGACAAGACTGGCGACTTTTCCACAACCTATAAACAAAATTTTTTCAAGTATTATAAAAAAAATTAGATTTTTTTCCTTGCCGATATACGAAATCTGAGATTTTTTGCGTCCAATCGACAAAATTCGTTTTTTTACGTGCCCAATCGACAAATTTTGCGATTTTTTTATGCCCGATCGGCGAAATTTGCTACTTTTTATCATAATTCCGTTTTCACAAGATTTACTGTATTTTAAAATTGTTTCATTAAATCATCTGTCAAAAGTTGTGACTCCCCCCTGGAGGTTGGGTTGGATCCGCCCTTGGATGCACTTTGTGTTCTTTTGATTTTAAAATTTCACAGGGTGGCAGAGCTGATGTTGTAAAGCCTATTGGAACAAAAAAGCAAAAACGATCTAAATTGATTAAAAAAACTTTCATTTTCTGTTGATGAAACAGATCAACGTACTATTAAAGCGGAATGCCTTTTTACTTCATTTTTATTGGAGCACAATATACCGCTGAGTGCTACCAATCACGCTTCATCACTTTTTAAAACAATGTTCCCGGACATTGAAGTGGCGAAAAAATATGCCTGTGCTAGGACAAAAACGACTTCAATTGTGAAGAAGATGGCTAGTAATAGTAAAGATACTATAATTGACATCTTAAGATCAGGCCATTTACAGTGTCAACAGACGGTTGCAATAATGCAGATACAAAGATGTACAAATTGCATTTATATTCTTACTAGTTATTTTACCTAACTTTTTGTTTGTTTTGGCCTTGGTGCAGCATGTCACTAATGAATTATTGCACCATAAAATTCCCATCAGCCACAGTTTAAAATAATATAGTGACTAATTTGTGTGTATTAAATATGCGCATTTTTGAGTAGTGTTTTTCTTCTATCAATTATTATTCCATTGTGTTTTAATGCGAGGTGGGGGGGGCGAGGGGCTTAAAAATAATAATCTCCTTACTTCTATGCAAAAATCTCCTGATTTTTTACTTTTAGAGGTTGGCAAGTCTGTTATAAAATATCTTAAGTAGGTAATAAATTAGGGATGCACCGAATATTCGGTTAGATTGAATATCAAACTATTTAATTAAGTTGAATATTTGGCTTCGCCGAATATTCGGTTTGTACTTAATGAAATCTTTAAAAAGTTTTCAGAATTTCTACTTTTAGCAGTTAATTTACAAAAATATATTTAAATCCTTTAAAAATTTAAATCTTTTAAATTTAAATACTTTAGATCTTTTTACTGAAGCCTGATTTTCTGGTAAACTTGATTTGTTTGCAATTTACACATTTTATAAATTAAAAAATATAAAAATAATAAACACCATCTTTTTTTGAAATAGAATTTTGTGATGGAGACGATTTTATTATGAAGAATTTTGTGAAGGGGTCTGTTTTATTAAGTGGATTTTCGTGAAGGGGTTAAATGGCCTTCAAATCTTGCCTATATTTGACTCCTGTTAGTGTAAGATATTGTATTCCATTTGATGAAATTATTCAACATTCATTAAAGTTAAATAAGTTACCTATTTATTTATTTATTTATTTTGAAATGGTACATTTTAAGCAAAAATTTAAATTATGCTGTACTATCATGTACTGTATATCATATTGGTTTGGTTGTTATGCAATTACAGCATTAGTTTTGATGTAAATTAATATTAGCATTTTGTCTCAATACTGTGAAAATCTCTTGAATGCCAAAATGCTGTTTTTTCATTCAAGATGATCAATGCATTGAAAAAAACATTCATAGCTAGGAATTGCATGTATAGCCTGAAACAGTGTTGTAGTTTCCATACAAAAAACAGCATTATAATATGCTTTAACGTCCTCAGTCCTGAGATAAATACTGAGAGATGCCACACAAACCAGTTTAAAATTGATAATACGATTCAAAAGATTTGACTGTCATTTCATCAATGCTTATGATATGTACGCATCTATTTAAAAAAATCTAGAAGTAATTTGAACAATTCTAGAAACATTTCAATTAATTAAAGCAGTGTTTTGTCTCTCTTACAGGTGACATCAGGACTGAGGCAGATATGCAGGAAACTGAGCTATGTTACTATCTTTGCTATAAATATTTTTGAATGAAATCCATAATTGTTTGCAAAGGCTGCTATGTTAAAAACTTGCAATCTCAACAAAACATTTTTTTACTGTAATTTCTAAAATTTTTGCTATTGAAATCTGTATTCTTTTCATGAGTTGTATACTGGCATTTTCCATGTTACATGCATTGTTCCAACAACATTTATGGTTTTGCAATACAGCAATGTTTTGCTGTGGGTCTTTTTTTATCATAAAATTTAAATCTTTTTTTGCGATACTAATGTATAGGATAAATTTTAATGCACATTTAATGTAACTTGCATCACACACAACCATGGGATAAAAAACTTAACTGTTGTTTCTAATTATCACTACCAACATAAATTTTTATTTTAGCATTTCGCTTTGATAATTAAATAAAACAAATATTTATTGAAAAATACTGCTGGTAAATCAAGACGTTGGCAATTCTGTCTATTGTATGTGAATTCAGTTGTAAAATGTTTAAATGCTCAAGTGTTAGCAAATCAGTTTCTCCACTTTGAATTTCTTTTTCTATCAGGTAATCAAGAAAGTTTGTTTGGTTTTTATCAGGCATAAAAAATGACCCACAAAAATCTCACACTTATTTCATTCTTTGAAATAATCACCATTGGCTTCAATTACGTGCTCCCAACGAGACACAAGCTTATAAATATCCTTTTTGAAAAAAATCTTTTGGTTTAGAGTCCAAAAGCTGGGTTATAGTTTTTATGACATCATCTTGGGTTTGGAACTGCTGTTCCCGCAGGTGATTATCCATGGCCAAAAACAAATAATAGTCCGATGGGGTGATGTCTGGGGAGTAAGGTAGGTGAGACAAAACTTGCCAGACCAATGTTTTTATTACGTTCTTGGTGGCTTTGGCCGTATGAGGTCTGGCGTTATCTGGAGGAGGAGAACTCCTCTTCCGTTGACCAGAGCTTGCTACTTTTTGAGCAAAGCAGCTGAAACCCTTTTCAACAGTGATGAGTAGACTTTGGTTGATTGTTTTCCTGCTTTCTAAGAATACATAGTGAACTATTCCAGCGCTAGTCCACCAAATACACAGCATTCTTTTTTTGATGGATGTCCAGTTTAGCAACCAATGAGATGGAACCAGAAGTCGACCAATGATGTTTTCTTTCGGTTATCATACATTATCCATTTCTTGTCACATGTCAATATCTGATCCAGGAAAGAGGCTTTGTTGTGGCATGACAGATGTTCAACAAGGTGAGGAGGCCTACCATGCGGCTTAAGCTCAACAAGCCCCCCCCCCTAATTGTGGCATGACACCAATGACAAGCAGATGTTCAATCATTGGAGTTTTTTTCCTCGGACAGGACATGTGGAACCCACTTATCAAGTTTCCACAATCCCAAGGCTATGAAGATGCAATGAGATGTTCAAGATGTTTCGTCAGATACATCCAAACCTTTGTGCAAGCTCCTGGCATGTTAGATCAGGATTCTGTTTGATTTCCTTTTCCAGCTAGACTTGGTTTAAGATGGACGGATGACCAACACTGGGCTTGTCTTTGAGGCTGTCATCTCCGGACGAAAATCTGCTGAACCACTTTTGAGCGGTCCGTTCACTCACTGAAGTCTCTCCAAACACATTCTTCTAGCAGCCTCTGCAGCTTTGTTTCCTAATTTGAACTTATAGAGCAAAATAGGCCTAAAAATCTCCTTTGTCAACGGTTGTTCTTCCTACAAATATGGTAGTGAAACATGATGCAACTCTACTGATTGCAAGTTAAAGGTAATGCACATAAATGATGTCATCAGAATCAGTACGTATGACCATGCCTACGCAGCAAAAATACCTGTTCTCAAAAACCGCTTGAACTTTTTTGGTTACCTGATATTTTTAGATAATATTACTCCAATGTATATAGGGATGGTTGTTTTTCTGTTAAATATTTTTTTTTCATTAGTTTTGAATATCCATGTTTAAGACTTCATTTGGCAAAGTTGAAATCAATATATTTTGTAGTTTCTAATTTGTCTCATTGCTGGTTTGTATTCATACATTATAAGACATCAGCACTTAAAAAAAAAAAAAAAAAATCTCAATCTCTTTTTTTTTTTTTCCCAGCTGCAGTCTGTCAAATACCAACTACCAGAACAGTTTTACAAGCAAATGTGGAAGATGTACAGCTTTGGTTGTGCTCAGCAATCGACAGAGATGGTGGAAGAATAAAAAGAAAATCAAATTGAGATTCAAGTTGATGATAACTTCTTTAATGTACCATTGATTATGCAAATAAAAAAAGTTAATTCAAAAAGTTTTTTCATTATAATGTAGTAACTTTTCAAAGCTCCATATTAAAATTGATACAAACTTTGATATAAACTTTCAAAACTGATTTTTAAGTATGAATAAATGAGTTAGGGTAAAGGATAAAAAAAAAAAGTCATACCGTATTTACTCGTGTATAGGGTACACTTTTTTTCCAAAAAAATAGGGCAAAACTCCTAGGTGCGCCTTGTACATGGAATATTTTTTACTGTTGGGTGCAGTCGAACGATGTACATATGAAACAAGAAAGTATTCAAAGAATATATCAAAACTCAGAAAATGTTATTTAATTGAAGTATTACTGCATATTTATTTCATTCCTTGCAGATTTTATACAACAGAGCTAATGACATTATTTGCACATTAATTAGCAATTCTCTTTACCGTCACTCATTCCTATTTCCCATCGTCTTATGTACGAGATTTTAAGAAATCGCCATTTTTACATGTAGAGTTCGCGTCTTATACCCGAGTAAATATGGTATTTATATTTAAGGGGAAGATAATATTGCCAGTGTTAAAGATTAATGCATTTTTGTTCATAATCTCTGTTTTATTCAAAACATGTGTCCTAAGACTATTAATGAACAGTCTCTAATATACATTTTTTAGAAATAGTTGACATGTTTCCATACTCATTGATTTTTATAGAAACATATTTTTTCATAACCGAACATTGATTATGTGAAAAGTTATGTAATTTTCTATGAAACATAGATAAATATATCTATACTTAATATCAAGCTAATTATAATGCAAACTTGTTTGAAAAAAATTGAAATCATCAATAGATTAGAATATTATATGCCGCAATTAGATTTTTTCAATTTTCATTTAATTGAATTTCAAAAAGATTACTCACTTTATTTTGATTTAGAGTAATGTCATGCTTTAGGTTCAAAGACCCTTATATAGGTAGTATCTCTATGACAGAATATGATGAAATATGAATAATTAAAAATGACAAAACAAGCCGGCCAAAAAATTTAAAAAAACTTTCCAAAATTTTTAAAAGATAAAAAATTGAAACCTGCACAACAAATTGCTTTTGTAACAGCATAAATGATGTAGCAACACTGACTAAAAATAAATAAATGTTTAATGTGTATAAATTCATATGTAAATATAAGCTTCTATAACTTTTATTAATATATTATTATAGCTTAGCTTAATTACCTATCTTATACGAGTAAAAGTTCCTTTAAATTCGTTTTAATTGTATTTAAGTTTGAATTTTTTTTTTTAATGTTGTGAATTGTAATCAGGAAATTTTGTTCTTCAAAGAGAATGAACTCTATTAACAGATATAAAAATGGATTGCATGAAGACCTATATTTACAAGTAATACAAAATAAAAATAGTTTTTTGGATAATTTAATTTCTTTTATATTTATGCCAGTGGTAATTATATCCACATACTATATATCAAATCTGTCCCAATTAAAGCAAAACTAATGTTCAGGGAGGATTGATTTGCACCCTAGAGAGCTCTAGGCATTAGTGTAAAAAGTATTTTCAAGGAAGCCAAACAAAAATTCCAAGGGAATTTTTTGGAAAAATAAATATTTTATTAAATGAATGTTAATTTAGGCTTCCACAGAATTTTAGTTATAAGTAAAATATTGAATCTCAGTAGTTTTAAAATGCAAATATTATTTTGGAGCTGCCAAAATCTTTTATCTGCATCCCAGATGCTCTGCTGCAAATCAATCCCTGAATAAATATGCTGTAGTAAAAACAAATCTGACTGATGGTTTACCCCTGTATAAACATTGCAGGATATGTGATGGTGCTCGATTAAAAGTGCTGACCCAGCAAAGAACCAGCAATAGGTTAGAAGCTAATACTGATTAAAAACCGCTGGTACAGCAAAGGTCCAGCAGCACATATACTGTATGATAATCTACCGCTTTATAAACACTGTAGGGTAGTTGTCGGTTCATAGTAACAAATAAGCAGTCTGACGGTGTACCACTGTATAAACACTGTAGGATATGTGATGGTGCTGGATTAAAAGTGCTGGCCCAGCAAAGGAATTGCTGTAGGATAGGTGCTAGCACTGCAGGAAAACTGATGGATTGAAGTAATGTGATGGCATACCAATGCTGGCTTGCTGTTGGCCATCACTGATGGGCCACCTGCATTTTGTACGGACACTTTAGTACAGGTTTAAGTAATGGCACCATTGCACTTTACCGCTGATGGCACTGCTGGCTGCCATCATTTTTCTAGCTGATGGCCCACCGTTTCTTTCTTTGCTGGGAGCATTCCCAAAATACATTGTCGTAAATTTGAATAAGTTACAGTATTAAATGCAACAATATGACTGTATATTGATAAGTGCAACAATATAAAATGTAAGCAAAGCTTGAATATAAATATGAACTAGAATCTGTAAATCACTCTAATTACAGTTTCCATTGTTGAACTTTATTTTACAACAATACAGCGTACCCAAATTCAGATTATTCTGTTACACATTTTTGTAACACTGAATAAGTTACAGTGCTAAATGCAACAATATGACTGTATATTGATAAGTGCAACAATATAAAAATGTAAACAAAGCTTTAATATGAATATGAACTGTAAAATGTAAAGACACACTAATTACAGTTCCCATTAATGAAATTAATTTTCCAACAATAGAGCATTCCCAAAAATAAATTTTTCTGTTATACTGTCATAAAATTGAAATGGTTATACAGTTAAATGCAACAATACCACTGTGTATTGATAAGCGCAACAATATAAATATCTAAACAAAGAATGAATATAAATATGAACTGTAATATATAAAGACACTTCAATTAGAGTTCTCATTGTTGAATATTATTTTACAACAATACAGCATTCCCAAAATCAGATTTTAAATATGAAGTGAAATCTGTAAAACACTCTAATTACAATTCCCATTGTTGATCTTTATTTTACAACAATACAGCATTCCCAAAATCAGATTATTCTGTTATACATTGTTGTAAAATTGAATAGGTTACAATGATAAATGCAACAATATGAATGTATATATGAAAGTGAAATAATATAAAAATGTAAACAAAGCTTAAATATAAATATGAAGTGCAATCTGTAAAGCACTCTAATTACAATTCCCATTGTTGAACTTAATTTACAACAATACAGCATTCCCAAAATCAGATTATTCTGTTATATATTGTTGTAAAATATAATAAGTTACAATGATAAATTCAACATTATGACTGTATTTTGATAAGTGCAACAATATAAAAATGTAAACAAAGCCTGAATATAAATATGAACTGTAAAATGCAAAGACAATTCAATTGGAGTTCTCATTGTTGAAAATTATTTTATAATAATACAGCATTCCCAAAATCAGATTTTTCTGTTATACATTGTCGTAAAATTGAATAATTTATAGCGTTAAAAACAACAATATGACTATGTATCGATATGTGTAACAATGTAAGTAAAACTTGAATATAAATATTAACTGCAATCTGTAATGAGACTCTTATTACAGTTCTCATTGTTGAACTTTATTTTACAACAATACAACATTCCCAAAATTAGATTATTCTGTTATATTTTGACATAAAATTGAATAAGTTATAGCGTTAAATGCATCAAGACACTCTAATAACAATTCCCATTTTGAAATTTATTTTACAACGATACCGCTTTCCATAAATTAGATTTTTCTGTTATACATTGTCGTAAAATTGAATAAGTTACAGTGTTAAATGCAACAATATGACTGTATATTGATAAGTGCAACAATATAAATATGTAAGCAAAGTTTGAATATAAATATGAACTGCAATCTGTAAGTCACTCTATTTACAGTTTCCATTGTTGAAGTTTATTTTACAACAAATCAGCATTCCCAAAATCAGATTTTTCTGTTATACATTTTCGTAAAATGAAAGAGTTATAGTGTTGAGTACCACAATATGACCGTATATTGTTAAGTGCAACAATATAAAAATGTAAACAAAGCCTGATTTTAAATATGAAATGTAATATTTAAAGACACTTCAATTAGAGTTCAATTTAATTACAGTTCCTATTGTTGAATATTATTATTTAAAACAATACAGCATTCCCAAAATTAGATTTCTCTTTTATACACTGTCGTAAATTTGAATAAGTTACAGTGTTAAATGCAACAATATTACTGTATATTGATAAGTGCAATACTATAAAAATATAAACAAATCTTGAGTGTAAATATGAAGTGTAATATGTAAACTAACTCTAATTATAATTCCATTTTTTGAACATTATCTTACAACAATACAGCATTCCTAAAATTAGATTTTTCTGTTATACATTGTCGTAAAATTGAATACGTTATAAAGTTAAATGCAACAATATGATTATGTATTAATGAGTGCAACATTATAAAAATTTAAGAAATGCTTGAATATAAATATCAACTGCGATCTGTAAATCACACTAATTACAATTTCGATTGCAGAAACTTTTTTTACAACAATACAGTATTCCCAAAATGAGATTTTTCTGTTATACATTGTCGTAAAATTGAATAAATTACAGTGTTAAATGCAACAATATTACTGTATATTGATAAGTGCAACAATATAAAAATGTAAGCAAAGCTTGAATATAAATATGAACTGCAAGCTGTAAATCACTCTAATTACAGTTTCCATTGTTGAACTTTATTTTACAACAATACAACATTCCCAAAATTAGATTATTCTGTTATATTTTGACATAAAATTGAATAAATTATAGCGTTAAATGCATCAAGACACTCTAATAACAATTCCCATTTTGAAATTTATTTTACAACGATACCGCTTTCCATAAATTAGATTTTTCTGTTATACATTGTCGTAAAATTGAATAAGTTACAGTGTTAAATGCAACAATATGACTGTATATTGATAAGTGCAACAATATAAATATGTAAGCAAAGCTTGAATATAAATATGAACTGCAATCTGTAAGTCACTCTATTTACAGTTTCCATTGTTGAAGTTTATTTTACAACAAATCAGCATTCCCAAAATCAGATTTTTCTGTTATACATTTTCGTAAAATGAAAGAGTTATAGTGTTGAGTACCACAATATGACCGTATATTGTTAAGTGCAACAATATAAAAATGTAAACAAAGCCTGATTTTAAATATGAAATGTAATATTTAAAGACACTTCAATTAGAGTTCAATTTAATTACAGTTGCTATTGTTGAATATTATTATTTACAACAATACAGCATTCCCAAAATTAGATTTCTCTTTTATACATTGTCGTAAATTTGAATAAGTTACAGTGTTAAATGCAACAATATGACTGTATATTGATAAGTGCAATACTATAAAAATATAAACAAATCTTGAGTGTAAATATGAAGTGTAATATGTAAACTAACTCTAATTATAATTCCAATTGTTGAACATTATCTTACAACAATACAGCATTCCTAAAATTAGATTTTTCTGTTATACATTGTCGTAAAATTGAATACGTTATAAAGTTAAATGCAACAATATGATTATTTATTAATGAGTGCAACAATATAAAAATGTAAGAAATGCTTGAATATAAATATCAACTGCGATCTGTAAATCACACTAATTACAATTTCGATTGTTGAAACTTTTTTTACAACAATACAGCATTCCCAAAATGAGATTTTTCTGTTATACATTGTCGTAAAATTGAATAAATTACAGTGTTAAATGCAACAATATTACTGTATATTGATAAGTGCAACAATATAAAAATGTAAGCAAAGCTTGAATATAAATATGAAGTGTAAGCTGTAAATCACTCTAATTACAGTTTCCATTGTTGAACTTTATTTTACAACAATACAGCATTCCCAAAATCAGATTTTTCTGTTATACATTTTCGTAAAATAAAAGACTCATAGTGTTAAGTACCACAATATGACCGCATATTGTTAAGTGCAACAATATAAGAATGTAAAAAAAGCTTAATATAAATATGAACTGTAATACGTAAAGACACTCTTATTACAATTCTTATTGTTGAAATTTATTTTACAACAATAGAGCATTCCCAAAATTAGATTTTTCTTTTATACATTGTTGAAAATTGAATAAATTACAGTGTTAAATGCAACAATATGACTGTATGTTTATAAGTGCAATAATATAAATATGTAAACGTAGCTTAAAGACGTTATACCGTTAAATGCAACAATTTGACTATGTATTGATAAGTGCAACAATATAAAAATGTAAACAAAGTGTGGGGAATCATGATTTAACGCCAAAAGGGCGATGAATCCTGATCTTAGTTACGCGTGGCAACCCCCTCCTGGGCTCAAGATATTTTTTTTTTGTTTATGTTTTCAGAGAGAGAAAAGAATTAATACGCGATGGTGTTATGACAGTCTTGATAGAAGAATAATTCCAAAATATATCGAATTTCATGTAAATAATTGTAACATATGTTTAAATAAGAAGATGTACAGTATTTGTATAATGTGTATAGAAGATGTATAATATTTTCTTCGAATTAAAAAGAAATAAGAAGATGCCCGTTTTGAAATTATTGAATATGAATCGCCTAAATTAATTTTGTGTTCGAAATCCACTGAACCAGCCGACGCGACAATGGTGCAACGCGCGGGAAATAATAGAATGAGAATAAGAGTAGGACGATTGCATATATTAAACGGGTAAGTTTTTTATTGTTATTTCTTTGATTTTATGATTTGGAAGAAACAGTACTATACAAAATGAATACCGGTGAAAATTTGAAAAGAAATATTACTAAACGCGGATCAATTAGATCCACAATAACTAAATTAATTAAAAAAATTTATAATGAAATTTTGAAAGAAAGTGATTTGAAACCGGAAATTGTGGAGGATTGTTTAGCAACATTGCTGGAACATAAGATTTCTCTAGAAAAATTAGATGATTTAATTCAATCTGAAGTTGCAACTTCTAATTTAGAAACCGAAATTGAAACTTGTTTAGAATATAAAGAGTCTATTATTACGTGTAAATCGAGAGCAAATAGATTTTTGCATAATTTAAGGAAAACTTCTGATATTACAAGTGAATCAAAAATAACTACGGCCCCCATATCAGATACTCAGTTAAAGTGTAACACCAAATTGCCGCGAATTTCTTTAAACAAATTTACCGGTGACATTTGCGAATTTCAAAAATTTTGGCCGCAATTTAAAGTCGCCGTTCACGAAAATGAAGCCCTTCAAGAGATAGAAAAATTTACTTATTTGAAATCTTTGATTTCGGGATCAGCAGCTGCTGCTATTAACGGGCTTCCATTAACTGGTGAAAATTACGCAACGGCAATAAATATATTAAAGGATCGTTTTGGAAAAAGAGAAGTTTTAATATCTGCGCACACAAATAAATTATTAAATTTAGAAGCAGTGCGAAGATCAAATGATTTATATTCATTGAGAAAATTGTATGATGAAATAGCGATACAAATAAGAAGTTTAGAATCATTGGATGTGAAATCAGACCAATATGGTTGTTTATTGTTACCTATTATTTATAAATGTATACCTAACGATCTTTTATTGCAATTTCATAGAGAACAGTGCGAGAAAAAAGATGTTTGCGTAAATGATTTATTATTGTTCCTTAAGCGCGAAATCGAAGCGCGGGAAAAGGTTGTTAATGTTACATCTGTCAGTTTTGAGATTAAATCTCATGAAAATAAATTTAAACAAAATCCTTCTAAACATTTTCTTCAAGGAAAAAATAAAAATCCTTCAGCATTTACATTAAATACAATTACAGAAAATCTTTGCCCTTTTTGTTCTCAGAAACATGAAGCAAATTTGTGTAACTTAAATTTTGAAGAAAGAAAACAGTCTTTATCGAAACAAGCGAAATGCTTTCGATGCTACAAACGATTTCATAAGAGTAAATTTTGTAAAAATTCTAATATTCGTTGCACTCTTTGTAATTCTAAAGCTCATCAGAATTCTCTTTGTAATAAAAAGGTAAAAGAAAGATCATCAAAGGAAAATAAAATTGTCCTTGTTCCAACTGAAGGGGATGAAATAGGGGGAAAGCAAAATACGCATTGTGAAAAAATAACTGTTTCTTCACTTTGTTGTAAGCCAGATGAATATGTTTATTTTCAAACTTTAAAGGGAACAATGATTGGGAAAGATAAAAATATTAATGTTCGTATCTTGCTAGACAGTGCGTCGCAGCGTACGTTTGTCGGAAAGAATTTGTCAAAGCATTTAAATTTAGAGGTGACAGGACAGGAATCATTAAAATTCCATACTTTTGCCGGTACGAAACCTATTGTTAATAATCATAATAGAGTTAAAATTTTCTTAAAGGATAAATTTTCTGACAATGTAATATGTCTGGAAGCTTTAGAAACAGAGAAGATTTGTTCAGATATAATACGTGCCCCAAGTTCAGAGTTAAATGAAAAAATAAAAGAAATGGGTATACAGTTGTCAGATGTTTCAAATGAATTAAGTGATGGGGAGAATAAAATAGATTTGCTGATTGGTAGTGACTACTATTGGTCAATTATGACAGGGAAATATAAACGTATTTCATCAACTCTTGTTTTGAATGAAACTAAACTAGGTTGGACACTTCATGGGAGGTTCTCAGATGAAGTTAATGAAAATAATTTAGTGGGTGCAATGTATATATCTATTTGGGATAATAATGTAGATGATAAAATGTCCATTCAACTTGAAAAATTTTGGACTATAGAAGGGTTAGGGATTCAGGAAGATAATACAAATATAGATTTGTGTAATAATCAAATATTAGAACAATTTGAAAATTCTATTCAGTTTAAGAACAATAGGTATGAAGTTAAATTACCTATGAAATATGACAATGTTGTTCTTCCGAATAATTATGATGTTGCCAAAAAGAGATTTAATAGTCTAATTAAACGATTTGTATATAATCCTGCATTATTTAAGGAATATAAAGAAATTATTGATGAATATAAGGCTTTAGGAATAGTAGAAATTGTTGAACCGCAAGAAATAAATTCACCGAATGGTAATTTGACCTACTATTTACCCCACCACCCTGTAATTCGAAGGGATAAACAAACAACCAAATTACGCATTGTTTTTGATGCCTCATCTCACGTTCCTTCTGAACCTTCTCTAAATGATGTACTCTTCCCAGGTCCCAATTTGAACTCAGATTTATTTGATTTAATTTTGCAATTTCGAAGCAATAAAATTGCCGTAGTGGCAGACATTGAAAAAGCTTTCTTACAGATAAGTCTTGCTGAAGATGATAGAGATATGACGCGTTTCCTGTGGATCGAAGAACTCCCTCAAGATAAAAATTCCTCAATTAAGTTTATAATTATGAAAATGTGCCGTGTATTATTTGGCGTCACCTCGAGTCCATTTCTGTTAGGAGCTGTAATTAAACATCATTTGAAGAGGTGTGCAACTTTATATCCGGAAACTTGCTCTAAAATTGACTCTTCCATGTACGTGGACGATTTATTGTTAGGAGCACATAAGGTTAATGAAGCTTTAAAATTTTCAAAGGAATCTTTAGCTATTTTTCAACAAGCAAATATGTTTTTACGTAAATGTCAAAGTAATTCTACCATTTTAAAGGAAAATTTAAAATCTTTAGATATGAATGTTTGCGCTGATACATCAACTGACACAACCCCATTTAAAATTTTAGGGTTAATATGGGACACTGAAGAAGACATTTTTAGATTAGGTAATCAAAGTCTGTTAGAATTTGTTCATTGTCAAGATAAGACCAAAAGAACTATAATTCGAGCAGCTGGAAGAATTTTTGATCCTGTTGGGTTTTTATCATCATTTACGATTTTAATTAAAATGATTTTTCAATCATTATGGGAACATGGTATCGATTGGGGTCAGAATTTGCCAGAACATTTAGAGAAAAAATGGGATAACTGGTGTGCACAGATTCCATATCTTAGTAAAATAAAAATTCCAAGATATTATTTTCAGGAAATAGACAGTTATGACAATGTAGAAATTCACTGTTTTAGTGATGCAAGTATTAAGGCCTATGGAAGTGTTATATATCTGAGATATAACAACAATAATAGTATAAAGGCAAGTTTTGTTACGTCAAAAAGCAGACTAGGTCCCATAAAGAAGTTAACCTTGCGCCGCCTCGAACTGATGGGTGCTCTGATTGGAGCTAGACTTGCAAAGCGGGTAATGTCTGTTCTCAAGATAAGTGAAGACAGAGTACATTATTGGAACGATTCAAATATCGTGCTTCACTGGATCAAGAGTTCATCTAGTACTTGGAAGCCATTTGTAAGCAACCGAACATCAGAAATACAAAGTTTAACAGATCCAAAGAACTGGCGACATTGTCCCGGTAGCTCAAATCCTGCTGATCGACTCACAAGAGGACTATCCCTTCTGGACCTCGAAAAAGATGACCTGTGGTGGTCAGGGCCTCCATGGTTAGTTAAAGATTCTAAATTATGGCCCAAAGAAGACAGAGAAATAGATGAAGATATGAAACAACTAGAAGCTAAAAGAAATGTGATTTTCCAAAATGTTTGTTCATTAGAACATCAGAAGCCACTTATAGAAATTGAGCGTTTCAATTCCTTCTTGAAGGCAGTTAGAACATTGGCAAGAGTTAGAAGATTTATTTTCAATTTAAGAAATTCAATCAAGCGTAAAGATACATTATCTGCTGAAGAATTGAAAGAAGCTGAAGAATTATTAATCAAAGAAGTACAAATGAAGAATTATAAGGAAGAAATTGAGTCATTAGAAAAAGGAAATTCTGTTAAGAAAACATCACGAATTTATTCCCTGTGTCCATATTTGGATGAAAACAAAATTTTACGAATAGAAACCAGACTTAATGAAGGCTCCTTTGATTCGAATGAGACCAACCCAATCATATTGCCGAAGAATGAAAAATTAACAGAATTGCTAATAATGCAAGAACACAGAAATTTGCTGCATAGTGGAGTTTCTTTAACGCTTGCACAAATCCGGAAGAAATTTTGGATTCCACAAGGAAGACAATCTATCAGAAAGAATCTAAGGAAATGTCTAATTTGTAGAAGATACAATGCAAGGGCAGCTGACCAGCTAACTGGGCAACTTCCGAAAGAAAGGATCTCACAATCCCCTGCGTTTACCGTTATAGGATTGGATTTTGCCGGCCCAATAATCATCAAAACAGATAGTAAAGAGACGTCAAAATCCTACATTATACTGTTCAGCTGTGCCGCAACAAGAGCAATACATTTGGAAGCAGCCAGGGTATGACTACAAAGTCCTTTACGATGAGTTTTCGTAGATTTATTTCAAGACGCGGAAACTGTAAAATAATTTTTTCTGATAATGCATTAAGTTTTAAAGCTGCCGACAAAGAACTACAACAATTTGAAAAAATCATTAAAGATCAAGAACTTCAAGACTTCATATCAAACAAAGGCATTATATGGAAATTTATCATCGAGCGTGCCCCATGGTGGGGAGGATTTTACGAGAGACTCGTAAAAAGTGTAAAAGAACCCCTAAGAAAAATTTTGGGAAGAGCTCTCATCACATTTGAAGAATTGGCTACAATTTTGACAGAAATAGAAGCCGTAATAAACATGAGACCTCTTACGTATACAACAAGTGATTTCGGCGAGCCAGAGCCACTTACACCGGCTCACTTTCTTCAACTCGGAAGAGAAAATATTAGTTTTCCATTACATTTTGCCGAATTAGAGAATAAAATCTCTACCCGAGAGACATTATTAAGAAGAAAAGATATCAAACCACCTTGTTGAAACAACTGTGGACCAAATGGAAGGAACAATACTTACTGAACTTAAGATCGATCCATCAATTTAAAACTCCTGAGAGACACGAAAATCTAAAGATTGGAGATGTTGTCTTAGTGGACGGTAATGCTAAATCTAAACTGTTGTGGGACTTGGGAGTAGTTCAAGAAGTGATTCATGGCAGAGATCAGCTCATTCGAGCTTGCATGGTAAAGACTGCGAAAGGCCTGCTAAGAAAACCGGTACAACTGTTGAATCCTTTTGAACTAGATGTTGAATGTTAATTGATTTCAGTATTTAAAATTTAAATTAATTGCTTTTTTTCTACTATTGTTTGAATATATAAATGTGATTTATTTCTTATTATAAATTCATAGTTGAAATATCTTTTTTATGTGTGTATTTTGCAATTGTTAATCTATCCATTTAGAAAAAAGGTTTCATTTGTGTATAATTATGCTTTATTTCAAATTGAAAGGATTATTGAGATGTTAATAATAGTATTTAATTTGTTTATATTATGTATATATATTTAGTTTATTTTATTCAGGTAAATATCTGGCCAGACACGTTCATGTAGCTACATGTTATTGAAGTGTCATTTTTTATTTATATTATTCATGATATTATTTTATTGTTTAATACTTTATATGTCAGCACCTGAAGATTGAAATTTTTTTTCTCTTTTATTATTTGGATTATGATTTAAATTAATGTTTATTGTAAGAATTTAGTTTTATTGTGTTATCATTATGTACTCTCATGAGTCCAGGTGGGGAGTGTGTGGGGAATCATGTTTTAACGCCAAAAGGGCGATGAATCCTGATCTTAGTTACGCTTGGCAACCCCCTCCTGGGCTCAAGATATTTTTTTTTTTTTTTGTTTATGTTTTCAGAGAGAGAAAAGATTTAATACGCGATGGTGTTATGACAGTCTTGATAGAAGAATAATTCCAAAATATATCGAATTTCATGTAAATAATTGTAACATATGTGTAAATAAGAAGATGTACAGTATTTGTATAATTTGTATAGAAGATGTATAATATTTTCTTCGAATAAAAAAGAAATAAGAAGATGCCCGTTTTGAAATTATTGAATATGAATCGCCTAAATTAATTTTGTGTTCGAAATCCACTGAACCAGCCGACGCGACACAAAGCTTGAATATGAATATGAACTGTAGTATGTAAAGACACTCTAATTAGAGTTCCCATTCTTGAACTTTATTTTACAACAATACAGCATTCCCAAAATTAGATTTTTCTGTTATATATTGTCGTAAAACTGAATAAGTTATAGCGTTAAATGCAACAATATGACTGTATAATGATAAGCGCAACTATATAAAAATATAAACAAATCTTGAATGAAAATACAAACTTTAATATGTAAAGATACTCTAATTACAGTTCATATTGTTGAACTTTATTTTACAACAGTACACCATTCCCAAAATTAGATTGTTCTGTTATACATTGTCGTAAAATTGAATAAGTTATAGCGTTAAGTACAAAAATATGACTATGTATTTATAAGTGCGACGATATAAAATTGTAAACAAAGCTTGAATATAAATATGAACTATAATATGTAAAGACACTCTAATCACAGTTGCCACTGTTGAATTTGATTTTACAACAATACTGCATTCCCAAAATTAGAATTTTCTGTGATACATTGTCGTAAAATTGAATAAGTTACAGTGTTAAATGCAAGAATATGACTGTATATAGATAAGTGCAACAATATAAAAATGTAAACAAAGCTTGAATATAAATATGAACTGTAATATGTAAAGATACTCTAATTACAGTTCCCATTGTTAAACATTATTTTACAACAATACAGGATTCCCAAAATTAGATTTTTCTGTTTTACATTTTCGTAAAATTTAATAAGCTAAAGCGTTAAATGCAACAATACGAAAATGTATTTATAAGTGCAACAATATAAAAATGTAAACAAAGCTTGAATAGAAATATGATCTGTTTATATGTAAAGACACTTTAATTGCAATTCCCATTGTTGAATTTTATTTTACAACAATACAGCATTCCCAAAATTAGAATTTTCTGTTATACATTGTAGTAAAATATAATAAGTTATAGTGTTAAATGCAACAATAGAAAAATGTAAGTAAAGCTTAAATATAAATATGAACTGCAATCTGTAATTACAGTTTTCATTGTTGAACTTTATTTTACAACAATAGAGCACTCGCAAAATTATAATTTTCTGTTATTTATTTGTTGAAATTTATTAATAGAGCATTCCCAATATTAGATTTTTCTGTTATACATTGTCGTAAAATTAAATAAGTTATAGCGTTAAATGCAACAATATGAAAATGTGCTGATAAATGCAGCAATATAAAAATGTAAAAAAAATTTGAATATAAATATGAACTGCAATCTGTAAAATACTATAATAACAAATACCATTGTTGAAATTTATTTTACAACAATAGAGCATTCCTAAAATTATATTTTTCTGTTATACATTGTCGTAAAATTAAATAAGTTATACAGTTAAACGCTACAATATGACTGTATATTGATCAGCTCAACAATATAAAAATGTAAAAAAATCTTGAATGTAAACAAAATTTGTAATTTGTAATGACACTCTAATTACAATTCCTATTGTTGTAGTTTATTTTACAATGATACAGCATTCCCAAAATTAGATTTTTCTGTTATAGACTGTCGTAAAATTGAATAAGTTATAGCGTTAAATACAACAATATGACTATGTATTGATAAGTGCAACAATATAAAATGTTAGCAAAGCATGAATATAAATAAGAACAAGAATCTGTAAATCAGTCTATTTGCAGTTTGCATTGTTGAACTTTATTTTTCAACAATACAGCATTCCCAAAATTAGATTTCTCTGTTATACATTGTCGTAAAATTGAATAAGTTATAGCGTAAATAACAACAATATGACTATGTATTGATAAATGCAACAATATAAAAATGTAAACAAATCTTAAATGCAAATATAAACTATAATATGCAAAGACAGTCTAATTACAGTTCCCATTGTTTAACTTTGTTTTACAACAACTAGGGAGGCTCCACCCCCCTGCTCGCTACGCTCGCTAAACCCCCGCGTGATCGCTTCGCAATTCCCAGTTGTAGACTGTCCCTGCTTGCTGCGCTCGCCAATACCCCATGGTATGAATCAGCAGTTGCCGACCTTTCAAATGATGTGTCACGCGACTGATATTGTAAAAAAAATAGAAATGTGCTCCCCCGGGGGGGCAGAGGGGGGGGGGTGACATACAAGACATCCATAATTTGAATAAGCAGTTGCAGATTTTTCAAGTGATGTGTCACACGACTGATGTTGTAAAGAAATTAAAAATGTGCCCCCTGGGGGGCAGAGTGGGGGGTGACACACAAGACATCCATAATATGAATAAGCAGTTGCAGACCTCTCAAATGATGTGTCTCACAACTGGTGTTGTAAAGAAATTAAAAATGTGCCCCCCCCCTGGGGTGAGCAGATTGTGGGGGTGACACAGAAGACATCCATAATATGAATAAGCATTTGCAGACCTTTCAAATGATGTGCACACGACTGGTGTTGTAAAGAAATCAAAAATTTGGCGAAATATTACAGTTATCGCCAAGTTCGCGTCACTTTTGCGACTAATGTTTTTCGCCAAATTTGGCGATATATCGCCAAGTTTGCGACTAACTTGGCGATTGTTGGCGATGGTAACCTTTCCCTCTTTATGGTAACCCATATGGCGATGCATAGACGGAGCCCTTTCCTGATTGGTCTATTCGACTCTTGGAAGGAGTGATCCGCCCGGATTCGTTATTTCCGGAAATCTTACAAATCAGCATCATTCTAGGAGTCATTCCTTTTAAGGCTAGTTTTTTTTACTATAGAAGGATACAGCATTCCGAAAATTAGATTGTTCTGTTATACATTGTCGTAAAATTGAATATGTTATAGCGTTAAATGCAACAAATTGACTGTATATTGATAAGTGCAACAATATAAAAATTTATTAAAACTTGAATATAAATATGAACGGCCGATC